>CM042164.1:33399350-33406850 GCA_023376005.1 Doryteuthis pealeii
TTACCCCAGATGCAAGACGTTGGTTTTATTGATGGGTCTGACTAGCGGAAGGATAGCCTCCATTTCAAAAAATGACGATGCTCTGTTCCCCTCTTTCCCAATATCTAAATGGTTTTGAGGGGTTGTGAGTATGATGATGAAGCCTGTGCGGGGTTGCCCATTAAACGTGGTACACGTGATACTTGGTTGGGTTTTCTCGGTGCGTTTTTAGCGACAAGGACGAGGACTGAGTAATGGTAATATCTAAAATCCTGCACACATATGATATGTATACCTTATCGGTTTGCAGGTACCGTTAGTATTAATTATTATAGAAGGAAAAAATAGGGGGGAAATAGATATTAAGTCAACAAGTTCCTGCTGAGGGGGACCAAAAAGAAGCGAGTCCACCGTCTTCTCGCAGGCCCAAACTTTCTTTTGTCAACACAGTCTTCGTCTTCATCTTCATCTTCGTCGTCGACCAGCAGCTGAAAAGCCGTCGTCGTCGTCGTCAAAATATTTTAGCAGCTGAAAAATCGCTACTCCCATTTAGTTTTGTTTCTTTGTTGGTTTAAAATCAACTTCTTTGTTGGGTCGTTCACAAAGCGCTTCGTCGCTGACTGCCATCTCGCGTCGGCCAACTGCTTCTGCTCACTGCCCAGCACTCCCACTCACTTGGTTTTTATGGGCACAGTCCCCCAACATCCGGGCACATCAGTCAAACCTCCCGTCCGTGCAACGCACTATTCACGTGCATTCGGATGGACGCGTGTAGGCGCCAACATCCGGGCACCTGAATTGCACCTCGCGTCCATCCAGTGCCTAAATCACATTTATTTGCATTCCGGAGGGTGCGGGTTCGACTTCGGCAGGCAAGACAATGTCTTGCTCTTTATCTAAATGAGTACGGTAGTACTCGTTCTCCGTCACAGTAGATAGAAACACTTGAAACCATATAATCGTGTGCAAACATATGATAAATATTATTAAAAAGAAATAGTTACTTGAAACCATATAAGCCTGTAAAACTTACGTGACTTGACTTGACCTGACGATATATGAACGCTTGGCACCATATAATTGTATGCAAACAAATTATTCTTACAGGAAAATATGGTGCTATTAAATATAATGACGTTGATTCGACGTAATTGCCAGAAGCACTTGATCATCTGTTTGATTCGACCTGGAGGTATTATTGTAATTAAAACAGCAAGCAATCTTACAATTATAGATAAAAAAAAGGAACTGCCCAGTTAAATGAACATGCAGCTCAGAAAAGGTTGTATAACAAGCTCCTATCTTCCCGAAGGAAAACGAAAACAATAAATAGATATACATCGAAATTTTAGCGGGGCATAGGAAACTATCTCCCTTAATACTCAAGCGCCACCATCCATCTTTTACTATGTGATACTCCTCATCGAACTCTATCAGAAAACCATCAGTAAATTCAGGGCATTAGAATCCATGACAAAAAAACAATAAAATCGATAACGTACACTTTCATCAAAATACGTAGTCTTATAATGGCTGAAAAATGGCATTTTGGGCAAACCTTTTGAAGCCCCATATCTCCCTTAATACTCAAGCGCCACCATCCATCTTTTACTATGTGATACTCCTCATCGAACTCTATCAGAAAAACATAATAGTTTGGCCACTTATTTTACACCCAATTTGCCATTTTTGCCCTCTCTCAGGGGGTTATAGAGCCTCGAAAATCACCTAAAACTCCTAATTCAACAGTTTTTTCACAATCAGTATATCAGGGCATTAGAATCCATGAGAAAAAACAATAAAATCAATAACGTACACTTTCATCAAAATACGTAGTCTTATAATGGCTGAAAAATGGCATTTTGGGCAAACCTTTGAAGCCCCATATCTCCTTAATACTCAAGCGCCACCATCCATCTTTTACTATGTGATACTCCTCATCGAACTCTATCAGAAAAACATAATAGTTTGGCACTTTTATTTTTACACCCAATTTGCCATTTTTGCCCTCTCTCAGGGGGGTTTATAGAGCCTCGAAAATCACCTAAAATCCTAATTCAACAGTTTTTCACAATCAGTATATTCAGGGCATTAGAATCCATGAGAAAAAACAATAAAATCAATAACGTACACTTTCATCAAAATACGTAGTCTTATAATGGCTGAAAAATGGCATTTTGGGCAAACCTTTGAAGCCCCATATCTCCCTTAATACTCAAGCGCCCACCATCCATCTTTTACTATGTGATACTCCTCATCGAACTCTATCAGAAAAACATAATAGTTTGGCACTTTATTTTACAACCCAATTTGCCATTTTTGCCTTCTCTCAGGGGGGTTATAGAGCCTCGAAAATCACCTAAAACTCCTAATTCAACAGTTTTTTCACAATCAGTATATTCAGGGCATTAGAATCCATGAGAAAAAACAATAAAATCGATAACGTACACTTTCATCAAAATACGTAGTCTTATAATGGCTGAAAAATGGCATTTTGGGCAAACCTTTGAAGCCCCATATCTCCCTTAATACTCAAGCGCCACCATCCATCTTTTACTATGTGATACTCCTCATCGAACTCTATCAGAAAAACATAATAGTTTGGCACTTTATTTTTACACCCAATTTGCCATTTTTGCCCTCTCTCAGGGGGTTATAGAGCCTCGAAAATCACCTAAAAACTCCTAATTCACCAGTTTTTTCACAATCAGTATATTCAGGGCATTAGAATCCATGAGAAAAAACAATAAAATCGATAACGTACACTTTCATCAAAATACGTAGTCTTATAATGGCTGAAAAATGGCATTTTGGGCAAACCTTTGAAGCCCCATATCTACCTTAATACTCAAGCGCCACCATCCATCTTTTACTATGTGATACTCCTCATCGAACTCTATCAGAAAAACGTAATAGTTTCCATATCCAGAAAACACATTTCTTTCGCCAATCTATGATCAACCAAACAGCTCCCTCGAAAAAGTTTGTAATTTGAGAAATAGAAGGTTTACTCCTAAAGTCGAGTGGAAAATTGTCACGAGATCTATAAAGCCAAGGAGTTTTAAAAGCAGCTGCAATGGCTGCATTGTAAAAAAGATTTGAATAATGAGATGTAGGGACGAAAACTATTAATTTAATCAGGGGAACGAAATAATATTCAGCTGCCACCGTTACTCTCGAATACATGAGATTGGTTGAAATAAATTTGTAACTGTTAATATGACTGATATTAAAGCCTTATATATATATATATATATATATATATATATGTGTGTGTGTGTGTGTGTGTGTGTGTGTGAGTGTGTGTGTGTGCGTGTGTGTGTGTGTGTGTCTATGTATAAATATATACATAAATACATAGGCACACAACTCTTCCTGTTTGAAAAAGAGAATTTTTCTACTTTTGAATTTAAAATATGTCTTCTTCTTTCAAAAACAGTTACACTAAAGATATACAATTATGTCGTTGGCGGAGAAACGCGTAGCGGATGTGCTAATGACGAAACGATCGCATGACTTGCACGCTTTTTGGAACATCAATGCTTTCGTTTTGAATTTAAATTATTTTCTGCTTCTCTCTCGATGAGTCCGGATTAAAAACAAGCTCTGATGATGATTTTTATAAATCGAAATATTGTTCAATATTAGCTATGAATATGATATAAAATATTTTCATTTTAACAGCATTGTGTGTTTTCTTATCCGTTTATATATATATATATATATATATATATATATATATATATATATGCGTGTGTCTATGTATTTATATATAATCTCATCAGGGATAATTCATGCGCACCCCAGGAACAAACAATGCGTCTTGTGCCTTCTGTAACAAAGTCTGTAAGTCAGCTTCTGGTCGTAAGAGACATATGGTGGGGCATAAGCATCAAATTTTATTATCTGATCCATCCGATACAATGGGATGGATATCATCCTATGTCCTATTTGCATCAAGCTTTGTAGATCTGCAGCGGGATTGATGAATCGGTTGAGGGCTCATGAGAGGAAAGGTTCTGGTATTACGGTTATATGATTGTTAGGGACGGCAGTGACGGCTATGTATTATCTTGAAATCAATTTGGCATAATGTAATTGAGAAATTGAGTTAATTAGATAATATCTTTGTTTTAATGTTTTAATGTAGTAAAATACAACAATACTTGTATGTATATGTAATGAAGATAAGCTATCCTTACTTTTTCCCGCCCTGTTGGTGGCACGTTAGAATGTACCGACTGCACCTCTGCATAGGGGTACGACTCCCCCAATGGGGCCACCTGTTGGCCGTGGGTGGCGACCCGTGATGCTTAAGTATAGAACCCAGGTGGATGAGCAGTTCACGACTTGCAAGGCTCCACTTTGGCCCTATCTTGGGCTAGACAGGCAGTCGGAGAGGCCCCCTACGATCAAACGGCTGGTCACGTCAAGCCCTAGCACCTATATGATTACCCCAACCCTATTGCCCTTATGGCAAGCCCCAACCCCTTTTTATCATATGGGTGCTAGAAGGCGGTGACTGAGGGTCTACATGTCCTGGGAATGACGTTAAACTCTATCTGATGGTGAGGTTCCAGTTCTGGAGGTTTGGGGAATGTGGAGCACCCCTTCATCACCATTGCTCCCTGGCCCACTTTGACCCGGAGTGGTAGTACCTGTTAGGGTCCCATCTATGGGTTAAATAAAAAAACATGAGTTTATAAACAAGATTGCATTATGCATTAAGAATGAATTTATTTCACAGCTTTGTCGGCATTAAATGACCCACCGAGGTTGATATGCCGTAAAACAAAACGACCCAAACCAAACCTTACTTTTTTGACAGTACAATGAAATCAGCATATAAGTGTCATCATCATGTCGCGCTGTTAACACGGATATCCATGACAATCTCTCTCCATCCATCCCTATCGCTCATCATTCTCGGGAGGTCCTCTATGTAGCATCCCTTATCCGCACAGAGCTGGTCAATATACGTCTTTGCTGGTCGACCCACACTAGTATGCATATGTGCTGGCTTTCACTGGAGGACGTCACTTATGAGTTGGTCCTTGCATCTCCAGCAGTGTCCCACGTACCTTGTCCGTCTTACTCGGATTGTTTGGGTGATATGTGGCAGGTGGCCGTACAGCTGTTTTCTCGTAGGGTGTTGTTTCCACGTCTTGTTAAGGATCACTTGCAGCATTCTTGTGCAGCTCCCATCTAGTTTATTCTTAGTCGCTTCGATAGGGTCCAGGTGGTGCAGCCATACAGCAGCACTGACACGACAACGGTCTGGAGGAATTGTCTCTTTAACTTGTCTGTGAGTTTGGATTTCCATATGAGTGCTCATTTTGCTATGTATTAACTTGAAATTAATTTGCCATAATGCAAATGAGAAATTGAGTTACTTAATAATATTCTTTGTTTTAAGTAAATTAACTTAACTAGCAAGAATATGCACCCTCCGGGCGCAAGTATTTATGTTTTACTGTAATGAAATATATTAAATTAGGAAGACTAATGAAACTAAATAAGAATGAAGATAAAATGATCTGAAATAGTGGGGGGGGGGTATAATAAAAAATAGCACAACTTTGAAACTACCTTATCCATCATTTTCCATCAGTCCTGTCTTTCATTGCTAAATTTTTCTAATTTAACTATTTAGTTAATTTAGAAACTAAAGAATAAAATCAAAGTTATTCTTTCTTGTTAACAGATTTCTTTTAAGATTTCTTGATGAGATTTTTGGTCATATTCATTAAGATAAAACAAGATAATTAGAAATCAATAATACTAAGCTCATATTTATTAAAATCGAACTTTTAATATCAATATGCAAATTAGCCTTCCCGTTCACCCTGTAAACCGCTATTTTGTTGTATATATAAATACAATTGCATGTTAATAGTATGTAGATATGGTCAACCATATTAATAATGGAAAACAATTTTATTAATAATTGAGGTTTACATAAAAATAAAACCTTGGAGAATGTGACATATATACCTAATGGAATATTGACTTGAGTAGTAATATAGTTTTGGTTACAGACAGAAGAACACACAATCTCCATTATAATAAGATGTAGTAAAATTCAAGAATAGTTGTATGTATGTGTAATGAAGATAACCTATCCTTACTTTTTCGACAATACAATGTAATCAGCCTATATATATATATATATATATATATATATATATATATATATATATATATATATATAAAATAAGACGTCTTTAAAAGCATACAACGAAGAAAATACTTTCAGCTGCATTAACATCAAGAATATTGTATGGGGACATTTACAGAAATGTTAACTTGTAATTTCTTCTTCGTATTTCCATCTCCTCATTTATTTAAGATGATGAATCATGGAGACAAAAAGTAACAAGAAAAAAACTTAATGAAATATTCGATGTTGTCAGAGAGTACGTACGTCGAATGCATAAAATAATGTATTATGCACCCGCATGACATAAGGTATTGTATTAAAAGAATTCCTATGATAATATTGACAGGATATTAAAGCATATTCATATATATATATATATTGGAAAGGAAAGGAAAAGGCTTAAACAGCGTTCATTTTAACAGAAATAATTTATTTCAACTGATATAAACCAGCATCATCTGACAGTTTTCATCTATAGCCGATATATATATATATATATATATATATATATATATATATATATATATATATATATATATATATATTTGTTAATAATGCAGCCATTTTTGTCTGCAAGTTTTGTCCTTTGTTTTATCGTATTGCCGGATTATTTTTGTAATATCTGGCGAAAATTGGCTGATGTATTTGCCATATGTCATAGATCAAGTACTTTCCGCCCTTTCGTGGGCCATCTTCAGGGTATTTTGAAACCGTACAACAATGGGCTTTTCCATTTTCTATTTATATAGATTGTGTTTATTATAGTTGTTGCTGTTATTATTAATGTTATTATTATTGTTGTTTTTATCATCATTTTTTTAATATTATTATAATTTGGGTCACCCATTGAGCCCGGATTAGATTGTTGGAAAAATCACATGATAAAATAATTTAATTAATTTAACGTTTTCCCAACTTTTTCCACTACTGCGACACATGGGTTACGCCTCAGCCCGCACACCCCTATCTTAAAATTACTTTTAATACAGTTAAATGTCTCTAACACAATAACTCTCCGTTTTCACTCTCACTCTTACTCAAATATAGAGAGGGTGAGAGTAATATGTAGAATGACAGTGAGGGACGGGTCAGTTTTTGACTTAATTGCTAATTAACACTAATTAAAACCAATTAAAGTGGAATTTTTTTCAAAACCTTAGGAAAATGAAAGGTGTTTATCTCAGCTTTAGTATAATAATACATAGATAGATAAATAGATAGATAGATAGATAGATATGGTGTGTGTGTGTGTGTGTGTGTGTGTGTGTGTGTGTGTGTGTGTTATACATTTTATCAATTAACAATTTTCTCATTTCTACACATTAATAATCATATGAAATACGTCATCACCTTTTTTAACA
>CM042164.1:33411850-33429350 GCA_023376005.1 Doryteuthis pealeii
TTGAAATCCGTTTTTACTCATCACCTCTAGTTTTTTAGATATACATACTGTACATTTTGTACACATACTGTACATAAAGGCGTATATGCATTCAGGGTTAATTTCTAATATTGTGTGATTATGTCTTCTTTTTTAGTTATTATGCAATAAATGTAAGTGATAGCATTACATTATATATATATATAGCTATATATCAGGACGGATTTTGGCAGTTAAGTATAGGCAACACGTCTCAATCAACAGCCAGTAGTGCACTGGCAGTTAGCACAGGAGGCTGTCGTCCCTCGCAGCGCAGGAGGAAGGTGTCCCTCGACAATTGTGTTACACAATCTTTTGGGTATATATTTGTATTACAATTTCCAACGACGCACATTTTATTGCCTTACATATGATTTAATTTGACTTTGTTGGATACTCTTGCGTGACATTCCGGAGGCAAAATACAGCAGATCATCTAAGAAAACACACTTCTAACTGTCTGCGGTAGTATGAATTGAGTACATTGTGTCATCCAAGTATATTTATTCCGTCAATGTTCTTTATCTATCCTGTTTTATCTGTAATAAGCTGCTGCAGCTGTTGAAATAAGCACGTATATACTCTGTATATACTAAAATGAGACTATTTAAAAGACAGAAAACCAGAGGTGATAGAGCAAAACTGTTTATAAATTTGAATTCAGCACACCCAAATTAGTAAAAAAACACCTATTCACATTCTTGCCTCAGACAAAAAATATTTTTTTGTAAACCAGACACGAAACTGATGTACATATCTATTATTGAAATAAATTGAATATTCAAATATTTTATAAAGATCGAGTTTATGGTTTTTATCTTATGTTACACATCAACTTCAAAATAAATTAATTTCTGCTAAGTTTAGAGTTGGTATTTACTCAACCCATTTGCCACGTGTAGGTATTCGGCGAGAATCGAACTCACTATTCATTAATAATGGATCTGCAGGACTAGCTTGCTATCTATTACACCACGATGGGGCGCCTTTGATATTTACGCTATCCGTTCGTTACGGGTAGGATGTAAGACAAGGTCGAAAATATGGGGTAGCCTGTGATGATCGAACTTACTATTCAGTAGTAATGGATATGCGAGACTACCTTGCTAACTATTACATTACTATGTGACGCTTTGGTATTTATAATCCGTTTGCTACGAGTAAGATATGACACTAAGTCACAAGTACGAGACATCCAGCGTGGATCGAACTCACTATTCAGTTGTAATGGATTTGCCAGACTAACTTGCTAAACATTACACCACAATTGGATGCCCAGCTAAGATTCGATTAAATGTATAGTTTTTCAAGAAATAGGGCGCCTCACGCGGTATAATGCTTATCGAGATAGACTGGTAGAGGCGTCTAGTTTTACTAGACACGCCTAAACAATGATTTGGACATAAGTAGTTTTTTTAGGAAATATTTTTTTCAAACATAATCTAATGCTAAAAATAAGGAATAATTTAGTATAATTTTCGTGTCATTAAACTAAACCGTAAAAAAGCCTTGAGGAAGCAAAAGTTGATTAATCAGCTTTAGTATAATATATATATATATATATATATATATATATATATATATATATATATATATATATATATATATGCTTTACCACATCACCTATGGTCATAAATAATGGAACAGATTGTAATGTTTCGATATTTGAATGTGGGAGTAAAAACATTCTCAAGTGTTCATTCTGAAAATAAAAGTAATTGCAACTTTCCGTGTTTTCAAATGTCATAAAAATAGTAAAAATAAAGTAGTAATTGTAGCGATTTACGGCCAAACAAAATATATAATACTACCTTCATCAAAAGCAGAAAGAGTTCAATATAACTTATAAAAGAAAAAAATTATTTCTTCAATAGTCTCCAAACCACAATTAATTATACAAACTGGTTTGATTGTTTGAAACCTTTTGAGTTAAAATCATTGTTGTAGAAAGATTGTGCCCAGCAGGTTTTTAATTCACGACCAGGAATTACATCTGAGGCTAGTTAGCTAAGTCAGTAATCCTAGTTAATACTATTCTATGAGTCTTGTAGACATTTATTCTTTTTCTATTTTGAAAGACTTTTTTTAAGTGGGTTTGGTTTGTTTTTTTTTTTTTTACAGCATATCGACCTCAGTGGCTTATTTAATGCCGATAAAGTTTTGAAATAAATCAATTCTTAATGGATAATACAATATTGTTTATCAACTCATGTTTTTCTATTTAACCCATAGATGAGACCCTAACAGGTACTAACACTCCGGGTCAGAGTGGACCAGGGAGCAATGGTGATGAAGGGGTGCTCCCAAACCTCCAAAACTCGAACCTCACCATCAGATAGAGTTTAACGGCGGTTTTTAAGTGGGTGACACTTTATCAATGTATACAGTTATATCTTCTATGTCTTCCATCTGATTATTAATTTTTTGTTCATCTCTTATAAACGAGAAGTCATCACCTCCATAAGGAACGAAAAAAATTTTTATATTAAAACCTTCTGAGTCCAATATGTATGTATACCAAATTCAGTCGATATGCATCAAATTTTTTGACCATTCATAAAAGACAGAAAAAAGAAATTCATCCCAAATCGGTTAATTGTTCCGGGTTCGATACTGACACTCGCTAACTCAGAGCATGAGTACTACAGTTTGGATATATACGTTAAAGTGGGGCGCTGATGGTAGGTGTGACAATCCACCTCATTTGCAAATTAAATCTACCAGATTTTGGAAGGAATTAGTTAATGTATAGGTCTTAGTTCTGCGTTCTTCTTAGTTGAAGTTAATCACGTTGTACTCTTTATTGGTTTTACCTTTGTGAACTTTGTTCAACATATACATGTTGGTTTTAGATCTTATTCTTTAACCTAAAAGTCTTATCAATCTTTCCTCTTCAGATCCTTACTGTCTGAAATGTTCATATCTGACCCTTAATCCCTGAAGTCTATGTGATCTTCTCATTCTTGATGTCTGTGCTATTAACCTTTGACCCTATCTACTTTAAGTCGTAGCGATCATTATTCCTCAGTTTTAGCTTGCCTCTGGTGGTGCATTGCAAGAGAACTATGCAGTTTCCTTCCTAAAGACGATTCTTCTTTGAAGGCATTTTTCTCGAATAAACTGGCCCAAAATTAGTATCATCTGCGTTATTCGGACTACTGTTCCCATCTTTTTTGTTATTTGTACAACGTTTCGGCCGATATGCCCTCCGGTCTTCTTCAGGTATTTCTTGTCGGACTCGGGAAACCTTCTTTTCGAACTCGGGAACTTTCAGGTCGTAGTCGGGAACCTTCTTATCCAATTGGACACATGGCCTAGTGGATAAGGTAGTTGGTTTAAGACAGTTCTAAGTGGCAGTTATCTATGGATTCCGGGTTCAATACCTTCTTATCCAATTGGACACATGGCCTAGTGGATAAGGTAGTTGGTTTAAGACAGTTCTAAGTGGCAGTTATCTATGGATTCCGGGTTCAATCCTGAGTAGAGGCAGTAACATAGAAAAATAATTAACACAACTCCTACCCCAGCTATGGTTAGCGGAATGAGAACAGGATAGCCCCGTGGACTGAATAAAGGGTTAGCTTCGAAGTTCCGTGATGGCTCCCGATTACGACAAGAAGTGTCCCGACTACGACAAGAAAGTTCCCGAGTTCGAAAAGAAGGTTCCCGAGTCCGAGAAGGTTCCCGAGTCCCACAAGAAATACCTGAAGAAGGGCACAGGGCATATTGGTCGAAACGTTGTACAGATAACAATAAAGATGAGGACAATAATCCGAATAACGCATATAATACTAATCATCAAGCCTCATCTCAAACATTCAGAGAAATGGTCCAAAATTGTGCTGTAATTAAGTGCTTCTTTTTTACATTTTTAAATTAAATTAAAATTGAATTAAATTATATTAAATTGTTTTTTCTTCTTAAAGACACAGCAATTTTCTTTTTATTCTATAGATATATAATTTATAAACGTGTCCTAAAATCTTCCCAGAGACCGAAGGAGGCCACATGCCAAGTTTTACTTCAAATAGTCCGACATTTTCCCACTTTAGACATTGTTATCTGGGCCGCAGTGGTAGTTTCTGAATTTGGCAGCATTATTGATGGTTCAAGTAAATCTCACAGGGAAAATTACAAAAAAAGTCTTGGAAATATTTTAAACAAAAAACATTGGAATTTCTTCAAAATTAATTAGTTCTTTACTCACGTTTTTTCCATGTCAGTTTTGGGTAAAGATATAACAATTCTTCTTTTTTCTCTCTCTTTCTCCGTCTAACCTAATGAGAACTAAACTGTCCAGCTTCTTTTTTTTAATCATTTGTTATTTTTTTCTTGAAAGTAAAAAAAAAAAAAATAACTTTGTCTTCCAATTTATATATATTTACCGGTTAATTTCGAGTTTGAATTGTCCGTCTACCCAGGCAAATTTCCGCCCTGTCGGCTGTGGCGTTAGAATGCAGCGACTGCACCTCTGCAGAGGGGCAAGACTCCCCCAATGGGGTCACCTGTTGGCCGTGGGTGGCGACCCGTGATGCTTAAGGATAGAACCCAGGTGGATGAGCAGTTCACGACTTGCAATACTCCACTTTGGCCCTATCTCGGGTTAGACGGGCGATCGGCTGGTCACGTCAAGCCCTAGCACCTATATGATTTTCCCAACCCCTATTGCCTTTATGGCAAGCCCCAACCCCTTTTTATCATATGGGTGCTAGAAGGCGGTGACTGAGGTTCTACACATCCTGGAAATGACGTTAAACTCTATCTGATGGTGAGGTTCCAGTTTTGGAGGTTTGGGGAATGTGGAGCACCCCTTCATCACCATTGCTTCCTGGTCCACTCTGACCCGGATTGGTAGTACCTATTAGGTTCCCATCTATGGTTTAAATAGAAAAATGTATTCATAAAAGAATTGTATTATCCATTAAGAATTGATTTATTTCAAAACTTTATTGGCATTAAATGACCCACTGAGATTGATGTACCGTAAAACAAAACCAAACCAAACCAGGCAAATTTTCTTTCATGTTTCTAACCCGAACGGAAGAGAAAATAAGTCTACTGAATAAATAGTTCTGATGTCTAGGATTAATGTTTATTTAAATTTGTTGTCAATGCAGGTATGTATTATAATATATTATAATATGTATGTATTGTTGTCGATCTAGGTATGTATTATAATCAAATTTAGTTTTGGATGTACTAGGCCCTGACACTAACTTTTTTCATGACCGTCCCGAACAAAAATTATCAACCGTCTCGAATGGGGTTTGGACCGTCCCGAAATCAAAATATTTTTGTTTAATTCATTAGCATCATCTATACTTGTCAGTCATCAGTAGCATAATAACATGTAATTAAACATTAAGAAAAGCTGAAGCAGTGATAATTCTGTATATTTGGACAAAAAATCCATTTCCTCCTAGTGTGTTTTGAGCTAAAAAATACTTTTTTTTACTTTAAGTTACCCAATTTTCATATAATCCTTGGTTTCCTTTTTCGGGAAGGACATGCTGAACCTTTTGAAATTTTTACGGTCTCCAGCAAACTGTCCCGGATGACGTATTGATCGTCCCGGGTGTAATTTTTATCGCCCCCGGGACGACGGGACGCCATTAATGTCGAGCCCTGGGATGTACCTATACTTGCATTTTAGGGCACTCATAAATTGCTGGGTGCCATTGTCTGGCCTATAACATTTACAGAGATAAAAGAGACACATACCATGTATCAATTCATACGTTCTAAACGCTAAGGTGTCCATAAAACACAATTATGTAAACATAATTACGAAATTATAGAGATTATGAATTTTTGATTAAAGAGGTAATACAATTTTATTTTTGGTTACAGATTTTCTGTATCTGTAGAGTTTGATAATGATTAATACCTAATAACTTCCGTTTTGACTGTATAATATTCCTCTTGATATAAGAAACAAATGGCATCCTAAATAATCCCAGCATTTTGGTATTGGTAGGTATATTATGTATACTAGCAAATATATGCACCCTCCGGGTGGAAGTATTTAAGTTTTAATGTTATAAAATATATCAAATTAGAAAGGTTAATGAAACTAAATAAGAATGCAGATAAAAAGATTTGAAACAGAGAAGTGTATAATCGAAAAATAAAACAACTGAATCTTACTCGTCCCTCACTCCTGTCTTTCATTGCTAAATATTCCTAATTTAACCACTGAGTTAAAATAGAAAAATAAAGAATAACATTTCAGTTATTTCTTCTTGTTAGTGGATTTCTTTCAAGATGTATCCCCAATATTTTTGCTCTCATTCAATAAGAAAAAAAAACAATAAGAAATCAATAATACCAAGCACATAGTTATTAAAATCAAATTTTTAAGATCAATATGCAAATTAGCCTTCCCGTTCACACTGTAAATTGCTATTTTGTTGTATATATATAGATACAATTGTATGTTATTAGTATGTAGATAAGTCCAACAGTATTAGTAATATAAAACAATTTTATTAATAATTGAGGTTTAAATAAAAATAAAACCTTGGAGAATGTGATGTAAGTAACTAAGGGAATAGTAACTTAATTAGTGGTATAGTTTCGGTTGCCGACATACAAACACGGAATCTCCATTATGATAACTAGCAACAGAAAACACCCTCCGGGCGTTGTAAAAATTAATTTTTGAAAGACATTACCTGAGAGGGTGGGAATTAAAAATTCAATGTCAGAGGGTTTGTATCACAAGTAAGCAAAATCCTCATATTTATTAAAGGAGTAAAAAAAAAAAAAAAAAAAAAAAATTTGAAATGAAAACTGAGCCCCGTCCCTCTCAAATGAAATGTTGCGTGCATATAATAATCAAACAATTATTTTGAGGATTTTCCACATCAATTTTCCAATATCGTAGGTATTTATTTATTTGTAAACTTTTTTAGTTAACTTATTGTTACTGTAAAAAAAAAAGGACGAGAGTAAAAAACATTTTTTAAAATTGCTTACTCAAATTTTGGGCGTATATAGCATAAGAATATGTGACGTAAGCTGTGACGTAGAGCTATGACGTAGTTTTTGTTACAGACAGAAATATATCTCCATTATATATATATATATATATATATATATATATATATATATATATATATATATGACGGATGTGATTATTTAGCTTAGTGGTCGTCATTCTACTCGCCAAGAACTACAGTTTTAACTCTTACCCCCTTAGCTACGAAGGTTGTATAATGCCTTCCTTCTCAATCACATCCGACTCAAAGTAGTGAACATTTTCAAGAAAAATAAAAACGGGTTCCGTAGACATCGATCCACAGTTTTTTTAGATTCTGACTATCCATCGAATGATAGAATGGGTTCGAATATAAAAAAACAACTCGAGACAACACTGATGGATCAAATATTTATGGCGTATGGTCTCTCCAAAGAAACTGTTACCGCTATAATAATGCTCTAAAAACGCAATCATCTGGTCGTCTGAGAAAAATAAATTTAACCAGGAAAAAAATAAGATTGAAAAGGAATAACTATGTTTTCTTATTTATTTTCAATCTTAGTTTTCATTGACGTGTTTACTTCATTTTTATAGGAACCGATTGTTTTGTTTTAAAGTTTAATTCCGTATCTCAGTTGCAATAAAGTGACTATTTCCCATAAGAAGCATGTTATGTTATGTTTTTTTTTTTTTTTAATTCAAATTGGAATAGATCACTGTTCTTTTCGAACTTGGGAACTTAATTTTACAGGCAATTATACCAGTCCTAAACAAAAAGGCATTAATTTTTTACTCCTCCTCATAGACTGTTTAAGGACTTCAAAGAACCAGGAAGTGAAATCTGTAGTGAAGAAGTGGTTCAAAGAACGGCCAACATAATTTTACAGGTAATTATACCAGTCCTAAACAGTAGGCCTGAGCCTATTCTAGTAGTGGCCAGGTTTGAATTCAGAGTTTTCCTTCTCCTAGACTGGTTGCCTAACCAAGGTTAAAGAGCCCAGTCTGTCCTACTATTTACCCATAGCTGAAGGATAATAGTTGGATTCATACCTGTCCCAAGGGTATTAGCGCTATGTGAACTGTGGCTTCGTCCAGGAATTGAACTCGGGTCCATTTTCTAATTAGTATGAAACTAAACGGAATTTCATTGTAAGGTTCTAGTGCTTGAAATCTGGGAAATGTCGAATACTCTTTGATTGTTATTAGTCCATATACACTCTGACCCGAAGTGGTAGTATATTGAAAATCATAACAACTTTTGAATACTTCATGAAATCCTCATATATTTGAATTCATCGTTCCCGTTTTCATTGGAATAACTTGATGAAAAAGCAAATAATTTACAAAAATATGGCAAAACCTTTGATCAACCATAGTATTTTACAAAAACGCTGTTGCGTTTCCCCGGGTACATGACATTTTGAAATAAAGAAGAATGAATGATCTCAACTGTTTTATTGAAACGGTTTGACACATAATCCATACAGCGCAGTAAATGTTGTAAAGGTGCGTATCTGCGTCTGATCCACCCTAGTATTTTACAAGAACTTTATTGCATTTCCCCGGGTACATGCCAGTTTAAAATAAAGAAGAATAAATTATCTCAACTGTTTCACTGTAACGACAATTTGACACATAATCCATACAGTGCAGTATATGTGGTAAAAGTGTGTGTCTGTGTCTGTGGCCAGTAACGCTCTCATTAGAGAAATGTCTGCCAGCCAAAAACAAATCTAATTCTTGCGTGACCTGGACCGATTATATAAAGAGAATCGTTAATCTTCACATACTGGAGAAAACCAACACCTTTGGCCAACAGATTATCTGAAAAACACACTCGAAAAATAATTAGACGAGAACACATAAGAATAACAATGCTGGGCGGATGATGTTTGAACGAAATACGTCAAAAACAAACAAAATCAGGCTGAGTGTTGAAATAGGTCGGAAAAGTAAAACGGAAATTACTATTGTAATTATGTATTATTATTGTATGATCCAGTATGTATAAATACAGTGAATCTTTAAAACACTAAAAAGAGCTCAATGTATAATGAACTTTTTAGATTATATATAGAGCAGTATTTATCTTTGAAAAGAAGGAAAAACTCAACACCGTTATTCCATAATAAATTTATTTCGACCAAAATTGGGGCCTTTATAAATCTAAGTTGATTTAATAAAGCATCCCAAAATCCAGTCTCATCAGATTGAAAATCAACAATAATTTCAATTGCATGACAGAAAAATTTACTCCTCAAAAAAATGTTTTCTTTACAAAATGTATACATTAAAAGACTGTCACCATGGCGACAGGAAGTCAAATGAGAAAAAAGAATACTTTTCGGGGCCAAGTCTTTTCAGGGGATAGTAGTCAGACAAATTAACAACTATGAAAATTAAATAAGTCTGAAAGAATGAAGCAAGAATAAAACAAAAAATATAAAAAATATATATAAAAAAATAATAATATAAAAAAATAAAAAATTACTAAATATTATGATATATAAAAAATGTATTACTACTATTAACCAAATAAACAAGTAACACCTTAAAGAAAGAGACAGACAGACAGAGAGAGACAGATAGAGAGAGAGAGACAGAAAGAGAGAGAGAGAGAGAGAGAGAGAGAGAGAAGATAAAGAGTTTGCTAAAGAATCATTATCATTATTATTTCATTTTATTATCAGCTTTCCCTGCGTTTCCTTACAATCCTTCACCGGGTATTAACCGAAGATCTAAGGTGAGGGAAGATAGTGATAATTCAAATTTATGTTTTTGGTGCTTCTGTAGTGACGAGTCGAACTTACCTGACTCAAAGCGTCCTCGGTGTCTGACCTGCAAAGTGAGACATGACAGAAGAAGGAATGTGGTTGGGGGGAACCCCCACTCTGAGTAAGAATGTCAAGAAGCTGGAGGGGGCAAAGTGGACTTTTTATAGCGGTTGCAAGGCATTATGGGTGACTACCCATAGTGCATTTCGACTTTTGTTTGGCTATAAAGCGACCCATTTGCCAGAACGGTGAATTGCATTTTTGTTCTTCAGTAACAGAGTGTCCAGGAAGAAGAGAAAGAAGAAGAAAAGAAGAAGAAGAGAACGAAGAAGAAAAAGAAGAAGAAGAGAAAGAAGAAGAAGAAGAAGAAGAAGAGAGAGAGAAAGAGAAATAAAGAAAAAGAGAAGCTGCTGAACAATCTAGCTTCTTTTTAGTGTTATTTTTTAATCACATTGATAGCACTCCTGCGATGATTAGTAGTTCCACAGAGAGCATTTTCTTAAAATTTCATATAGGCTGGGACTACTTCGTATCTTATTAATGGACTTATCTGTCCCCATTTTTGGTCATACATCAGGGCTCCCACTTTTACTGACACAGTAATAGTTTTAAGATACCACATCTTTTCAATTTCGATTTTATGGTCTTTGTATTTACTTATTATATTATATTCTTTCACTGATATGTCATTATCTGTTGGCACTGAAATATCAATTGGACGGAATGTTCTTCTTTCATAATCCTAAAACACCTTATCTGTTATATTTCTTTTTATTTTCCTACCAGTTTGGGTAGCAAAGTCCCAGTGAACTTATTTGGTATTACTTTTAGTTCTAGTTGATGGTTTTACTATTTTCCACACCGCCTTGTTGGCTGTAGAATACGCCTCTGCAGAGGGGTAAAATCTCCTTAATGGGGCCACATGTTCGCTGTGGGTCTTAAGGGCGGACTCCTGACGGCTGGGCAGTCCATGACATGCAACATTCCACTTATTTTCCGACATAGGTTAACGGCCGAAGAGGACCCTCCGACCTATCGGCTGGTTATGTCAAACCGAGAACCTATATGATTGTCCTAACCCTATTTCCCCGCCCTGTCGGCTGTGGTGTTAGAATGCACCGACTGCACCTCTGCAGAGGAGTAAGACTTCCCCAATCTGTTAGCCGTGGGTGCGACCAGTGATGCTTAAGGATAGAACCCAGGTGGATGAGCAATTCATTATTTGCAATCCTCCACTTTGGCCCTATCTTGGGCTAGACGGGTGGTCGGGAGGCCCCCTCCGATCAATCGGCTGGTCACGTCAAGCCCTAGCACCTATATTATTTTCCCAACCCCTTTTTATCATATGGGTGCTAGAAGGCGGTGACTGAGGGTCTACATGTCCTGGAAATGACGTTAAACTCTAACTGATGGTGAGGTTCCAGTTCTGGAGGTTTGGGGAATGTGGAGCACCCCTTCATCACCATTTCTCCCTGGTCTACTCTAATCAGGAGTGGTAGTACCTGTTAGGGTCCCATCTATGGGTTAAATAGAAAAACATGAGTTGATAAACAAAATTGTATTATGCATTAAGAATTGATTTATTTCAAAACTTTATCGGCATTAAATGACCCACTGAGGTTGATATGCCGTAAAACAAAACAAAACAAACAAAATAACCCTATTCCGTTGATGGCAAACCGTAACTCTTTTTTATCATATGTGTCCTAGAATACTGTAGTTGAGTGTCTTAGTGTCTTGGGTGTGATGTCAAACTGCATCTAATGGCGAGGCTCCAATTCTGGAGCTCTATGGAGTGTGGAGTACTCATATCATATAATACCCAACAAGAATGAATAAAACAAACTGTCTGCAGTATAAAATAATCCAAGGGTTGACATGCCGTAAAACCGAACTAACGAATCAACTAACCATTTTTTAACATTTTCACAGTATTCCCTAGTATTTGCGTATTTTCCAATGGATATATATATATTTACTAAACCCCTCCGTACGAGCAGGATGTGACATGTATCTTCTATTTATAATGGAGATTCGTTTCCGGTTTTTGTCTGTAACAAAAATTACGTCACTGCTTACGTCACTAGACCCATCATAAATCGTTATAACATAGAATAAACACACTCAAAATTTGAGCATGCAACATTAGACAGTCCTGATTTTTTTTAAACGAGTTTTAATAAATACATAACTGGTATTATATATCTATATATAGTTTTTTTTCATTTTAATATATATTTAAAGTGTATATTTCAAATTGTTTTATTTTTTAATCCTTTAGTGAATTTGATGATTTTACTGACATTGAATTTTTTACTCGCCATCACTCAGGCAATATGTTTCAAAAATCTATTTTTACATCGCCCTGCGAGTGTTTTTTTATTTTGTACTAGTATTAATAATGGAGATTCGCTTCTGGTTTTTGTCTGTAACAAAAACTACGTCACAGCTTACGTCACTATGCCCATCATAAATCGTCATAACATAGAATAAACACACTCAAAATGTGAGTATGCAACATTAGACTGTCCTCATTGTCTTTTAAAACAAGTTTTAATAGATACATCCCCAGTATCATATATTTATATATAGTTTGTTTAATTTTAATAGATATTCAAAGTTAATAGAACTTAGTTTCGATTTCAAATTGTTTTTTGTTTTTTTACTCCTTTAATAAATTTGATGATTTCATGATTTATGGTTCAAATTCTCCGACATTTAATTTTTAACGTTCACCTCCTCAAGCTATATCTTTCAAAAAGTGTATTTTCACATCGCCCGGAGGAGTTTTTTTATTTTGTACTAGTATTAATAATGGAGATTCGCTTCCGGTTTCTGTCTGTAACAAAAATTACGTCACTGCTTACATCACATTACCCAAAATCGTAATTAGACAGTTCTCATTATATATAGTTTGTTTTACTTTAATACATATTTAAAGTTTACATTTCAAATTGTTTTATTTTTTAATCCTTTGATGAATTTGAAGATTTTACTTACTTAGGTACAAACTCGCTGACATTGAATTTTTAGCTCCCACCCTCAGGCAATATGTTTCAAAAATCCATTTTTACATGATACATTGTACATTATTTCGTACTAATTTTGATAAATGACTAAAATATTTAACCTTACCAAGCATAAATGGAATATCGTAGTGTGAACGCTCAGTCGGTTATTTTGCTAGTTTGCATAATGTCTATATTGGGTTTGATCCGATTTTTATAATGTGTGTCTGAGAGTTCATTGTTGGTAGGTTCAAGGCCTGTGCTGCTATTATTAACCCCTCTGTCTCCACCTTCAGTCCAGAACTTTTCAGATTTCGATTAGTTTTTATCATATCTATATCGTCATTTCTAATTCTTTGTGCGTATCGTCCATGTGGGGATTTCTTGTTCACAGTTGTTTTTAATTAATTTCGTCCTCGTATTTGCGTCTTCCTTCTTTATGTTTTTACTGCCTTTATTGCTTTATCTTTTTTGTCTATTTCTTTCGGTGAGGTCGAGTTATTTAGCAAATTTATTACTTTCTTTAGTAATTGAATAGTTTTCTTTTGCTTCTCGTGTGTATCTAATAACTGTAGTATCCAATCTTTTCTGTTGTATATGTATTTCTGTAATCCTATAGTTTTTGTTTTGTTGGTCAATTCTAGCTGGATTAAGATTCTAACACCATTTCTTTCTTGGTGTAGGGATGTTCTATATCTGCTCATCGGTGATACATTCTGTGGCAGCTTATTAGTTTACTAACTTCAGCGTACAGATTTTTATTTTATTTTAGCTGACACCAGTTTATTACATTAAAATTTTATGTCACTACTGGTATAGCCAGAGAATCAATTGATATAACTTTATTTTTTAATTTTCATTTATTCAATTATATCTTAATACGGCTCCTATTTTCCTATAGAATTATTGGTGCTCTTCCAATATGTGATCCACCGAAGGTTTGTGATCTACTATTGATCAACTATTCATGGCATGTGATCTACTAGGAAAAAGGATGACAGGGTTAGGGTTAGGGTTAGGGTTAGTTTCATGGAAATATAATAGGTAGTTAATGGGTAGATCACATATTGAAATGTAACTAACTCGGTAGATCCCATATTGGATTAGAAACCATTCGAAAAAGTTTCTAAGATTTGTTTATTTCGCACGGAAACTTTCAAAGTAGCAACCGGCTTGTTTTAAATGAAAATCAAGGGAAGTTACTCTAATTGCCTTATTTACTATGAATTTAGCCAACTAAAGGTGAAAATAACCAAACTATAAAGGTTTCCCAAAATCGATTGATTTTCAATTATATCATTTAATCAGTAAAAATCAAAATCAAGAACTAATTTGAGTACTTTTCTTTATTATAAGCAGATTAATGTGTATACGCGATTTTAATGCTAGAAGACATGTATTTTTTGAGTATGTAAGACGACACGTACATACCAATACATACGAATTTTTTATATATATATATGTGTGTATTTTGGCAGCATTTTTTCTTTTAAACATGTTTCGAAAAAAACTGTACTGGCGATTCTTGTCAGATGAGTTTTTGTTCGATCCTTTCTAATTTTCTGGCCAGGTTGGAACTAATGTAGCAATCCACTAAAGGTTTCATTACGAGCGCTTTCGGCATGTCCGTCTGCCATCTTCAGGTATAAAACTGGTGGGATGTTTCAGGAGTCTCGTTTTTAAACCAACGAGCCGTAACGTAGGAATTGGTAGTGGGAAGTAGTAAGAATTGGTAGTAAGAGGTAGTAGGAATTGGTAGTAGGAGGTAGTAGAAATTGGTAGTAGGTTCAAACAATGATCACATTAGAGATTTTTTTGCAGGAGGGGGGTCACAAGTTTGTGAGAATGTTTAAAAGAAAAAATGCTTTTTCTCCGCGTTCCAACGAATTTTATTTCAAGAAATAAGGATTTACTCTGAGAGAGGTCGATATTTCTTTGTGTGCGGAACATTTCTACATTTTTTTCTATTATTATTATTTCATTTCATTTTGTAATTTAAAAATATTAATAGATTGAATAATGTAAACATGGATAAACTCCTGACACGTGTAAGTTAAATTAATTAAAATATCCTATTTTATCCATTCTATACTTTCTTTCCTTTCTTTCCTTTCTTTCTTTTTTTAACATACCGTCGAATTCACTTCCCTTTTCATTATGTATATACATGTATATATATACATATATATATATATATGTATATATATATATATATATATATATATATATATATAACTGAAAACACATGGATCGCTTGTGAGAAAATGTTCTTCTATTACGATGCATACGTTTAAAAATATACCCAGAAAATTAGAAAGGATCGACGAAAAACTAGTCCGACAGAAGTCGTCAGTACAGTTTAACGAAATATATATATATATATAATATAATATATATATATATATATATATATATATATATATATATTTATAATACAAGTGATAAACTTCACGAGTTTCACTATAAGGATCTTCACCATAAGGATATTTACCAGTAAGTCACCTTTTCCATTATATATATATATATATATATATAATATATATATGGTATTTGTGGAAAGGTGACTTACCGGTGAAAATTGTCACTATGGTTAGTGGATGCAAGTTTCACAATGTAAAAACAGCAATATAACAACTATAAACTGCTCAATACGTGAGTAGAGAACATTTATTATAATAATGGTACAATCAATATCTTGATTAATCCAGTGGATTAAGCCCTGAAGATCCTTATGGTGAAACACAAGTAGGTTATTACTGTGTACCATTATTATAATATATATATATATATATATATATGAACTTCGTTTTAGCCATTGTTGACTGTTGAATCATGCTATTTATTTCGTCTTAATAGAAGTTATTATTTTTCCTAATGCTCGTAGAATGACCGTCTCAGTCGGATTATAAAAACAAATCTGTTGTCTTTTGAAGGTAAACCCTATGAAAAAAGTGAATAATTATAATTATCAATGCATCACCTAATAAGTCTTAAGATGCCATTATGCCGAGCGTGTGTGAAATCAATGTAAATTAGCTTAACTATTAACATTGTGATAACAGGTCTTATATAACGAATCCATTCCAAGCAGATTGATTGGAATAATAGCCAGAGCCCAATGAACATCGACCGCGTTCACCAGATTTAACACAACTTAATGGTTTTTCCTAAGGGTATATTACAGATTACTGGTACGTCATATAACCAAATGACCCCAATAATCTTGTACAATATACAATTATGCATCGTAATAGAAGAGCATTTTCTCACAAGCGATCCATGTGTTATCGGTTATATATATATATATATATATATATATATATATATATATATATATATATATATAATATATATATAATTAGTAAAATATCGTCAATGTAACGAAAATAACTAGAATTCTTTGGAATTATATAACGAAAAGAACCAGATTCTAGAAACTCAAGATAAAGACATGCGAGAACCCCACTGAGAGGTGATCCCATGGGCAAACCAAATTTATGTTTATAATAGATGTTGTTGTATTGGAAATAATAATGTGACGTGCATAAAGTACAAATTCTAATTATTTTAGAGATGGATAGAGGTAGGTTAATGTTAGTTTTTGAGAGGTGATTTTGTAATCGCTTTATACATAATGTTCTAATAAAATAAGTCCATTAATACTTTTTCTTGTCTTTTGTTGAATGCATTTCTTCGAGTTACATCACGCGTCATGACATCTTAGCGTGTGCGGATCGCGACTCGTCTTTCAAAAATATAACGCTGAACAAATACAGTTACACAACAACAAAAAAATTTATAAAGATTTTTTATCTCCTGCCATCTATAATACATCCATCAATTTCTTCACCCCTTAATACATCCTGATGAAGGTTTAAAGAAAGCGAAACCTTTAAGCGTCTCATTTTTGGAATACTTGTTTTTTCAACTTTCTTAATATATATATATATATATATATATATATAGAGAGAGAGAGAGAGAGAGAGAGAGAGAGAGACAGACAGAGAGACAGAGAGACAGAGAGAGACAGACAGAAATAGATAGATAGATAGATAGATAGATGGTGTCTCGACTATTAAAAACAAAATACATGAAGCGTCGCTTCAAAAATTAAAACAAACACAGCGTTTCTTCCCGTACGCTGCGGATCTACGATAGTGTATTTTGTTTACTTCTGATTGTTTTAATCAATTTAATTCATTCCAGGCTGAATAGTCCTGACGATCCTCACGTTGAAACCGGGGTAAAACTATTCTGACGTATTCTGATGGCTAATCAGTCCAGGACATGCAATACTCTACTTTGGCCCTTACTGAGGTTAGACGGGCGGTCGGAGAGACCCAAACCGATCAACTGGCTAATCATGTCAATCCCTAGCGTCTGTATGATTGTCTCAATACTATTGTCTTTATGGCAAACTGTGGCGAAATTGAAGGGCAGACCTGTGAACAAGCGGATTCCCAGCCCCCACAAACAAAGCGTTTCAGTATATGTTTGGCCTGTGCGAAGGGGAGGAGTGTGGCGATTGACCACGGAGGTTTGAACTCGCTACCTCCTCGTAGCTGAAATGCTCTCCCAACTGTCCCCAGTAGCTGAAATGCTGTTGGCAGAAATACGGATGAGGTATGTCGGAATTTGCATAAGTGTAGCCGAACGAGCATAAATGAAACGGACAGTCGCTGATACAGCGAGCGAGAAGCGAGCAAGTGTTTGGACGG
>CM042164.1:33434350-33439350 GCA_023376005.1 Doryteuthis pealeii
ATAAGTGCAATACATTTGAATTAATAGCACCAAACTGAGACAGATATTTCTTGCTTTTATTTCTATTTCATACTGAGTTCTTAGAAGGCTATCTTCTGCGGATGGAATTTCGTGTGGGTAGACTTTTCGGTAATTCATGAGGAAGTGCGTCCCGGTCTCCTGCCTCAAAAATTGCTGCACGGTGACTATTAAAATAACGACCCAGCTCAGTCTATTCAAAACTATCCATATATCTATCTCAATTTGTTCATATTTATCTATATTACTTTAAATACTAAGATTTTTTTTATTCATGTTTGTTTGTCTTGTTTTTAGTTTAAATAAATAAGAATTACGATAAAAAAAGAAGCGACCACTCCCCCCCCCAAATACATTTACTTGTCGAAAATATCTATCTATCTATCTCCATTTGTTCATATCTATCTATATTATTTTGTTTGTTTATCTATCTATCTATCTCAGTCTATTCAAAACTATATATCCATCTTCATATCTAAACAATAATTACGACGAATAAACAAGAATTACGACGAATAAACAAGAATTACGACGAATAAACAAGAATTACGACGAGCTGGGGTTATTATTTTGATAGTCACCGGGTAGCGGTTTTTGAGGCGGGAGACTGGGACGCACTTCCTCATAAATTACCGAATTTTCTTTAGAAAAAGTCGTTGTTTTTTCCTTTCAACTCAAACGTTTCTCTTTTATACCCGATGTGTTTATTATTATATTCTCATTGGTATTGTAGCGATTGTCTTCCCTTTTTTGGTTAGATTTGACGTTTGGCAAGGGATTACCGTTCCTTGCTGCGAGGGTTTGCCGCTAGTGGGCATTGCAACCTAACTATTTGTTGTATCGCGAGGTGGATACACAGAAAAATGGTGTGCTTAATACATTTATTAAGCACCAGCATCCGATGCGAAACGGATGCATATGTTGTATAGCCGACAACACTACTTCAATAAAACCACAGACACGTATATATAAAAATAGGACCCGTCTTTATTTTCTTCGGTGTGTAGGTGGTGAGGGGTGACGAGTCTTTACAATGAAAATGCCGGGTGGCTGGCGAAGAGCGCGGTGTTCACAATGAACTTCCGAGGGTGGTTGATACGGGAGACGATGAGGTTAACTTCTCGGCTGTGTGCTAGGCACCCATAATCCGCTAGCCTTTTTATACAAAAAATATGCCCACGCATTTATCGTTTGATCTGATAACGGACATATATATTTCTTTATCTTTCTCTTCACCGGAAGACTCTGCTTCCGTTTTCCTTTTTTCTTTTATCTATTTCTTCATCTTCTCCCTGCTTCTTGACCGGAAGGCCTCTCTTCCGTCCTCCCCCTTTTTTTAGATATATATTTTTATCTTTCTCTGTGTCTTTTTGCCGGAAGCTTCCCCTTCCGTTGCATGATAATGCTACACATACAAACACAGAACAAATAAGTATACGCAATAAACAAGACAAATGTACACTAAAAAGAGGAGGGTCAGTTCGGTATAGCCAACGCTGCGAAGTCAGTTTAAATATTCTTCAGCTAGTTAATCTATAATGTGGGGCTATTTGATGGATATGAGCCAGTCCATCTGGAAGAGTGCTGAAGGGTTCTTATTTTCCTAAAAAAAAAAGAGAATATCCTCCATGTTGACATTTTCAAACAGATCTTTCATATTGTTTGCTTTAAAATAACGGTTTCTAATTTGAGCAAAAAACCTGCATTCCATGAATAAGTGTTTAACTGTCAAAGGTGTTTAACATGTTCCACATTGTTGTTGTTGTTCTTGTTTGAGTATATTGGAGTGTTTTAGTCTTGTATGACCAATGCGTAATCGGGACATAATGAATTGTTCCTTTCTAGAATTGGTCTCCAGCTTCCCAAAGTGGGTTTGATTAGGAAGAGTTTATTGTGGATGTTGTTATTCCAGTATTGTTGCCATTTTGTATGAAGGAATCTATTAATTTTAGGTTTCGAATCATTATATGGTATCTGGAAATTGTCGGGGATCAAATCTAGGGCCGATTTAGCTGCGGTGTCAGATCTTTCATTCCCCCTCACTCCTATAAGGCTTGGGATCCAGCATATCATAATCCCCTTAGAGTTAGACATCAAGTCTAATTTATTCAGGAGCTTAATGATGAGAGAGTCTTTCAGTTTTTTTATTTCCTAATGATAGCAGGACAGAGAGCGAGTCTGAGAAGATGATATATTTTTGTGGTTATTTTCATAGATTATGTCAAGTGCTAGATTTATTGCACGGGTTTCAGCTGAAAAAATGGAACTCTCATTTGGGAGAGCTTTTCTTACAATTGTTTTTTTTTAATTTAAAATAGCTGCACATGCTATTTTGTCATTGTCCTTAGAGCCATCTTTAGAAGTAAACTCTTTTTCTACTCTATCTTCATTGAGGATTTGGTTCACTAGACCCGAATATCTACTTAATCACACGCGCGCTCTTTATACTCTGTCTTTATAGAGATGCAGTAACGCACCTCGCCCCAGTTACGAAGTAAGTGACAACCTTTTAATTGATATAACTCAACTTAATTCAAGGACTCTTTTCCTTTAGGACTTTCGCCTATCTTGTTTTGTCTTGTTTATGTTGTATAAGACTTTGCTCAGACAATAAAATCTGTTTATTATAACTATTTGTTGGAATGTGTTTTATATAAATATGTAAATGTCCTGCGTTCGGTGACCTTCTGGGGTCACATAGCGCATTATGAATAATTGGTGTTTGCTACAGAGGTTAACCTCACCTTAATTCTTATAGTAGTATGCAATAAATTGTTAAGTTGAATTTCAAATTAATCATTAAACATAAGTCCATTTATGACTCGTAAAAAATGAAAGGCCCTTCTTTCTAATTTAAGTTAGTGTAACGAGAACGGCAACGATGTTGTGTATAAGAAATGTTAATGCTGGGTCATGCTTACAGGAAGTAGTGCCACTTCCCTTACTACAAGAGCTGCATAGTATTTGGTGAATTACCAGCAACACTTAAAAAAATATATGAAATATAACCTTCCAATGATAATAAACAATGAATGGAAATAGAAAAAAGTGGGAATTTTATTTTGAAAAATATATAGCACTCTGTAGTTCTTTAGAATACATTATTTATCGCCTCCTTAATGATTGGTTCCATTTGGCAATAAGATTAATGTTTCTGGTTTATGAGCAGAACATAATTAAAAAAAACAACGAAACCTTGAATAATTATAAACGCTTTCAACAAAACAGTAATATAAATAAATAAAAAATAAAAAAACAAATAAAAGACAAAGTGTTTATGATAAAAAAAAATATTGAAAAGGAATAATAAAATTAATTTCCAATCGTATTTTTTCCTATAAATTTTTATTGAAATTTTTATATGTTTAATTATCTTCATTGTTTTTTGTACAACGTTCCGGACGATATACCCTCTGGCCTTCTTCAGGTATATCTTGTCGGATTCGGCAACCTTTTCGGACTCGGGAACCCTCTTTTCGGACTCAGGAACTTTCTTGTCGTAATCGGGAACCTTCTTGTCAATAATCCGAATAACACAGATAATACTAATCATCAAGCCTCATCTAAAACATTCAGAGATATTGAAATCATCTTCATCGTTATCTGTACAACGTTTCGGCCGATGTGCGCTCTGGCCTACTTCAGATATTTCTTGTCGGGAAGCTTCTCGGACTCGGGAACCTTCTTGTAATTGGGAGCCATCACGGAACTTTGAACCTAACCTTTATTCAGTCCACGGGGGCATCCTGTTCTCATTCCACTAACCATAGCTGGGGTACAGGTGTTAAGCTATGTTAATTATTATTATATGTTACTGCTGCCCCTGACCAGGATTGAACCTGCAGTCTAGAGATAACTGTCATTTAGAACTGCTGAATAATCTAATGAGATCTGTTGGCAACGCATCCACCTAGGAATCACAAGGTTCCGGCATTCGATACTGTCTTTCGTCTACTTGGCGCATGGGTAGCTCACCTTGGATAATCCGATATATGCTGTAAAGTTGGGAGTTACGAGTAGGTGTGGCGCTCCACACCAGATGCAAATCAATTTTCTTGGTATAGCGCTAGTGAAAATGGGATACACTCCTCCGCTGTCCGGCTAATACTGACAATAGTCCAATCCGCCGACAAAAAAATGCGATAGTCGCTAATTTTTTCGAGTTATATATCAGATTACACAGAGGTTTATGAGGCGGGTAAAAGCAGTTGTTTTAGTGAAACATGTTTCAGGTTAATCTGAACCACATATCTTTGATGCATAACACAGATTCTCAAAGATACGTGGTTCATAGTTAACAGACCTGAAACAATGTAAATGTTTTTAAATAAAATAACTGGTGAATTATATTTATCATTCATTAATATATCTATAGTGCTTTCTACTGTTGCATATTCATGCAACGGAAGATGAACTTTCCGATAAAAAGATAAATAGAAAGATGAAGACATATATTAAAAAAAAGGAAAACGGAACACTTCTCTTCCGCTCAAGAAATAGATTTAAAAAAAGGAAAAAGGAAGCAGAGTCTTCCGGTGAAGAGAAGGATCAAGAAATATATAAAATAAAGGAAGTTGTCCGTTATCAGATCAAAAGATAAAAATGCATAGGCATATTTAGCGGATGTAAAGACCAGATCAAAAGATAAAGATGCGTAGGCGTATTTATCGATATAAAGGCCAGAGGATTCGAGCCGGCAGTCAGACCCCAGTCAGCAGAGGACAACCTCGCGTCTCCCGTCAGCAAACACCCCTCTGGCACTCATTGTGAACACTCGCCGCCTTCGCCAGCCTCCCGGCATTTTCATTGTGAAGCGTAGAGCCCACAAGCCGAAGAAAATAAAGAGGGGTCATATTTTTATATATACGTGTCTGTGGTTTTATTGAAGTACAGTCAAGCGGCTATACAACACTACTTCACAGTGAATGTCCTATCCAAGACGTATACACCGCTTTTCGTAACACGTAGTTAAACTCTTTCAA
>CM042164.1:33444350-33449350 GCA_023376005.1 Doryteuthis pealeii
TAGGCCCATTTTGGGTATAGCTTTAATACATGTTATCAAGCTTTACCTAAAAATATCAGTCAAATTAAATATCTTTTCGTTTCTTTTGGAAGAGTTTCAAGTAGAGGTAGGTATCTACACAATCTGTTTTCCATGGGAATGTCTCGACACAAGGTCTCAAATATGAAGGTATCCAGTGAGGATCAAAGTCCCTATACATTAGTAATTGACCTGTGGGACTAGCTTGATGATAATTACATCACGATGGGACGCGCTTTTAAGCGGGGGGAGGGGCAAGCTTTCCTATACGTATATCTAAACGTTTTTAATGTCTTTACCACTTCCAAAAATCAATAAAAATGATTAAAAAGGACATTCTTGGTTCGGCTAAGATCTTTACAGCTTGCCCTATACCAATAGGACTATTTATGTGTAGTTAATGTGAACTCCGATAAAACCGGGTTCATGCGCTTCAAAAAGAAAGGAGACATCTCCACACTTGACGGTAAGCCACTTAAGCCAGTGGAACAGTTAACATACCTAGGTAGTAATATCTCATCCACAGAAAGCGATGTTAATACACGTATAGGAAAAGCATGGGCGGCCACAAACTAATTATTAGTAATATGGAAATCCGATCTCCCTGACAAGCTAAAGCGACAATTCTTCCAGGCTGTGGTTATATCAGTACTGCTGTATGGTTGCACCACCTGGACCCTAACAAAGCGCCTTGAGAATAAGCTAGATGGGACCTGCACAAGAATGTTGCGTGCAGTTCTTAACAAGTCGTGGAAACAGCACCCCACAAGGAAGCAACTATATGGTCACCTGCCCCCCATCTCACAAACCATCCGGGTAAGACGGACTAGGCACTGCTGGAGAAGCGGGGACGAGCTCATGAGCGACGTTCTCCTGTGGAAGCCAACACATGGACATGCTAACGTAGGACGCCCAGTAAGTACCTACATTGATCAGCTATGCGAGGATTCTGGATGCTGCGCAGAGGACTTTCCTGGGACAATGAATGATAGGGAAGTTTGACGAGAGATTGTCATGGATATCCGTGCTGCTTGCGCGACATGATGATGATGATGATGATGATGATTTATTATAAAAGTGTTCTCAACTAGTTTCGAACTTTTATAAAAGAAGCGACGAAAAATGAACAGGTAACTCCAGACATTCACACTTTTTGCGAGATACGATTTTTTAAGAACCATTGTCATTTCTATTTTGACAACAAAGACACCCCCCCCCCAAAAAAAAGATTTATTGTATTCGAACTTTTTAAAGCCAAAAAATAAAGGTGACAATAAAAAAGATAATCAAGAAAGGAAAAAAAATAAGAATAAACAAAATACTCCCCAAAATTTCTATGGCACCCGACTGTGGCGTAATGGTTTGCAAGCTAGTCTCGCTGATCAATTACTACTGAATAAAGTAAAGTCAAGTCAGGGTGGCCTAAAGTCTGCATCGGCCAGGCAGCAAGAGAGTCTATCCCCTTTTCACTAGCGCTAGACCAAGGAGATTGTTTTTTTAGCGTCTGAGGTAAAGGGCCACACCTACCATCAGCTCTTCACTTTACCACACAGATCCCTGTGCTACTCATGTGCTGCGATGGTGAGGGCCGGTATCAAACAAGGAACCTTGTGGTTCCCATGCGAACGCTCTACGTACTAATGCTCCATACTTGCGACCATGTGTCACATATTACCCGTGTCGAACGGTTTGGGTAAATGCAAGCGCCTTAAATCTTCTATTTCGGTTCAAAGGTTTTAAGTCTTAAAATAACCGGAGATATATAGCACATATGTCATCTTTGTTGGTTGTTTAAGTTTCATGGCTTATCAACAATTTTCGATTGGCCGAATCAAATCATTTCGATAAACATAACACTCAGGCTTTTTTTCTAGTAACCGCCGTTGCTCAACCAAGGTTCATTGCTGCTTAAGCTCAGTGATCTAGCAGGAACCGGTGCTTTAAGCGTGACTTGACAGTTAAACAGCCGTCATCGACGTGCAAATAATATGCATGTATGTTTAACTATGTAAAACTGTTAAAGTTGTCTCATTATTTAAAATCATTACTACACAAGCTAGGAAACTAGTTGAATTAAGATGAATCTTTAGACTAGACACGCACAGAAATGGACTTAACACAGATGCCAGCACACTAAAAGCTTACACATATTTCCAAGACACCGCCATACCATCAACCCCATGACCCCTGTCAGATTACTTCACACACAGTACAAACTCATTAATCACCAACTAACCAATCAGCATCGAGCATCTCCTCCTCATCAAAAGGAGCAGCCAGGAGATTACTAGAGTCCACGGTGTTGAAGAAGGGAATACATCATAATCCCGAAATTCACCACTACTACTAAATAAAAGGAACTCAAAAAAAAACCGAGTTTTCTGATATTTATTCCCAGATGAATATATTATAATAATACATTATTATAATATAGCACTTTAATGCTTCACACTAATGCCCAAACCTGATATATGTACTTCCAAAAAACGGATACAGATACAAAAATATATCTCAAATATACATACTCTCTAGAAGCATACGGAGACTTCCAATCAACACCATATATATATATTATATATATATATATATATATATATAATATATATATATATATGTGTGTGTGTGTGTGTGTGTGTGTGTGTGTGTGTGTGTAAATTGAAAATGGAAGTGAACCCGACGGTATCCATGTGTACATTATTCTGTCTATAGAAAGAAAAGAAAGTATTGAATGGATAAAATAGGATTATTTTAATTAATTTAACTTACACGTGTTTCGGTCAGGAGTTGGTTTTTTTTCGAACATTTCGAAAGTTTTCCGCGTTCCAACGAATTTCATTTTAAAAAATAAGGATTGACTCTGAGGAAGGTCGATGTTTCTTTGTGTGCTGAACATTTCTTTATTTTTTTTCTATTATTATTACTATTTTATTTCATTTTGTTATTTAAAGGTAAGAATAGATAGAATAATGTACACATGGAAAAACTCCTGACCGAAACACGTGTAAGTTAAATTAATTAAAATAGTCCAATTTTATCCATTCAATAATTTCTTTCCTTTATTTCTCTTTTCAACACACACACACACATATATATATATATATATATATATATATATATATATATATATATACTGAGGTAATCAAAAGTGTTGTAATATTTTGGTACTAGCTGAAGATGCGTATATCATGAAACCGAATCAGTTGAAGCCATTTTCGGCATCCGCAGTGTTTAGTAGTGTCGTGGTAGTTATTGCGCTGAAACGTACATATCATCCCTCTATGCAAAATCTGAAGGTGCAGTTGATCACAGTAGAATAAACAGATGGTTGATGAAATTTCGCTCTAGTTACCAGATCCTCGATGATCAGGCAATGCTAGGTAGGCTTCAAACCGTAGATTCCGTACCCGTGCCTTAAGCCATAGAGAAAAATACAGCGAGTAGCCCTCGGAAAGTATTAGGCAAGCTCGGCACCCCACAGACCTGCGCTGTTCGTCACCTTCACGATGTCGATAAAAACTCCCGGAGATGCCGAATTGTGCCTCACATTAGCAAAATATTTCTAAACATTGAATCATTATCAACAACAACAACAACAACAGCAACAACATCTGATAACACGGATTTCCTTGACTTCTCTCTCTCTCTCTCTCTCTCTCTCTCTCTCTCTCTCTCTCTTCTCTCTCTCTCTCTCTCTATCTCTATCTATTTATCTCTCGCTCTCTCTATGTCTCACTTTCGCTATCCATCCCTTTCAGGCACCGCTTATGTGGGTCCTCCAGACGTTATCTGATGTCCGCACAGAATTGATGAATTTGCTAATTGACCAAGACTGGTGTATCCATGTGTGGGTTTCAAAACAATAATGATGTGAATTCGTAACTTCGTCTCCAGCAATAACCAACATATCTTGCCCGCATGATTGTATGTAACGCACCCAAGTGTGTGTACACACACACTCACCTATGTTGCTGAAGAGTACTTATGTGAAAAACATGCTCTTTTAATACGCACGAGGATTGTTAGAAAATAATTTAAAACGTCAATAAAAAATTGAAAATTAACTTTTTAATGTTTTATTTTACGTTTAATATAAAGAACAATTCCAGACCCAACAACAACAATAACAACAACTACAAGAGTTTTCATCAAAAACCATAGCGAATATTATTTCCGTTAAATCCATCCATTAATAATAATGATGACAATTTGTAATTCAAATATTATTTTCAAAATTTTTTTAAATAAAACCAAATATATCATTATTTTTAGCTAGATATTTTTATACAATATTTTCTTTTATTAATAAATACGATTTTGATATCCGCTAAACAAAAGTATTTATTTTACATTTTATGAATTTTTTTAAATCCCTGAAAAAAACAAAAAAACAAGTACAATAGGAACTTTTGATTTTGAATTCTTTAGAAAATAATCTAACAATTTAGAAAAAAAAGAAAAAAACATACACATTTTTCTTATTTACGAGATTTAAGTTTCAATGTTTAAGATGCCCTATTACCAAAAATGAATTAGTTGCGATTTAGTTTTTTTTACATATGTTCCGTCGTTAAATTATCTTTCCAAAATTGTAAAAATTATTCATATCCAAAAAAAAAATTACTAAGATCTTTGTACTGTGCGAAACAATGCGCGAAACAAAAACTAACGAAAAAACTTATTAGCCTTTTCAATTTAGTAAACATTTATTTACAATAAAGGTTCGTCTTTTATTACTTCAGATACCGAAAGTTTTATTAAAATCGGATCGTTAATTTATTTTATATGATTTTAGAAGAATTTCCTGTGATCACCCTTTTATAGAGCCAGCGAGAAAATACACATGCCTATTGAAGAGTGTTATTTTATTCTCTTGTTCTATTAAAAGTAATTGTATTGCATTGTGGAATATCACAGATGGTTTGAAGAGGCAGGCATTGGCTTTAAAAAAAGCTAGTGTTTAATATTTTCATTTTACTCTCTTT
>CM042164.1:33451850-33499350 GCA_023376005.1 Doryteuthis pealeii
CTTTCAAAGGTAAATATTGCTCTCGCTCTCTCTATGTCTCACTCTCGCTATCCATCCCTTTCAAGCACCGCGTATGTGGGTCCTCCAGACGTCATCTGATGTCCGCACAGAATTGATGAATTTGCTAATCGACCAAGACTGGTGTACCCACGATCTCGACAAAAACTCCCGGAGATGCCGAATTGTGCCTCACATTAACAAAATATTGCTAAACATTGAAGCATCATCATCATCATCACCATCATCTGATAACACGGATTTCCTTGACCCTCTCTCTCTCTCTCTCTCTCTCTCTCTCTCTATCTATCTATCTATATATATATAATATATTATATATATTATATATCGCTCTCTCTATGTCTCACTCTCGCTATCCATCCCTTTCAGGCACCGCTTATGTGGGTCCTCCAGACGTCATCTGATGTCCGCACAGAATTGATGAATTTGCTAATCGACCAAGACTTGTGTATCCACGATGTTCACCCATGTTGAAAAGTCAAGTCAAGTCACATTAAAAGCATTGGTTTCTGCTCGATTCCTGAAGTTAATCTGCGGTGAGCCTATACAATACTTTTCACTTTGTTTCATTGTTACTCTGTAGTCCTCAAGAGCAGAAAAAAATCAACCCGATAAAAATTCTTTTTCTTACTTTTTTCCCACCCTGTCGGTGGGGCGTTAAGAATGCACCGACTGCACCTCTGCAGAGGGGTAAGACTCCCCCAATGAGGCCAACTGTTGGCCGTGGGTGGTAACCCGTGATGCTTAAGGATAGAACCCAGGTGGATGAGCAGTTAATGACTCGCAATACTCCACTTTGGTCCTATCTTGCGCTAGACAGGCGGTCGGAGATGCCTCCTCCGATCAATCGGCTGGTCACGTCAAGCCCTAGTACCTATATGATTTTCCCGACTCTATTTCCCTTATGGCAAGCCCCAACCCCTTTTTATCATATGCATGCTAGAAGGCGGTGACTGAGGGGCTACATGTCCTGGGAATGACGTTAAACTCTATCTGATGGTGAGGTTCCAGTTTTGGAGGTTTGGGGAATGTGGAGCACCCCTTCATCACCATTGCTCTCTGGTCCACTCTGACCCGGAGTGGTAGTACCTGTTAGGGTCCCATCTATGGGTTAAATAGAAAAATGTAATCATAAATATTTGTATTATCCATTAAGAATTTATTTATTTCAAAACTTTATTGGCATTAAATGACCCACTGAGGTTGATATGCCGTAAAACAAAACAAACCAAAGCAAAGAATAAAGGTGAATAAAGTAATTAGCAATTGCTAGATTGAATTATTAAGTCCCACGGATCTCGTTGTTTCTCTCTTCCGAGATTTCGTCAGAGATTATTCATAGTAAAAACTGACGATTCCATTCTCATTACTTAGGTACTATAACAGTATGGCAACCGATCCACGAGAAGGAAACTCTGTATTCAAATTAGACCAGAATTAAACCAAACTTCTTTTCTTTTTTTTTTTTTTTTTTTTTTTGATAGTAGGTCTGGTCTACTAGCTTAGTTTTTATCCGTTATATCTCAAATTCCCAGAGATTTTGATGAGTCTCATTTTTTAGGACAGATTCGGGTTTGTATCAGCACCATTTGTTAGTTATGGTCAAATTTGAATACCTTGCGAATTCCCAGTTGATCACCTTTTCTCCCCATCTTTGTACTCCTTTTGTGAGAGTTTGCTGTCCTGGCCAATAATCTGATTAGCAGTTTTATATATTATTATTATTAGTAGTAGTAGTAGTAGTAGTAGTAGTAGTAGTACAAAAAACACACTCCAGGCGATGTAAAAATAGATTTTTGAAACATATTGCCTGAAGGGTGGGAGAAAAAAATTGTTTGTACCCTAAGTAAGTAAAATCATCAAATTCATTAAAGGATTCCAGTTTTTGTCTGTAACAAAAATGACGTCACTGCTTACGTCACATTACCCAAAATCGTCATATCATAGAATAAATACACTCAAAATTTGAACATGCAACATTAGACAGTCCTCATTGTTTTTAAAACAAGTTTTAATAAATAAATGACTGGTATTATATATCTATATATAGTTTGTTTCATTTTAATATATATTTAAATTTTACATTTCAAATTGTTTTATTTTGTAATCCTTTAAGGAATTTGATGATTTTACTTACTTAGGGTACAAACTCGTTGACATTGAATTTTTTACTTCACCCCTCAGGAAAAGAGTTTCAAAAATCTAATTTTACATCGCCTGGAAGGTGTTTTTTTGTACTAGTAGCGACCATTGGTAAAGGTATGCATCGAACAATTCTTCCTACAGTTATAAGTAACTAGTAGGGTATACTGGGTTCTTTAGCTTTGGTATGCCAACCAATCTGGGAGAATGAAAACTATTAATTCAAACTCTGCTTAAAATGTAACTTTGTGTCACCTCATGTTCGTGGCGGAGAGGTTGGGTAAATACATACTGTCATATATTTGTAAAGATATTTCTATTATTAGAGGAATGGTTGTAGCTATAATACTACTATCAGTATCATTTAGATTGTTCGGACCGTTTTACCCATCTTTATTGTTATTTATGCGACGTTTCGGCCGATATTCCCCCTGCACTTCTTCAGATGCTTCTTGTCGTAATTGGAGTCTTCGTATCGTAAACGCTAAATATACTATTTGAGTATGTCCATTGTTCTGGTCATAGGTGAGTCACCTACAACAGACTAGATTAAGTCAACCACATCAATTAGCGTGACTAGTATAGGACCACAGGGTGTGACACGAGGTTGCACGTATAGGGCATCCAACGAAGACGGAATAGTTATTGGTTGTTGTGTGACAATAATTTTTGAAGGGAATTGTATCCATAGCCACCATGACAGAAATTCAAACCTTAACAATGGATAATAAGTAATACCAATAGGAATGCCTCATAAATTGTCAGGCGCGGTTGTGATTTTAATTGTTTTCCTTTCAGAACAGAAATGAAATGGCATTATATCGGTTCGAAACCACTTTGAAGTCTTTGAATAATACTTCAAATACCTAACGGGTTTCTCGTATTGGTAAAAGAAAGGTGGAATTGATCTTTGGTGTGTATCTTTAATGTGACTATGGATAGACCCTAATTTCCAGATTCTTCAATGGGAAAGTCCATAAAAGAGCGTAATAGCAGGAGTGAAGGAAACGGTTCGGTATAAAATCATTCATAAATCCAATATTGGAACTTGCAAATGGTAAGATTGCAGAGTTGATATCAGAAGTATTTTGCGTGGATGTGCGAACAAGCACATTTTATAGAGTCAGAAGTAGAAGAGCCTATTAAGTATATAACTGATACAGTGCCATCCAATATAAGAGAACAAAAGATTTTTTAAAAAAAGAGATTTTCTATTTCTACAAATTCCGTCGTGACAAAAATTGCAGTAAAAAAAGGAATATTTGTCGCATACCCCACTTGTATGGACTGGGCACAAGGCCTCATTTTAACGTGGGCCCACCCACAAACCGAAGCTCATGGGTGGGAAAGAACAAAAAAAATTGCGTCGATCCTTTCGGCATTCCCCTTCAAGGGGGCGCCTCAGGCGCTGGGCAGGTATTGCCTGGTGGATAGCTCCTTTGGGATCGACGCTATTATTTGTACTTTACCCTAATCCAGAGGCCGAAGCACACTGATCCCCGCCTGAAGGACGAGTATACAAGGCCAGGAGACCCTACACAAGGAAAGTAAAAATTGCAGTAAAAAAAGTAAATTGGCGGAATAGCATATTGTCAGTATCAACCAGAGAGCTGTTTTCGGAAGAAAAAAAAAACAAAGATTGTCTTTTATATTTATAGAAGTTCTAAAGTAAATATCAAAAGTGCCCAACGGAACATAAGTGTTCAATATGAGAGAAACAGGTGAAAAAAAAGGCAATTTTAACCTGTAGCTGTTAAAAATTCTAGCAAATAAGGCAATTAGAGTAACCTCTCTTGACTTTCACTTTGAAACAGGCCGGTAGCTATTTTGAAAGTCTCCGTGCGAAATAAACAAATCTTAGAAAGTTTTTCGAAAACAATACAACTGCATGCTTTAACACAAAAATATCATAAATGTGGTTTAATAACAATTAAATTCATTTCAGATAATTTTATGCTAGGAATTTAGCCAACTGACTTTCACTTTGAAATAAGCCGCTAGCCATTTGAAAGTCTTCGTGTGAAATACACAATTTTAGAAACTTTTCGAAACAATACAACTGCATGCTTTAACACAAAAATATCATAAAATGTGTTCTTAATAACAATTAAGTTCATTTCAGATAATTTTATGCTAGGAATTTTGCCAACTGACTTTCACTTTGAAATAAGCCGGTAGCCATTTTAAAAGTCTTCGTGTGAAATACACAAATCTTAGAAACTTTTCGAAAACAATACAAGTGCATGCTTTAACACAAAAATTTCATAAAATGTGTTCTTAATAACAATTAAGTTGATTTCAGATACTGCGCAAGCACAATTTTATGATAGGAATTTTAACAGCTAAAGGTGAAAATTACCCCCCAAAATATATATTCCTAAAAATTCGATCGTAATGTGAAAATTCTTCTGTTGTACATAGAGAATAGGTCATTTCTAATTTGCATTATTCCGTTCACAAAAGCAATGTGTACTAATAAAACCAACGTAATTACCCCCCTTGGATATCTGTCTGTATAAAAGCAACTCTCTGACTACGTCAGTTAGATCGTAGTCAGAGTAAAGTTAAATAAAGCTTGCTAAAGTCTAAAACACTGGTTCTCTTTTTACTACACAATGTTTGAAGGACATAATGCGATTGTCTATACTAGTACAGAAATAGTAAATACTTACTAACACATACTATTCGGGACTAAAATGTGCATTATATGTTATTAACGTGGGTGTCACGAAGTGTCTGTTTATTTTCAAACCCTTCGTCAAGTCGTGTGATCCTAAGTGATTAGGCAATTGACTCTCCAAGGAAAAAATATTTCAGGGGAAAAACATAGAATGTTTTCTTTCAAGAATAATATAAAAAAATATTAATCAATAAGAATATTTATGAGTGATTAATAATTATTTTATTTTATGAAAAATAATTATCTACTTTTTTTATGAAACCGACGGGTGCAAAATACATAAAGTTCATAAACAGTCAAAAAAATTTTTAAAACCCTTCTTTTTTCGGTAAAAAATAAGTTCCTCTGTTTTTATTATTTCTTTTCTCTCCGTATTTTTCCATTGAATATAAGTTCCTCTTTTTTTCTCTTTCTTTAAATCCGTTTCCAAAACAATCACTCCTTTCGTTTCTTTCCCTTTTAAATCAATTCGGTTTTTCTTCAAATAATAACCTCTTTTCCAGTTTCTTTAACTTTTTTTACCTTTTTGTTGATAAATAAATAATAAATCACTTACTGGCAATAATTCTTGTTCTTTTCAACTTATCTTCTGATTCAACCGTCACTTCCAAAAACCGTTCTCAATTCTCTCTAATTCTGTTGTCTGTCTTGTTACCGTTCTCAATTCTCTCTAATTCTGTTGTCTGTTTTGTTACTGATTCAACTCCATTCTTTCTAACCGTCTCCCTTCTCGTGTCCCGTCCGTCTCTGCCCTATCGTCTCTGTCTCGTCTTACCATCTGCTTCAGTCAATTTTTTCCCGGTCATTTTTTAAATTAAAACAAACCCTAAGGGAACTAACCCCTTTTTTTCTGGCCAAGGGCAGCAACTCTTACCTTTACATTTATTTGTTTAACTTTTTGTACTTTTTTTCCTTTTCTTTTTTCAATAATTAGTTATCCCTTGTTCTATTATTCAGGATATTCTTAGAAATCTCAGAATATCATGACAGTGGGATAAAATATTGAAAACATATAACTGTATAAACATTATTTGTGTTAGAAAGGAATACGTAAAAGCCTATTACTGTGTAAACCAATTATAATTATTATTATATTATTCCTTGCGATCTATTCACACCAGAATTCACTGTTGGTATTTTACTGGAATCTGAGTGATAGCAAATCTTCTTCTACAGTACTCTTCTTAGTATTCTAGCCAATTTTAACAATCCTATTTGGTCTGGATTCTTGCTCTGATTTCCAATTATTCCAGTCTTTTTTCCGAAAACCTTTTAGACCGTTCCAGGCGCATCAACTACAATATGTATCAACGTCAGTCTTATGTTCCACTGATTTTTTAGTTCCATTGCAAGGTCCAAGTCTTTCTTAATCTTTTCGGTTTTATTTTTACTCTGAGATCCGCCAAAATTTCAAAATCCACTTGATGACAAAATTATTATTATTATTATCCTTATTATTAATATTATTATTATTATTTTTATTATTATTATTATTATTATTATTACTAGTAGTAGTAGTAGTAGTAGTAGTAGTAGTAGTAGTATCATTATTTCACTCCTTGCATGTTTTTCACACCAACTTAAGCTAATTGTCTTTCACTGGAGTCTGAGTGAGAACAAGTCTAATCATTGACTCCAGGACTCTTTTGAGTATTCTTGCGAATTTCAACAATGCTGTTGTCTGGATGGGCTCAATTCTTCCTCTAATTTCCAGTCCTCAAGTCTGTTTTCTAAACTTTTGGGGACTGTTCCAAGTGCACCAACTACAATTGGTATCATTTTGACCCTCATATTCCACAGTTTTTGTCAGTTCTCTGGCAAGGTCCAGGTACTAGTCGTTTTCATTCACATTCACTCAGTGATATACTGGGACTGAAAAATCTACTAGTCCGGTGTCTATTATTATTGTTTATTGGCATTTCAGTCTCGGAAGACTATAATATAGTGTTTGTGTCCCTGAAGTTACAGCGACTCATGTGGCTGTAAAATCCAATGTTAGAAAAACATTATTGACTACAGATGTCGCATGTGAAGGCTGTCCCTGAAGATGTTAATGTGCCGGTGCTTTGCTGCCGCTGCTTTCTTCTGAACCTCCTTGCTTCATGGTGTCTTCTACAGAGAGCCTGCCGCCACCGAGGGCGGTCCTGAGCCAAATTTATTATTATTATTATTATTATTATTATTATTATTATTATTATTATTATTATTGAATATGAATAGTTACGTAAATGCATATGGCCGCTGGTAAATTATTAGTATAAGATAGTAATACTTGAAAAATTATTACTGATTATTATAATTAAATAGTAGTTGCTAGTAACTATAAGATTGTATAGATTACTACGATGTCACATTCCAGCATATCAGCCATAACGAGAGGGGGACGCCCTCTGTGTAAATTATTAGTATCAGCCAATGATACTTGAAACAATATAACCGTATCAAATAATTTTAGGTACTGGCAAAATGAGCCTAATATTGTGTTTTTGACAAAATGACTTAACCCCCCCCCCACTACAGAAAATAATTTACCAAAAATCAGGGAATTATCGGATTTTAATGAAATTTTCAGTGTTTATTTATCAATGAATGATCTTTATAATGCATTACTTATTTTATTTCAAAACTTTCTCATTTTTTTCAGGTCACTTAATTTTGACCCCCCTTATGTTGGGGGCGTAAAAAAATTTTGAGTTGGTCTTATACTGTACTAATTACAGTATAAATAATGAGATAAAAGACCGAAGTTATGAATAGAAACAAAAAAAAATTAATTTTTAATTTTTTGGAGATTTCTTTTGTACTCATTTCGATAATTATTTAATTGGCTATTATCTTATAAAATAATATTATACACTGATATTTTTTCTGCTTAAAAGGGGGTGGGCACATTTTCAATCGAGTTTTTCTTCAAAATTTATTACTTTCGTCTAAAAAAATAAGGTTTGCATTAAGGAGATATTTATTTCTAGAATCTAAAAATATAACATTTTAAACTTAACATCATGCTTTTCACATTTTAAACGAATTCTATATATTAATTTTTCATAGCAAAAATACTAAATTAAAGTTTTGAAAGAAAATAACTGATGCTTTATAAAATTCATTAATTCATAAATCAATACTGAAAATTTCATTAAAATCGGATAATTCCCTGATTTTTGGTACATTTTTTTGCAATCGCGAATGTTACATTAAAATTGTAAACAAGCGCGTAAAACCATTGAAAAATAGACAGAATGGCGGATCGCGTCGTTTTAAATCTATTAAAAATAAACTGCATATGTAATGATATTTTTCTTTTTTAATAATGGTCATTATGTTACTACTTATCGATTTAGACAAAGTTTGATCTTAAATAATAGATTTAATTATTTTTAAGTCGCTTTTAAAACTCGTAGCAGACGATTTTATTGCCAGTACCTAAATAATTTGTATTAAGAATAGTTACTTGAAGCTCTATAAAAGTAAAGTAGGCGGACTTGCTTATTGTTAGTATTAGCCGGACAGCGAGGGAGTCTATCTCCTTTTCCCAAGCACTTTTTGTGTCTAAGGTGCCACTCCTACCATCAGCTCCCCAATTTACTGCACAGATCAAAACTGTTCTACTCATGCATTGGGTAGGGGAGGGCCGGTATCGAACCCGGAACCTTGTGATTCCGAGATGGATTATAACCAACAAAAGACGAACTTCGGTTGGCATGCCGTAAAACCAACTAATCTCTTATAAACCATTTTCATTAATTAATTTGATTTATAATAATTATGGATTATTGGAATAATTCATGCTTCTTTTTTTTTATTTTATTTTTTCATCAAAAACCTTTTTGTATCTGTATATCAAAAAACGATTGGCTTGAAATAGAATCTACAGATAAAAAAAAAATCGTCTGTTTGATGAATTTCAATCTCAAATAGCCGTTTATAGTTTCTCATCTGATCGCCATTCGCCGGCGCATTATTTTACGGTTTTTGTACACCCGATGCAGACATAAATTGTCAGTTGAAGAACAAAATAATATTGCGTCTTGTTTTCACAATACTCGCTTCAGTGATTCTTAACAGACATTTAACTGTTTGCAATGTATATTCTCGCTCAGACAATGAAAGAAACACGTTGGTAAATTACAGGTCGATGCTATGTTAAATGCCTTTTCTTTAAATCAATAGTTTTTTTTTCTTCCTCGACTTAGATTTGTGGCGATTTCTAATGATCAAGAAATAGGACCTCAAGAAAACTATTGGGTTTTCTTTGTTATAGTTTTGTCTACGTCTCAGTCGGTAGAGCGTTCGGCTAGAAACCACAGGATTCCTAGTTCGATACTGGCCCTCGCTAACTCAGCGTATTATTAGCACAGGGATCTGTGCGGTAAAGTGAGGAGGTGATGGTAGGTGTGGCGCTCCACCTCAGACGCAAAAACAATATCCTTGGTGTAGCGCTAGTGAAAAGAGGATAGACTCCCTCGCTGATTGCCTGATACCGACATTAGACCACCCCGACGAGTTTACTTTTACTTTTACGATTACCAGGTATCATAAAAACAAAATGCTTTTACAAATACTTTTACTCTTTAGGACTCTTTTATTTATTCGTTCATTATCATTTCTGTCGAAAAGAGAATTGTCCGTGTCGTCGTTGCATGCAGAGATTTCAGCGAAATGTACTCAAAGGGTTAAACCTATACCTCACATATAAAAAAGACAATGTCAGTCAACAAAATAAAACCTGTTCAAAATGGATATTTTGTCAAGGGTGACAAGAGCTGATCTTCTGTAGCAAACACCAATTACTTATAATGCGCTAGGTGACCTCAGAAGGTCACCGAACGCAGGACATTTACATATTTATATAAAACACATTCCAACAAATAGTTATAATAAACAGATTTTATTGTCTGAGCAAAGTCCAATACAACATAAACAATACAAAACAAGATAGGCGAAAATCCTAAGGGAAAAGAGTCCTTGAATTAAGTTGAGTTATATCAATTAAAAGGTTGTCACTTACTTCGTAACTGGGGCCAGGTGCGTCACTGCATCTCTATAAAGACAGAGTATAAAAAGCGTGCGTGTGATTACGTGGATATTCGGGGTCTGGTGAGACAAATCCTCAATGAAGATAGAGTAGAAAAAGAGTTTACTTCTAAAGATGGCTCTAAGGACAATGACAAAACAGCATGTGCAGCTATTTTAAATTATAAAAAACAATTGTAAGACAAGCTCTCCCAAATGAAAGTTCCATTTTTCAGCTGAAACCCGTGCAATAGATCTAGCACTTGACATAATCTATGAAAATAACCACAAAAAATATATTATCTTCTCAGACTCGCTCTCTGTTCTACTATCATTAAGAAAAAAAAATGAAAGACTCTCTCATCATTAAGCTCCTGAATAAATTAGACTTGATGTCTAACTCTAAGGGTGTTATGATATGCTGGATCCCAAGTCATATAGGAGTGAGGGGGAATGAAAGAGCAGACTCCGTAGCTAAATCGGCCCTAGATTTGATCCCCGGCAATTTCAAGATACCATATACTGATTTGAAACCTGAAATTAATAGATTCCTTCATACAAAATGGCAACAACACTGGAATAACAACATCCACAATAAACTCATCCTAATCAAACCTAATTTGGGAGGCTGGAGACCAACTTTAAGGAAGTCTAGAAAGTCATTGTATCCGGATTATGTAACAATATGGCGTTCCTTTAGCCGGTAAATTCATACAATGACTAATCACTGCAATTAATGTTAAGACTAACGCACTCCAATATACTCAAACAAGAACAACAACCACAATGTGCAACATGTAAAACACCTTTGACAGCTAAACACTTATTCATGGAATGCAGGTTTCTTGCTCACATCAGAAACCGTTTTTTTAAATCAAACAATATGAAAGATCTGTTTTAAAATGTCAACATGGAGGATATTCTCTTTTTTTTTTTAGTGAAATAAAATTATACAATAGAATATAGATATGAAACAAATCAATACCATACAACATAATCCCAAATAATGCTAACACATTGTTAAAAACCAATTACTAAGAAGTATAAATATAAATACACGATATGTAAAACTTCCTAACCGTTAGGCATGACACAACCCCGGATGGGTTGATATGCCGTTAAAATCAATAATCATCAACAACAACATATAGAACAAGAGCTGAAAGATCATGTTTTGCAGACAGACGGTGTCTCTTATCTGTTTCAAAGGAGACACAAACGATGCGTTTGCAGTATTTAGTGTTTACGTTGTTAATATGTCCACCTGCCTGTGTTCTTTTGATGTTTCGCCTTAGAAAAATCTAAAAGAAAAAAACGTTAATTCTTTTATATTATATCTTTGATATTTGTAAACTTCCAAGAGAAAGTATTTATCTGGTTTCACTTAATATTGCATGGAAGTCGCTGTATATTTTCTATTCGCAGACCAAGTAACTCAAACATTAACAAAATGCAGACTTTTAATTCTGACTTCTTTGATAACACTGGTTTACAAAGAAATTGAGGCAAGCACAAAAATAGCTGTTTTAACCTAATTTGGGGGTGCTGAATTCAGATTGGAAATCCGTTTTCACTCATCACCTCTAGTTTTTTTAGATATGCATACTGTACATTTTCTACACATACTGTACATAAAGGCGTATATGCATTCAGGGTTAATTTCTAATATTGTGTGACTTATGTCTTCTTTTTTAGTTATTATGCTGGAAACTGAGAGCATGGGAAGCATTTAAGACAGTCTATAGTGGCTTCCTTGGTAACACACGCGTACAGAATTACCAAGCTTGAGATGTTGATAAAGACTTATGAGGATATGGGATGCCGAATGTCACTCAAAATTCATTTTCTCCATTCCCACCTCAACTTCTTCCCTCCAAATCTTGGAGCAGTGAGTGATGAGCACAGAGAAAGATTCCACCAAGACATTACGAAGATGGAGAGCAACTACCAAGGCAAGTGGAACCCCGGCATGATGGGAGACTTCTGTTGGATGCTCTTGCGTGACACCCCGGAGGCAAAATACAGCAGATTATCTAAGAAAACGCACTTCTAACTATCTGCGGTACTATGAATTGTGTACATTGTGTCATACAAGTTCTCCTGTGTATCATTTCTCATGTGTATCATTTTACTTCGAAGATACACCAGTTTTATAGTTTCCGTTTAAGTATATTCATCAAGTAACTCAACTGGTACATATTTGTTTATGAAATTTAACATTTTGAAAAAAACAAATGATGTCATGTAATTTGCTGACAGAAATCTGTTTCGACCAAATCGATAAATTGGTCTTCATCACGAGCAACATAGACGGGAAAAGAAAAATATCTGTTAAAAGACTGTTTACAAAACGAACGCTATATTCAACTGCTGAAAATTTAAAAATGCGTGTTCTGTTTTAAAAATAAAATAAATTTTGTTTTTAATTTTTTTTAAAATCAGAAGCATTATAGTTTATAGTAAAACTCAAAAGAGTTTGTTGTAAAAATTATATAAAAGTTGTAAAGTGGGAATCAAAATTCTTTAGGATATATTTCAGCTGTTAAATAATATACAAAATCCACAGCGTATTTGAAGGAACATGTTAAAGTTCCAAAATTTTGATACCCACTTTACAACTTTTATATAATTTTTACAACAAACTCTTTTGAGTTTTATTATAAACTATAATGCTTCTGATTTTAAAAAATAAAAAATAAAATATATTTTATTTTTAAAACAGAATTAATTTCCATCTATTTTTCATATTTCTTTATATACATATTTGTGTATATACTTACCTTGTACTCGTCCTTCGGGGCGGGTGTCCAGTGTGCTTCGGCCACCGGATCAGCTTAAGTAATAAATAATAGCGTCGATCCCAGGGGGCTTTTCCCCCGGGCAATACCTGCTCCCTTGGGGGCGGGGCTGGGTTTATTGCCCAGTGCCTGAGCCCCTCCCCCCCCTTGAGGGGGAATGCCGAACGGATCCACGCATTTTTTGTTCTTTCCCACCCATGTGTTTGGGCTTGTTAAAACGAGAGCTTGTTAAAACGAGGCCTTGTGCCCAGCCCATACAAGTGAGGTATGAGGCAAATACCCATATTTTTTTTATTTAGTTACAGAGTTTAAAAGCTGCAGTGTATAGTTATATGTAATACTAAGCCGATAACTGAAAAATAGTATAATAGTTTAATTGTTAAATAACTAGAAGCAATTGGCCTATAAAGAAAAGTATTGATATTACAATTTTCCTTATATACCAAGATATGTTATGTAGTTTATTTTCGCCACAGGCAAAATGTTAAGAGAACCATTGATATTCCAGAAAATATATAAAAAATGTTTGTATATGACATTTCTCGTAAGAATGTCTCGCTTTCAGAAGTATCTAGCCTACATTTGAAAGACACAAATTGATTTCGTGTCATGTTCCATTATTCAGCAATAAGATTTTAGGAATTATATGGAAGCCCATAATTGTCACGATCAGAAGGGCGACTGAATTTATGGTTTGGTTTGGTTTGGTTTGGTTTGTTTTACGGCATATCAACCTCGGTGGGTCATTTAATGCCGATAAATTCATTCTTAATGCATAATACAATTTTGTTTAGCAACTCATGTTTTTCTATTTAACCCATAGATGGGACCCTAACAGGTACTACCACTCCGGGTCAGAGTGGACCAGGTAGCAATGGTGATGAAGGGATGCTCCACAATCCCCAAACCTCCAAACTGGAACCTCACCATCATATAGAGTTTAACATCATTACCAGGACATGTAGACCCTCTGTCACCGCCTTGTAGCACCCATATGATAAAAAGGGGTTGGGGCTTGCCATAAGGGCAATAGGTTGCGAAAATTATATAGGTGCTAGGGCTTGACGTGACCAGCCGATTGATCGGAGGGGGCCTCTCCGACCGCCCGTCTAGCCCAAGATAGGGCCAAAGTGGAGTATTGCAAGTCATGGACTGCTCATCCACCTGGGTTCTATGCTTAAGCAACACAGGTCGCCACCCACAGCCAACAGGTGGCCCCATTAAGGGAGTCTTACCCCTCTGCAGAGGTGCAGTCGGTGTATTCTAACGCCTCAGCCGACAGGGCGGGGGTTAATTAGCTTGGGACATAGACAGTAACATTGCTGACGTAGGATCAAGTTAAGCTTACAAAAGCACTTCCAAGTAGATCGCCGAAGTGTTACGTTGCGTTGTCGGATGAATAGGCAAACGTTCATTGAGGCTATTTGTTCTGGAACAGGAACCAAAAGTTGTGAAGTTTGACACCGGGATGGAAAAGACTCAAACGTCCTTTAATAATTCATACGAAATTCATTTAGTCTTCAATTTGGTTTTGAGTGAGTAGGTTTTCAGACCGATGTTTGAGAGGAGGAACGAATTGCTAATAGGTGATGTTACATCGAGTAGAATTCACTTAGCCAAGTCTCAGTATTTTCTCTAAGAAAACCACGTGGTTAATTCCTCAGTTGCCGAGGCCGGACTAATCCTTTCCCTTCGTCTTATCTAGTACCTATCATGTAAGTAAGTAAGCAAAGTCGTCGGGGCGGCCGAATGTCGGTATCAGCCAGACAGCGAGGGAGCCTATCCCCTTTTCATTTGCGAGAGATTATCTTAGCATCTGAGGTGGAGCGCCACACCCACCATCAGCTACTCACTTTACCGCACAGATCCCTGTAATACTCATACGCTGAGTTAGCGAGGGCAGGTATCGAACCAGGAATCTTGGGATTCCTGGCCGAACGCTATACCGACTGAGCTAAACTGGCCATCACGTATTTATGTGTGAGATAACAAAAATAAAATGAACTCCTTGGCTTAGAGAGTTACGTAACTAGAAGACGGTGGGAAAATATTATAATGAATCAACATAGCCTGTTATTTTAGCATGAAGTGTAATTAATTTGAAATAACGGTTAACTGCTGGGAGAATACTGGGTGTCATTTAGTTTAATTGAACTCAGAACTATTCTCAATACGTCTTCTCCTTGGCTTAGAGAGTTACGTAACTAGACGACTGTTATATATTGTACAAACGGAAATATGAATTTCTGGTTTTATTAAACAAAGAAGTTTTTACAACTGCCCGTTATCAGATCAAGAGATAAAAATACGTGGGTGTAGCTATGAAGATAAAAGAACCGAGGGCTTCAGACAGGTCAGTCGTCAGAGTCCCGGAGGCAGTCACGCGAGAGAGAGTGAGGTGATCGGGGCAGTAGTCGGCCGAGCGGGACCTCGTGTAGTGGTGTCGGAAAAGCTAGCGTTAATATTTACCAACTGAAAAAGCTTGTCGCCCAGAAATTTAACCGAAGGACGAAAGTCTAAAGACTGAATATATTAATTAAACTGACCCTCTCTCTCGAAGTTAAGAAGCTTGAATTTATTTCAATAAACTTCTGGAGGATAACTTTGGTGTTATTGTCATCTCTTACAACGAAGATAAAACTATTGTAATTTAGTACCGTGACGACACGCTATGCAACACGACGGTGGGAAAATTTTAAAAAGTAAAGTCGTCGGGGCGGCCTAATGACGGTATCAGCCAGACAGCGAGGGAGTATATCCCCTTTTCACTAGCACTAGACCAAGGAGAGTACCTTAGCGTATGAGGTGGAGCGCCACACCTACCATCAGCTCCTCACTTTACCGCACAGATCCCCGTGCTACTCATACGCTGAGTTGGCGAGGGCCGGGATCGAACCAGGAACCTTGGGATTCCTGGCCCAACGCTATACCGACTGAGCTAAACCGGCCCTATCATGTAATCTGCCTTAATAAACCATACGCCTTATGAGAAAACTTTCGGAGAATTTTCTGATCTTATGACTCTTTTCTCCACTGTCGTTTAGATCAGTGATTCTCAACGTGGTCCAGCTGGACCATCTGTGGTCCACAGAACATTCCTAGTGGTCCACAGAGAGTTCGAAGCCACAAAAATGTTTTAGCCATTTCACAAAAATTTAACTAATTTAGAGTTGACAAAGAAGGTGTATTTGCCCACATATCGATAAAGGACTCACACCCAAATATTTTTTCAACATGTAGAAGCAAGCATCATTTCTTTCCCTACTACATGGATGGTGGAATCTGGATTTTCGGCTGTTGTGGATGTTTTCAGTAGGAAAATAAATAAATTCGATCTCAACAGCAGAGGAACTATCAGACTAAGACTGAATAACTCTATCAAAATCAATTATGATATCTTGTGTCAGAAACACCAAGATCAAGGTAGTCACTAGCTGAATGGACTGAAATTAATTTTAAAGGTTAAATGGACTATTTTGTCTTTTCATTAATTATTTTAGTGTGAAAATGGAACAACTGAAAAATAAACGTAGGATTGGTCCATGGGAATTTTTTGAATAAAAAATGGTCCATAAGCCGAAAAAGGTTGAGAAGCACTGGTTTAGATTAATTCGATACCTCTTCTCATGTAAAACTCTATGACTTGTTTCTTGTGAAGTTTCTAAAATATAGTTAATGGTGCCATGCAGGCCCCGACACTAACTTTTTTTCATGACCGTCCCGAACAAAAATTATCAACCGTCCCGAATGAGGTTTGGACCGTTCCAAATGGGGTTTGGACCGTCCCGAAATCAAAATATTTTTGTTTAATTCATTAGCATCATCTATACTTGTCAGTCATCAGTAACATAATAACATGTAATAAAACATTAAGAAAAGCTGAATATTTGGATATATATCTGAATATTCTGGATATTTGGACAAAAATATCCATTTCCTAGTGTGTTTTGAGCTAAAAAAAAAAATACTTATTTTACTTTAAGTTACCCTGAGTAGGGTTAGTAGTACATAATTCGGTCCATTAAAACTATCTCCCTCCACCATTCTTCATTACATGACTTTGAGAATAGACCTGCGGTGCCGTAGCCTCATTTTGAGATCAGCATTCGGGCAATCACTGAACGGCAATTATTGGAATGTAGTACTAATTTTTAGGAAAAAAAATTACCATCCCCGGCAAACTGTCCCCGATGACGTATTGATCGTCCCGGATGTAATTTTTATCGTTCCCTGGACGACGGGGCGTCGTTAATGTCGAGCCCTGGTGCCATGTAATTATAGAAAACCTGTCACATCATCAAGAAATAAACTGAGTCAATATCCATGTTGTTGGTATCTATTCTGACAATGAAAAAACATCAGTTTATTGGTAATAATCACCTTAAAATTCCTAGTATAAAATTGTGCGTGCGCATTATCTGAAATGAACTTAATTGTTATTAAGGACACATTTTATGATATTTTTGTGTTGAAGCATGCAGTTGTATTGTTTTCGAAAAAGTTTCTAAGATTTGTTTATTTCGCACGGGGACTTTCAAAATGGCTACCGGCTTATTTCAAAGTGAAAGTCAGTTGGCTAAATTCCTAGCATAAAATTGTGCGTACACATTATCTGAAATGAACTTAATTGTTATTAAGAACACATTCTATGATATTTTTGTGTTAAAGCATGCAGTTGTATTGCTTTCGAAAAAGTTTCTAAGATTTGTTTATTTCGCATAACTTTAAAAATAGCTACCGGCTTGTTTCAAAGTGAAAGTCAATGGAGGTTACTCTAATTGCCTTATTTGCTATGAATTTAGCCAACTAAAAGTCAAAATTCTAGCACCCATATGATAAAAAGGGGTTGGGGCTTGCTATAAGGGCAATAGGGTTGAGAAAATCATATAGGTGCTAGGGCTTGACGGGAACAGCCGATTGATCGGAGGGGGGCCTCTCCGACCGACCGTCTAGCCCAAGATTGGGCCAAAGTGGAGTATTGTCAGTCATGGGCTGTTCATCCACCTGGGTTCTATCTTTAAGCATCACAGGTCGCCACCCACGGCCAACAGGTGGCCCCAATGGGGGAGTCTTACCCCTCTGCAGAGTTGCAGTCGGTGCATTCTAACGCCCCAGCCGACAGGGCGGGTTGTGGAACGTAATCACTAATTAATCAGTTTAGTTCTTAAATAAATGCACTCTTATGAATTGCCCCTACTGAAAATAATCTGAGGCTTGTGTGCCAAACTCAGCATCTCACGTGCTGTAAACTTTAGCGAGTTAGGTCAGTGAGTATTTAACCATCCCCTCAGATGCAGGCAGGATGCGAGAAAAGGTCGAATTTTAAGCGAAGTAAAACTGGTTTGAATTGAACATTTCCTTTCTCTTTGCTTCTGATTACCATTCCAAGGTTAACGAAGCCGGCATGTTTTATTATGCATATTTACCAACCCCTCCACACGAGCAGGATGCGACATGAGGCCAATTTCTTAAGCGGAGTTTAACAGGTTTGAATTCAGAGTTTTCCTTCTCCTAGACCAGTTGCTTAACCAAGGTTAAAGAGCCCAGTCTGACCTACTATTTACCCATAGTTGGAGGGAGAGTAGGATTCATACATTTCCCAAGGGTATTAGCGCTAAGTGAAATGCAATTACCACGTCCAGGATTTGAACTCGGGTCGACGAGTCCATTTCCTATGACTTTAACCATTACACCACGCGCTTCCATGTTTTATTATATACCCATAGCTGGGGGGAGAAAGAAATGGCTTTACCCAAGGGCATTAGGGTAAAACTGATTTGCCGTACCCATTTCATAAGACGATAAATTTTTGGCCACGCGATTCCGAGCTTGGTCAGTAGACCATTACGACTGCGTTAGGTTCTCACTGGGTGCTCCATACTTCTGACCTTGTACCACACTTAGCTATACATAGATACTGAATACGCATTTACGTGGCTAAAAGTGTATAAATTAGACTTATCTTATTATAATGGAGATTGTGTGTTTTTCTGTCTGTAACCGAAACTATATCTTTACTCAAGTCACAATTTCCTTAGTTATTAACATCACATTCTCCATGATTTTATTTTTGTTTAATCCTCAATTATTAATAAAAATTGATTTACATTATTAATAGTGTTGACCATATCTACATACTAATAACATGAAATTGTATTTATATATATATATATATATATATACAATAATATAGCAGTTTACAGTGTGAAGGGGAAGGCTAATTTGCATATTGATATTAAAAATGTGATTTTAATAAATATGTGCTTGGTATTATTGATTTCTAATTGTTTGGTTGTATCTGAATTAATATGAGCAACAATCTCGGATAAATCTTAAAAGAAATTCATTAACAAGAAATAACTAATTTTATTCTTTACTTCCTATTTTAACTAAATTGTTGAATTAGGAAAATTTAGCAATGAAAGACGGGAGTGATGGAAGAGTAAGTTTCAGTTGTTCTATTTTTCTATTGTACACCCTCTCTTTCAAATCATTTGATCAGCATTCTTATTTAGTTTCATTGGTCTTTCTAATTTGATATGATATTTTATTCCATGAAAACTTAAATACTTACACCCAGAGGGTGCAAAATTTTGCTAGTGATTGTAATAAAAGTTCAAAGTCCATTTCAGTGAATAATCTTTTTTGAGCGCCATTACTTTGGTAGGGTTCAAGATGAATAAAACCTTAGTTTAAAAATAACATTTCTCTTTCTTATCTATGAGGGAATGTAAGGATGCACATCCCTTTTTCTAAATACGTACACGGTTTTATTAGATAACATCTAAAGATATTCGTAAGGAACACAATACAATGGTTACCAATTAATGGTTAAGCAATTAACATAAACACTTGGTTATAAGAGTAATAGAAAAATCTAGAGTATCGCTATAGAAAAATGAATTAAACTAGAATATCCTCTCTGTCATATTTTCCATACAAATATAAATTCATCTCATTCACAGACAAATCAGACGAAATCATAAACTGAAACGACCCACGTTTTTTGCACAATTTGTGGTAAAAGTTTATCTATAAAATCAAAACTACAAGTACATGTGCGGATTCATACTGGAGAGAGGCCTTATAGATGTCAAATATGTGGTAATACCTTCAGGTTGAAGTATATTTTAAATAAACACATAAGGACCCATACTGGAGAAACTCCATTTTCTTGTGAAGTGTGTGGTAAAAAAATTTTCTCAGAAATTTTATTTGTTTATATTTATATAGTCGTTACAAAAGTATATATCATTCTCATAGCGTAGGGACACAATTATATTCTCTAGAGATATCAAAAGTGTAGTAAGCTCTTGCAAAGGAACATACTGATATCAGTGGGAGAGCACAGCTGCTCTCGTTAGTAAAGAATCATAGTGAGAAGTTAAACTCAGTATATCGTACGGGGTGTGTGATTCTGGGCTCGATACTAACGCAGTCCCGTCGTCCCGGGGACGATAAAAATTACACCCGGGACGATCAATACGTCACCCGGGACAGTTTGCCGGGGACGGTAAAACTTTTTCCTAAAAGTTAGTACTACATTACAATAATGGCCGTCCAGTGATTGTCCGAATGCTGACCTCAAAATGAGGCTACAGCACCGCAGGTCTATTCTCAAAGCCATGGAATGAATAATGGTGGAGGGAGATAGTTTAAAAGGACCGAATTATGTACTGCTAACCCTACTCCGGGTAACTTAGAGTAAAAAAGTTTTGTTTTTTTTCAGCTCAAAACACACTAGGAAATGTTTTTTTTTGTCCAAATATCCAGAATTATCACTGCTTCAGCTTTTACCACAAGGTTCCTTGTTCGATACCCGCCCTCGCCAACTCAGCGTATGAGTAGCACAGGGATCTGTGTGGTAAAGTAAGGAGCTGATGGTAGGTGTGGCGCTCCACCTCAGACGCTAAAAATAATCTCCTTGGTCTAGCACTAGTGAAAAGGGGATATAATCCCTCGCTGCATGGCTGATACCGACATTAGGCAGGCCCGACGACTTTTACATGTTATTATGCTACTGATGTCTGACAAGTATAGATGATGCTAATGAATTAAACAAAAATATTTTGATTTTGGGACGCTCCAAACCCCATTCGGGACGGTTGATAATTTTTGTTCGGGACGGTCATGAAAAAAGTTAGTGTCGGGACCTAGTAATCACACTGGTTATCTTGTGTCGGACTGTCATGGGAGTATTATCACAATCGCTCAGAGAGTGTTATTCATGATGCACATGAGCTTGCCACCTTTATCCCCATATGGACACACATTTCTTCTATCTCATCTATCATTGATGTGCTAACAAATCAAGAGACAACAATAATCTGGGAGGACGTAGCAATCATCCACACACACACACACACACATACACACACACACACATATATATATATTATATATATATATATATATATATATATATATTATATATATATATAGTAGGAAAGCGCGTGGTGTAATGGTTAAGTCATAGGAAATGGACTCGTCGCTCCGAGTTCAAATCTTGGACGTGGTAATTGCAGTTCACTTAGCGTTAATACCCTTGGGAAAGGTATGAATTCTACTCTCCTTCCAGCTATGGGTAAATAGTAGGGCAGATGGGCTCTTTAACCTTGGTTAGGCAACCGGTCTAGGAGAAGGTAAACTCTGAATTCAAACCTGTTAAACTCTGTTTAAGAAATTGACCTTGTGTCACATCCTGCTTGTGCGGAGGGATTGGTAAATATATATATCAGTAAAGAGCATGACAGATTGGGCTCTCTAGATATGGAACCACAGCCGACCAGAAAGAAAACTCTGAATTCAAACCCGACATACACCTTTCATCCTGTTCATAACGGAATGTTTTGAATATATGTATAGATAGTTATATAAGTACGCTCTCTACTCTATCTTTTTCACTCCCCCCCCCTCTCTCTCTCTCTCTCTCTCTCTCTCTCTCTCTCTCTCTCTCTCTCTCAATATATATATATATATCATCATCATCATCATGTCGCGCAAGTAGCACCGATATCCATGACAGTCTCTCGCAAACCCTCCCTATCATTCATTGCCCCCGGGAGCTCCTCTGCGCAGCATCCAGCATCCTCACATAGTTGGTCAATATAGAAACTGGCTGGGCGGCCCAAACTAGCACGCCCATGTGTTGGCTTCCACAGGAGTATGTCGCTTATGAGCTCGTCCTTGTTTCACCAGCAGTGTTCCGCATGCCTAGTCCGGCTTACTCGTATGGTTTGGGAGATGGGGGCAAGTGACCATACAGCTGCCTCCTTGTGGGGTGCTGTTTCCACGACTTGTTCAAGACTGCACGCAGCATTCTTGTGCAGGTCCCATCTAACTTATTCTCAAGGCGCTTCGTTAGGGTCCAGTTGGTGCATCCATACAGCAATAATGATATAACCACAGCCTGGAAGAATTGTCGCTTTAGCTTGTCAGCGAGATCGGATTTAAAATCAAAATATATATATATATATATATATATATATATATATATATATATAATATAAATATATATATATAAACAAGGAGCATTCAATAATAAGTTGCCTATCTTTTGATAAAAGCAAATAAGATTTTCCAAAATCTGTTTTCATAAATGTAATCTATATATTGTTTGAAATTGGTTTATAACAAAGAAGATTTTAATCTCGCAAAATTTATTTGTTTTGAGGCTATTCAAAATGTCGGCTAACCAGACAGATTGCTCCAAACTTGAACGGAAGTCGGTCAGCAAATAATTGTTTGCTGGTAAGTGAAAACCATGCAAAATTTATCGTAGAATGTGCGATATGTCTGGAGAAGCCCATTTTACTCAGAAAATGTTTAAGGATATTTACCCCGTACCCCACTTGTACGGGTTAGGCACAAGGCCATATTAACGTGGGACCACCCACCAACCGAAATTCCTGGGTGGTAGGCACAAAAAATGCGTCGATCCCGTCGGCATTCCCTCTTGAGGGGGTGTCTCAGTCGCTGGGCAATAAATCCATCCCTGCCCCTTTAAAACAAGGGGGCAAGTATTGCCTGGGGTGAAAGCCCCCTGGGATCGATGCTGTTAATTTTATTACCGAGCCACTCCAGATGCCGTAGCGCTCTGAAACAGGGTAAGAAAATGTTTAAGAGTAAGATAAAAATGGTTTTGTCCCTACGGCTTTGAGCCGAAAAAGTCTACAGATATATCTATATAAATGTGTGTTCCCGTATCTGTTAAACTGTAATTTACTATATTCAACTGACTAAATAGAAATCTTTATATTGATTTATTTTTTTTATTATAGAATTCTCATCTGTGAATGATGAGCGGAACAATTTAGGATTTTAAAATCACGTAAATATCTACTTAAATGGATATAAAGGCTACCAATCAAACCAAGCTCTTTTCGTTATGGGACTTACCGGTCGTTTAAGTGTAATTAAAGATACCCGCTTCGTTGAAAATGGCCTGATTCATTTGATGAAACGAATATATGTATACTGGGATTTCAAATGTACGTTCTTGAACTATTCGTATTCGAGGTAAATATTTCAGCCAATCATCGATAGCTATTACTATTTAAATTCATCATTTTGTGTATATTTTTTTAAATCGGCTGTAGCGGTCAAAAATATTATCTTCCCTTACCACCTTACCACGAGGGTTTCGTTGATAGGTGGCGCTGCTAGGAGTTGAGTACTCAGCCGGCCAGCCACAGTTGGACGAGTAGATTCTTTTAGCAGGCAGGAACCGAGGAGACAAGAAGGTTAGTGTCTGCGTGCAAACTTTTCCTCCTTTTTCGATTTTATTTAGTTGTGTATTAGAGAAACTACATAGTCCTTTGTATTCTATTGTAGTTTCACGTTGAAGACCAGTTGCGAAACAGGGGGACAAGTGACAACTCCCGTATTTTTACAAATAAAAGTGTCTTCACCAGTTGACTCTGTCATTACTCATTCCTTGCCTGGGTGTTGCCGTCACAATATATATATATATATATTAAATAATATGGTGAAGGACTGTAAATAAGAAAGAGTGCTCAATGCTATCAGAGCAGAACACGTATGAATTATAAAATTATGGATACTATATTTCCGTTACTCAAGTTTCAAGTGTTTCGCACATTCGTCAGACGGGATTGTAGTAAAAAAAATAGCCAGTCAAGCGTTTGTATATCATGAGGTGTGTTCACATAATGAGATCTTTTGCGAGACATTTACTTGAGAAAACATTTAGTATTTGTGCATGTGGCATTCAAATGAGAGAAAAGAATTTTTAAATTTAAAAATTAGAAGCAAGGTCTAACTCATAAGTGACGTTCTCCTGTGGAGCAGCAGCAAAAATCTACATCAGTTAGCTCAGTACGGATTCTAGATGGTCTGTCTACTAATGTGGTGAGGGGGCTTTATTCTCTGTGCTATAAAGAAAAGCCTGTACTCACCCTCTGTTGACGATCGAAACCCGGGAGTTAAGAGAAGCCCTGCTTTAAATCATTTGTCTAATCAGTGTGTGTGGGGGGGGGGGTCACAAAATCCAATATCCAAAATGATTTCTTTGTGCCGCCCGTCTCGACAACAAAATACTACTGCAGTCGTTCTCGCTGGTCTGTGAGAATAAGTCCTTTAAATACACCTCAATTTCACCACATCCGGGCTCCTCACTCATAATTGTCCGTGCGGCACGTGCGACACTCGTCAGCACGGCGCGACCACCTACACCCGGGCCACTATGCTATTTCTTATTTCACTAATTGTCCACAGCTCTCACATTCTGAAGGAAGCGGGTCCGACTCTAGGTCAGTCCTACACGCCAGACAAAGCCTTCGAGAATACAGCAAGTCTTCACGCCCGCCACTCTCTCTGTCACACCGTGTTGCCCGAGGTAAGTCTCCTCTCTCACTACAATTTGCTTCTCGTTGTCTGCGAGTAGATGGGAGAAAATGCGCAAATCCCGGGACGATAAAAGCAGCCAGCGTAGGAGAGTCTTTGGACGACGTTATTGCGAGAGGATCGGAGGAGGTGAAGAGGAGCGAATTGAAGTCTCGGAAAGTTAAAAGTTATAATAATGTTATAACTTGTTGAAACGAAACAAACTCCGACAAGGGTGTTAAACATATAACAAGATGGACTGTAATTAAAAGCACATGGAATAACATATAACATGAAATACAAGATACATAGTAGAGAATACATAAAATAGAAATAATAAAAGGACACATTCATGAATAGAAATACAATATTTAGGTATAAAAGAGATACTTAAATGTACATATAAAATATAGGAGTTAAAGACAGTCCATATGGTTGAAGTCACTTACTGACTTAGTCCGTACGTGGGGGGTGGGCACGAGGGTGGTGTGTAGACACAAATGTCTAACCCATGTTTCCCCTCCCAGAAGAAGAAGAAAAGAGAGTGGGAGAGTTTGAATCCGGCGCTTAAATACTACCGATTTCCCTGGTGATCGACACGGAAACCCAGCGGGAAGATTACTCTTTCAGGCAAAGGGCAGACAATGCCAACACGGTGTAAGATTTGAACGCGTCCCGTGGTGAAAAATAGAAGGGGAAGATTCTACAGAGGACGAGCGGACTGAATTCCTGAGTTCAGCTGACTCACATTCTCCCATATTTAACCATGGCTAGGTAACCAGTCTAGGAGAAGGGAAACTCTGAATTCAAACTTGTTAAACTCCGCTTAAGAAATTGACTGTGTGTCACATCCTCCTCGAGCGAAGAGGTTGGTATATATATATATATATATATTATATATATATATATATATATATATAAGTTAAAAGAAAGGAAATGAATCCGACAATATGAGTATGAAAAGGTGGAATGAAAACATCACACAATGCTGTTAAAGAAGAAAACAATTTATAATATAATCATACCTGATATGATTAGAAATTTACTATATTTTGTTTTTATACATAAAGTAAATAAAAAAAAATTACTTTAAATATAAAAACAAAATATATTAAATTTCTAATCATTTATGAAATACAGAACTTAAAAATAAAAATTTAAAAAATAATTAATCGTAAAAAATTTCTTTACTAAAAATCTTTTGAATTCCAATCGTCACATTTCTTAATACTCATCCCCTTCCGTTTAAATTGTTTCGTCTTGTTGCCAACATCTAAAAAATCTGCTACATTTTGATATGTTTTACTGACAAAAGGTATACATTGAGACATGACCGACATATATATGGCGCGAATGCCCACATTGGTGAATAATGTAACGACTTTCGTTCTTTCTTTCTTTTTTTTTCTTTTTTTTGCAGTAATAAGGTTTTTTGTTCTGTGAACTGATTTGACTTTCTCCTCCGACCCAAACAACTTCGGAGTGAATGAGCTCTGATGATGATTTTTGTAAAATCGAAATATTGATCAGTATCAGCTATGATTATATTATAAATTGTTTTCTTCTTTAACAGCAATGTGTGATGTTTTCATTCCACCTTTTCATACTCATATATATATATATATATATATATATATATATATGAAGTAAATGGAAGTTAATCCGACAGTATGAATTTTAACATTTTTAGAAAAAACAAATGATGTTATTAATTTGCTGACAGAATCTGTTTCGACCTTTTAATAGAGCGGTCTTCATCAAGAGCAAACATATGAAGGTAAGACGGAATAAATAACCGTTAGATAGGAGGTACAAACGAACGCTAGTGTTCGATGCTGGATTTTTTAAAAATGCGTATTCTGTGTTAAAAATAAAATACATTTTATTTTTAAAAATCAGAAGCATTATAATCCATAATAAAAACTCAAAAGAGTTTGATGTGAAAATATATAAAAAGTGTATAAAAAGTATCAAAAATGTTCATGATGTATTCCAGCTACGAAAAAGTAAGTTAAAAGTCCACAGCACAATTGAAGAAAGATGGAAAGTTTCAGGAATTTGTATTGTTGACAAATCCGTAGTGTTTTAGATCATATGACCTTCCGGCCAGAGGCTAATATGATCTACAAATTTAAATTCTGGAAAATCAGTTTGCATTTCGCCTAGCACAAATACCCTAAGGAAATGTCTGAATCAAACTATTTTCCCTCTAGCTATGGGTAAATATTATGACAATCTAGGCTCTTTAATATTGGCCTGGTAACCGGCTTAGGAGTAGAAAAACTCAGAATGAATATGTTTAGATTCGCTATATTATTCTTACTTAATAAACAGATCGGACATTTTGCGTTAACATAATAGAAAACGATGAATTTTTAACGTAAATAAATCCATTTCAATCGATAGTTCTTTTGTTGGAGCCAGTTTTCTCTTCAACTGCCAACTGCTTGTTGGAGTCTGAAAGGAATCTCTTTTATCTGTAAACCGATTTGCATACATTTTACGTTACACAATAAAAAAAAAACTCAATAAATTTCGAAAGAAAATGTTTAAAAATCTCTCATGTTCAAAGACAGTGACAAATTTCGGGTGGTTGATCAGTTAGAACTAATAATGTATTGTATGAGTCGTGCATGGCGTAACGGCTATCCTTGATAATGGATTCGAGGGAGCGGAGTTCAAATCCTAGACCAGGTTGTTTCCGTTTCATTTCGTTTTGTGTCTTTGATTTTAATATCATATCAACCTTCGTGGGTTATTTTATGCCAAAGCCATCCTCCTAAAAGAAAAAAAAGTGGTACTATTTAACCCATAGCTAGAAGATAAGAAAACTCATCCCTTTCTGTTATGTTTTTAAGGGTCATTCCTTGGCCTTATAGCAGAAACGCGTATCTGGTGGAATTGGATCCTTGATAAAGAGTCCGTCAATAATGAATCCTTTGGTTACTAAAGTGTTCTCAGTTACTGGTATAAAGTATAAGCCCTTCGAGAGTATTGGTAAAGATCCGGCAATCCTATGTCTGTCCGTCCTCAAAGAGAACAGTTTTAATTATGCCGAATGTGGGGGGTTTAAGTATTCTAACAGGCCAGTAGTATTGCTAGTGATTGGTTACAAGAACAACCCACGTAACCTTGGCTAGTCTATGAATAGAGGTGGGGAATTAATGCACAAAATAAAATAACTCACAAAATCACAAAATAACTCCAATACTTTCCCTATAGTATTAGTGTCAAAGTGAACATAGTTGCACGATTGTGGTTCGAACTCACTTACTAGAATAATGAAATCCTTTGCATTAGCAACTACACTACGTGAACCCCGTACCCATTTCATTATTATTTTAATATATCCTTGCTTTGTATTAGATTTACAAGAATATAGAATTTCAATTTTTCTTATTATGAAAAACTATTGTCACATTAAAATCTATTAACATCAAAACTACTATCCTTGGCATCAATAATGGAACTAGAAGAATTAGGTCCCCTCCCCCGGTGCAGATTTTGATAAGCGCGACATGCAGACTTTTGTTCTTGCTGGTGTTGCATACCTGGCCGCTATTTTAATATCTATCGGTTCGTATCAGTGTTTCTGTTTTTCTATCTTCAATCGGTTTTGTCAACTCTTCGTAACGGGGTTGGAATTTCCCTTACCGGATTTCCTTCTTCTTCGTATCGGGTTGGTCACTATCCGGAGGTTATCTCTCTGAGAGTTCCATCCTGCTCTGTTATTTTCAGGAACACTACGGAGATATATTGTTATGCACATACACTTTTATTCCTCCGAATTCTTTTCCACTTGGTCCCCTTGTCGACCCTTACATGTGTGTTGGTGGGGTGGGGTTGCTTAGCAGGAATGAATAAGCACTATGCCAAATTGACAGCTAGCTCAATTCTACTATCTTGCTTTCTCAGTGTCACCTGGTCACTTGATCCTTTAAGCCAATGAGGGGTCTGTTCTGGATGACCCTGGATTAAAGGATGTTGCTATTCAAACCAGCTGAGAGGAATTAACCGTCTTTTACCTTTGTTCTAAATTTATTGTACACTACTTGCTAAAAATGTTTGGCTATGCCTATTTTTTTTTGTAACGCTGGTAAAATGCATAGCCAATCATATTGTTGCATAGCGCCTTCTTCACTGGCACTAAATAATTATAATGTTGCATACCTCTTTCTTTAATTCTATTTCTTGGCCGTCTTTAGTATTCTGATCGTCTTTGGTATTTCTTCTATCATCTTGACTTGGTCTGGAATCTTCTAACGTCTGGAGTTGACTTGGGGACTTCGGTCTGGTTTTCTGTTGCTATGTTCCTGCTGGCTGATCGTCATTTCTTAGTCTTGTTGCCAAGACATTCATTAACCACAAGAACATATCAATAATTCCAAACTTTTATTTCCTTAACTATACATAATCCTCTAACTAACATAGCACGCGTGAGTTCCAGTTTAAGGCAGGACCTAAAATGGCCGACTGCTCTGCCTGACGTCTAACTGCAAACTGGGGACTCAAAAAGGTCCCACGTGACTTCACATATTTGGCGGGCTTCTGTAATTTTCCATGGAAGGACCCGGCCATGATATGAGAGGGGACCATCCCCTCAGAAATACAGGGGATTGACAATAATCTTATGCAACCGCATAGATTATGTAACAGTATTGTATATGTGCAAAAATGGTTATTTGTTGCTTAAAACTTACTCTATCAAGCCATCCTATTTGGTTATCTCTATTTTGTTGTTGTGTCCGAGGATACTCAGTCGTCATGAACAACCAAATGTAGATGGGAATTTACCCTACAATGTGTGTGACCGCATCTGTAAGTCCAGAATTGGACTAATGAGCCACCATAGGGTCCACAAATAATGATATGGAGTGACGTCATCGTCGTCTGCGATGGCCTTTCAAAAGAAAGAAGAAATATATATATATATATATATATATATATATATATACATTTGGATGTTTAGAAGCATTGTTGAATAAAGTATATATTATTATCTATATTTTGCTTGAAGGCAATTACAATGCGTATATCGCATAAAATTCGATAATTATAGAAAATAACAATGACAAGTGAATTTGGCAAACGATTATGCGATGCTAGAACATCGTACAGTCTGTTTCAGCTTTGAGACTTAATAAAGTTGAAACAGACTGTACGATGTTCTAACATAGCATAATCGTTTGCCAAATTCACTTGTCATGGTTATTTCTATAATTATCGAATTTTATACGATATACGCATTGTAATTGCCTTCAAGCAAAAATATATACGCATGAGCAGGATGTGACACGATGTCAATTAATCGGAGTTTAACAGATTTTAATTCAAAGTTTTTCCTTCTTCTTGACTGGTTGCCTATCAAGATTAACGCAACCGTATTAGCGCAATCAAACAGTCTCATCCAGGATACTCGTTTCGTCATATTCATTTCCTACGACATTAACCATTCGCCTCAAGTATAGGAACTTCTATAGATATAATCAAGCAGCCACCTATTCGTTCTCTCACACACACCATTACGGCAAACAAACGTTCTCTAAAAGTTTAATAATCACGTGTGCACTTGTATGTATTTCACCAACTCTTGTGCCAATAGCAGGTTTGGTTTGGTTTGGTTTGTTTGTTTTACGGCATATCGATCTCGGTGGGTCAATTAATGCCGACAAAATTTTGAAATAAATTCATTCTTAATGGATAATCAAATTTTCTTTATGAACTCATATTTTTCTATTTAACCCATAGATGGAACCCTAACAGGTACTCCAACTCCGGGTCAGAGTGGACCTAGGAGCAATGGTGATGAAGGGGTGCTCCATATTCCCCAAACCCCCAAAACTGGAACCTCACGATCTGATAGAGTTTAACGTCATTCTCAGGACATGTAGACCCTCAGCCACAGCCATCTACCACCCATATATATGTGATAAGAAGGTGTTGGGGCTTGCCATAAGGGAAAAATGATTGAGGCAATCATATAGTTGCTAGGGCTTGACTTGACCAGCCGATTGATCGGAGGGGGCCTCTCCGACCACCCGTTTTGCCCAAGAAAGGACCAAAGTGGAGTTTTGCATGTCATGGACTGCTCAGCCATCAGAGTTCTATCCTTAAGCATCATGGGTCGTCACCCACGACCAACAGGTGGACCCATTGGGGGTCTTACCCCTCTGCAGAGGTGCAGTTGGTGCATTCTAATGTCAAGTAAAGAACATCTGGTTTGAATTCACAGTTTTCCCTCTCTAAATCTGGTTGGCTAGCCAAAGAAACCATTCTGCCTTAATATTTACTCAGAGGGGTGCATCTGCATGCCGTTTCCAACGGCAATAGCACGAATGAAACGCCAACTGTTTCATGCAGGATTTGAACCCAAGGCACCAATTCCAATTTCCTTCGACGGTAATCGTTACGCGAAGCGCGCCCCTTCCGCATGTATAAACGACAACACACCCATTTACACAGACACACATATCCAATCACACTCACATTTTCCCAAATATGTTGACATTAATCACTTACACAATTACCCATAATTTCTTTTTGCACTCGATCACACCCTCGCTTCTATACAGCTAGAATTTCGGTAAAACAAATTAGAAACAATTTCAGCATTTTTCTTTGATCTTAGAAAAAAAGAGACAGATTTCTTGTCTGTAATCAAAACAAGATTTTGGTATTTACTTAAGATTAATGGTCTCTTCAAAAGAAAATCTCTACTCTCCTAGATTTTCCCTTTGTCGTTTTGATCGCCAACTTCGCAGACAGCAAACAGTAAAGACTCGACACTTCATAATTGTCAATATTAGCAAATATACAATGTTCTCCTAAAAAACACAGTAGCACGTTCTGTGTAGACATATGCTTTTTTAGATGCTGAACCGATTAACCTTACGCCCTGTCGGCTGGGGCAGAAATTACGTCCGCTGGGGCTGTAGAATGCACCTACTACGCCTCTGTAGAGTGGTAAGATCCCCTACCCCAACGGAGTGACCTGTTGGTGTGGGTGGTGACCAGTGATGCTTAAGGACAGAATTCTGGTAGCTGAGCACTCCATAACATACAATATCCACTTTAGCCCTTGTGTAGGTTAGACCGACGGTCGGAGAAGCTCCCTCCGATCAATAAACTGGTCACGTCACCTATATGATAGTCCGACCCTACTGCTCTCATGGCCCGCCCCCAAGCAATTTTATCATACATGTGCTAGAAAGCGGTGGCTGAGCGTCTTAGTATCCTAGGTACGACGTTAAGCTGCATCTATTGGTGAGGTTCCAGTTCTGGAATTCTGGGGAGTGTGTAAGTCGTCGGGGCGGCCTAATGTCGGTATCAGCCAGACAGCAAGGGCGTCTATCCCCTTTTCACTAGCGCTAGACCAAGGAGATTATTTTAGCATCTGAGGTGGAGCGCCACACCTACCATCAGCTCCTTACTTTACCGATCCCTGTGCTACTCATCCGCTGAGTTGGCGAGGGCCGGTATCGAACCAAGAACCTTGGATTCCTAGCCGAACACTCTACAGACTGAGACCTTTATTGCCATTGCTCTCAGTTCCAATCTGATCCTGTTAGGGTCCCATATTAGGATCAAATATATGTTAGGATCAATATATCCAAAAGGTTTTAAATGTGTTAAAAAAAAACTTATTCGGCATAAAATAAACGAAGAATTGACATGACGTATGTTGAATATGAAGACATATATATATATATATATATATATATATACTAACCCTTTCGCACGAGCAGGATGCGACACAAGGTCAATTTCTTAAGCGGAGTTTAACAGTTTTGAAATCAGAGTTTTCCTTCTCATAGACTAATTACCTACCCATGGTTAAAGAGTCCAGTCTACCCTGCTATTTACCCATAGCTGGAGGGAGAATTGGATTCATACCTTTCCCAAGGGTATTAGCGCTATGTGAAATGCCATTCAATTTGAAATGATATGGGTTAGTCAACTCATAATGTTAGTAAAATACGTATTTTAACGGGGGTACTGAACACACGTGCTTACACGTTGGTTTACTTCACGGAATAGTATGATACAAGGGACAAAGACAAAAAGGGGGAAAAGGAATTACCCGCCATTTTACCACGTAGTTCTGGAAATTTTGGTTTGATCTGGTTTATTTGTTAAACGACAAATCAACCTTTTGTGGGTTTGTTACGATTTTGTGGCCATCCTTAGGCTTCAAGCAAGAGCACTGTCCAGCGGAAATCGTTTGTGTTAAGCAGAGTGCGATACTTAGTGAAGAATCCTTTGGTTACTCTTTAGTGTCCCTTAATATTACTTAGGAATTATTGAAACAATATAATTATGTACAGATTATTCATATCAAATATCAGCATTAAATAACCTTTTTGGATTATTTGATGTATATAAGCCGTGCTACAATCTACCACTTAAATTTATAGACTAAGCGATGTCATGTAGTTTAAACCTCAGCTAATCAACAGCCCGAATACGAGGTTACTTAATCTGCTGATATTGACAGACATCCATTTGCAATCATTGACGAAGGACCTGCAAGACTGAGGAGCACTAAGGAGCAACCAAAGGATCATATGTATAAGGATAGCGTATCAATTTTGTAATGTAGTGTAGAATTTAAAACAAACGGTTACTTAAAAATACACAGTACAAAAGAGTCATATAGTATGAGAGACAGGTGCCGAACCCAATAATGTCCACGAACGGTATTCTTTCATCGGTTGCGTAATTAACGGGACCGATCACCTTCTGGAAACGCTAGAATTCGTTGCGAGAGCCTTCAGCTTCGAACGCTAATGTGCGTCAATTGATTTCTTCCTCGCGCGTTGAGTTCAATTGTGTCTCGGGAAATTAAAATAAATGTGTATACCAAAAAGAACTAAGTCTCCGAGTTCATAATTAAACAACTAACAAAAATACGTCAATTGATTTCTTCCTTGCTCGTTGAGTTCAATTGTGTCTCGGGAAATTAAAATAAATGTGTATACCAAAAAGAACTAAGTCTCCGAGTTCATAATTAAACAACTAACACAAAAGGAATGTTGGGTGATACGGCCTGATACGACCCGATGAAGGAGAACACAGAAAATGTCCTCAACCCGACCAGCCGTGAAAAAGATAGAAGACCATAGAAGAAAGTAATAAGAGGCTATTTAAAATAAATATAACTGGGTAAGGGAAAACAGATGGATGCATGTCTTTCCCAAAGCATTAGCGCAAAAAAAAATAACGTCATTAAAATTTTGAATTCGAATCGTTGAACCCATTTCTTACGAGGATAACCGTTACGCTAAACGTAAATGTACCGGATAAAAAATACTTCAGGCTGTAAGATTCAAAGGTTATGACAAAGTCATAACTCATTGAAACGCAAACAAACTCCGACAAAGGTTGAGGGACAAAACATTTAATATGGTACAGCACATGAATACACAAAGTTTACATAAATTACATAGAAGTGTACATGAAACATACATAAAAGTCACTGACAAGATATATAAAAAGTACACATAATATAAATGTACAGACATGAGACTAAGAATAGTCCATGCTGTATAAATCACTTAGTGACAAGTAACCGGCGTTGAGGGCCGACGCCCCAACGAGAAGTGAATGACAATTGTCTAACCCATGTAGTCTCGTAGCGAGGAAAGAGGAAGAGAGGAAGAGAAATTCAAAACAGCCGCTTAAATACACGAGGCCCCTAGCGGGAACCAGCGACACTAAACGGGCAGACAACTCCCCAGGCAAATACGAAAATAACCCCTACAAGACCATTACTCACACACCTTGAGAAAGAGATACCAAACAAGGACAATATCAGGAAAATTAACAGTAAAAAAAATAAGAGAAAGTGAATAATTGGTTGAAAGTAAAAAAAGAAAAGAAGAAAAAAAAGAAAAGGAAAGAAAAAAAAGAAAAAGAAAGAAAAAGAAAAGAAAAGAAAAAAGAAAAAAAGAAAAGAAAAGAAAGCAAGAAATAAAAACAAGTAAAAAAAAGTTTCTTGTAATTATTTTTAGGTCCACTCCCATACGAGACTCTAAAGCGCCATTTTGAGTTATTGAAAGAGATAAGATAATCATACAATATAAATGTAGATAAACTCTTTGATTCGGTATCGGTAAGTAAATAATTAATTGATCGGGATGTACTAGAGCTAATCAGTGCAGGCGCCGATGCGACTGGCATTATCTTTTCAAATTATACACCAAAAACGGCAAAAAAAGAAATAGAAATATATCATCAGCTGTAAGATGAACATAGAGAGAAAAAGATGAAGCGGTCACTTTTGGCGCCAAATCCGACACAAGGAGTTTCCTCATTTTGGACTTTTTTCTTTGTCGTGACTCTTTAAATAAATATCCTGGTACTTATTTAACACAAATTCAACATTATTACTTTCTTGTTTGTCGCGACATAGCCATTTCAATGTTATCACCCTTTATTAATGAATTAGAAAGCCTATTACACAGATGATTGAATATGCTAAAATGTGTGTATGTCAAACAGAAATAAAAGACTAAGAATTAGTACTTCAAATTTAGTGTCACAATCGTTTCATACAGTGGAAATACCTACTACTTTATCTTGATAATACATACATGATAGTATCCATTATAGTATTTCCCTATAAGATTACGCATAATAATAAAATACTAATATAGCTTCTACTTTATTGTGGTAATAAATACATGATATTATCCATTATAGTATTTCCCTAGAAAATTACTCGTACAAATGAAATACTGATATACCTTCAACTTTATTTTGGTAATAAATACATGATATTATCCATTATAGTATTTCCCTAGAAAATTACTCATACAAATAAAATACTGATATACATTCTACCTTATTGTGGTAATAAATACATGATATTATCCATTATAGTATTTCCATAGAAAATTTCTCATAAAAATAAAATACTGATATACCTTCAACTTTATTGTGGTAATAAATACATGATATCATGCATTATAGTATTTCTCTAGAAAATTACGCAAGAAAATAAAATACTGATATACCTTCTACTTTATCTTGATAATAAATACATGATATTATGCATTATAGTATTTCCCTAGAAAATTACTCATAAAAATGAAATACTCTATATACCTTCTATTTTTTTGGTAATAAATACATAATATTATCCATTATAATATTTCCCTAGAAAAAAGCGCTACCCCGTGATCATGACGTTTGTACGCCACTGGATCAAGTTGTACAACTATCAAGTTGTACAACTCCGTGGAACTTGAAGTATTATCAACAAAGTTATGAATCCTCACTTACCCAGAATAACAAAAGAGCAAACTCACTACCGCATGCAATTTATTATCATATCTTGGGCATGAGCTATGTGAGATGCTCTTTATTTAGTGGGTTTGATTTGTTTTGTTTTACGGCAAATCAACCTTGGTGGACTATTTAATGCCGACAAAATTGTGAAATAAATGCATTCTTAATGCATAATACAATTTTGTTTATAAACTCATCTTTTTCTATTTAACCCATAGATGGGACCCTAACAGGTACTACTACTCCGGGTCAGAGTAGACCAGAGAGCAATGGTGATGAAGGGGTGCTCCACATTCCCCAAACCTCCAAAACTGGAACCTCACCATCAGATAGAGTTTAACCTCATTCCCAGATGTAGACCCTCAGTCATCGCCTTCTAGCACCCATATGATAAAAAGGGGTTGGGGCTTGCCATGAGGGCAACAGGGTTGGGAAAATCATATAGGTGCTAGGGCTTGACGTGACCAGCCGATTGATCAAGGGGGGCTCTCCGACTACCCAAGATAGGGCCAAAGTGGAGTATTGCAGGTCAGGAACTGCTCAGCCACCTGGATTTCTATCTTTAAGCATCACGGGTCGCCACCCACGGCTAACAGGTGCCCCCATAGGGGGGGGTCTTACCCCTCTGCAGACATGCAGTCAGTGCATTCTAATGCCCCAACCGACAGGGCGGTTATTTAGTGGTATAATGGTTGTGCAGTACATAGCTTTAAGAATAACATATCTTATTATAATGGAGATTGTGGGTTTTTCTGTCTGTAACCGAAACTATATTACTAATCGAGTCACAATTAACATAGTTATTTACATCACATTCTTCATGTATTTATATTTAAACCTCCTCAATTATTAATAAAATTGCTTCACCTTTTTATTAGTGTTGTCCATATCTACATACTAATAACATGCTATTGTATTTATATATACAAAAATAGCGGTTTGCAGTGTGAACGGGAAAGCTAATTTGCATATTGATATTAAAAATGTGATTTTATTAAATATGTGCTTAGTATTATTGATTTCTAACTGTTTGGTTTTATTTTTGAATATAAGGAAAAAAATCTCTCCAATGAATCTTAAATGAAATCCATTAACAAGAAAAAATAAGTGTAATTTTATTCTTATTTCCTAATTTAACTAAATAGTTAAATAAGTAAAATTCAGCAATGAAAGACGGCAGTGATGGAAGAGTAAGTTTCATTTCTATTTTATTATAACCCCTCTGTTTCAAATCTTTTTATCTGCATTCTTATTAGACTTTCTAATTTAATAAGATATTTCATTACATTAAAACTTAAATACTTGCACCCGGAGGGTGCATATATTTTCTAGTCTATTTAAATCCCGGTAACATTCACTTATTTTGTTACACAAGCAAAGATGTATGTTGTTTCTTTTTGATCAATCAAACTATTTCTTAGTTAAATAAATACCCTTTATTAGTTGAATGACCCGTGTATATATAACAGGTCCCTACTTAGTCAAATAAATACACTTTATTAATTGAATGATTATTGTGCACATATTAGGTCCCTTCTCAGTTAAATAAATTCGCATTATTAATTGAATGACCATCGTATATATATCAGGTCCCTTCTCAGTCAAATAAATACCGTTTATTAATTAAATAACTCTCGTATATATTTTAGGTCCCTTCTCAGTCAAATGAATTCCCTTTATTAATTGAATGATCCTTGTATATATATTAGGCTCCTTCTCGGTCAAAGAAATCCCTTATATTATTTGACTGGCCCTCATATGTTTAATAGACACTTAAATCCTGGACGAGGCTGTTTGCATATTAGATAGCACTAATACCCTTGGGAAAGTTATGAACCCACTATTCCTCGACCAGCTATGGTAAATAGTAGAGCAGACTGGGGGCTCTCGTTATTTTCTAGGTACAAGTAACGAACCATCTGAATACCATTCGATCAGAAAAAAATCAAAACAAAGGGATTGACATGAGAGGGTTAATAGGATAATGTAAATTGAAATGTTGAAGTAAAGACGGAAACTAATAAACAAAGATCACGTCCTAAATGACAGGATTATCTAAGAAGAGATCAATAAATCCCCCTCTCTCTCTCTCTCTTCTCTCTCTCTCTCTCTCTCTCTCTCTCTCTCTCTCACACACCACACACATACACACACACACACACGCACGCGCGCGCGCACACACACACACTTACACTTGGTTGGTCATTTTTGTCCTTTTCCTCTCCCATCTTACTCTTATATATATTAATCTTCTCTTTAATCGGCATTATTTTGTAATATTTATTATTTATTTTTTTTACTTTCTCTTTCTTTCTAACTTATTGTCTCTTGAGGTTTCTCACTTTTGCTCTTGATTTGTTTATTTATTTATTTTTCAATTTATTTTTCTTTTGAACTTATTGTCTCTTGGGGTTTCACTCTTTCGTTGTCTTTGTTTCTTTGTTATATTGGTCTCTTGAGGTTTCTCTCCCTCTCTTTCCTTCTTTCTTTCTTTCCTTCTTTCTTTTTTAATTTCTTTTTCTGTTTAACTTATTGTCTCTTCAGGTTTCTCACTTTTGCTCATTCTTTCTTTCTTTCTTCTTTCTTTCTTTTTTCTTTTCCAATTTTTTTTTTTTTTTTTAACTTATTGTCTCTCGGGGTTTCACTCTTTCGTTCTCTTTGTTCTGTGTTTCTTTTGGTTTCTTGAGGTTTCTCTCCCTCTTTTTTTCTCTTTCTTTCTTTATTTTTTTTCTTTTCAATTTATTCTTCTTTAAAACTATTGTCTCTTCAGGTTTCTCAATTTTGCTCTTTCTTTCCTTTCTTTCTTTTCCAATTTCTTTTCTTTTTAAATTTATTGTCACTCTTTCATTTTCTCTTTGTTTTCTTTTATTCTTTTGGTATCTTGAGGTTTCTCTTTCCTTCTTTCTTTCCTTCTTTCTTTTTTCTTTTTTTCAATTTCTTTTTTAAACTTATTGTCTCTTCAGGCTTCTCAGTTTTGCTTTTCTTTCTTTTTTCTTTCTTTCTTTCTTTCTTTCTTCTTTTCCAATTTCTTTTCCTTTAAACTTATTGTCTCTTGGGGTTTCACTCTTACGTTCTCTTTGTTTTCTTTGTTCTTTTGGTCTTGAGGTTTTTCTCCTCTCTTCTTCTCTTCTTTCCTTCTTTCTTTTTCAATTTTCTTTCTTTTAACTTATGTCTCTCTTCAGGTTTCTCACTTTCGCTCTGATTTTTCTTGATTTTTATTCCTTCTTTCTTTTTCAATTCTCTTTTTTCTTTTAAACTTATTGTCTCTTCAGGCTTCTCAGTGTTTGCTCTTCTTTCTTCTTCTTTCTCCTTCTTTTTCTTTTTCTTTTCCAATTTCTTTTTCCTTTTTTAAACTTATTGTCTCTTGGGTTCCTCTCTTACGTTTTTTTTCTTTTTCTTTATTTGGATCTTGAGGTTCCTCCTACCTCTCTTCCTTCTTTCCTTCCTTCTTCTTTTTTCAATTTATTTTTCTTTTAAACTTATTTGTCTCTTCAGGCTTCTCAGTTTTCTATTTCTTCTTCTTTCTTTCTTTCTTTCTTTCTTTTTCAATTTCTTTTTCTTTTAAACTTATTGTCTCTTGGGGTTCACTCTTCTTTCTCTCTTTGTTTCTTGTGTTCTTTGGCTCTTTCTTCTTCTTTCTTTCCTTCTCTTTCTTTCTTTCTTTCTTCTTTCTGTCCAATTTCTTTTTCTTTTCTTAACTTATTGTCTCTTCAGGTTTCTCAATTTTGCTCTCTCTTTCTTTCTTTCTTTCTTTCTTTCCAATTTCTTTTTCTTTTAAACTATTGTCTCTTGGGGTTTCACCTCTTTCGTTCTCTTAGTTTCTTTGTCTTTTGACTCTTTCTTTCTTTTCTTCTTTTTCCTTTCTTTCTTCTCTTTCTTTCCAATTTCTTTTCTTTTAAACTTATTGTCTCTTGGGGTTTCACTCTTTCGTTCTCTTAGTTTCTTTGTTCTTTTGGCTCTTTCTTTCTTTTTTTCTTTCTTTTCTTCTTTCTTTTTTTCAATTTCTTTTTCTTTTAACTTATTGTCTCTTGGATTTCACTCTTTCGTTCTCTTTGTTTCTTTTTCTTTCTTTTCTTTCTTTTCTTTCTTTCTTTCTTTTCTTTCTTTCTCCAATTTTTCTTTTTCTTTTGAAACTTTATTCTCTTCAGGTTTCTCAATTTTGCTCTTTAATTCTTTCTTTTTCCTTCTTTCTTTTCCAATTTCTTTTAAACTTTTTGTCTTTTGGGGTTTCACTCTTTCATTCTCTTTGTTTCTTTGTTCTTTTGGTCTCTTGAGATTTCTCTCCCTCTTTTTCTTTCTTTCTTTTTTTCTTTCTTTCTACTTTTTAATTTCTCTTTTCTTCCAGCATATTGCTTCTGTGTGTTTTTTCTTTTCTTTTTTCTTTTATTTCAATTTCTTTTCAACTGACTTATACTGTCTTGAGTTTCTTTCTTCTTTTTCCTTCTTCTTTTCTTTTTCAGTTTCTTTTTTTTTCAACATTATCTATTGTGGTTTCTCATTCTTTAATTTTGGTTCTATTTATTTCTCAATTTCTCTTTCTTTCCAACGTATTGTCTATTGAGCTTTCTTCTACCCGCATTTTCATTCATTTTACCTGCTTGTCTTTCCTTTCTTTCCTTTATTTCTTTATTTTCTTCTTTTCTTTACGCAAATAATTCCTTATAACTAGCCAAATATATGCACCCTCCGAGTGCAAGTGTTTACGTTAATATAATATAACATTATATTAAATTAGAAAAGGCTAATGAAACTAAAAAGAATGAAGATAACAAGATTGAAACAGAGGGAGTATAATTGAAAAAATAGAACAAGTGAAACTTACTCTTCCATCACTCCCATCTTTCATTGCCAAATTTTCCTAACTTAACTATTCAGTTAAAATAGAAGTAAGAATTTAATTACAGTTATTTGTATCTTATTAATCGATTTCTTTTATGATCTATCCCAAACTTTGCTCATATTTATTAAAATAAAACCAAACAATTACCAATCAATAATACGAAGCAATATTTAATAAAATCAATTTTTTAATATCAATATGCAAATTAGCCTTCCCGTTCACACAATAAACGCCATTTTGTATATATAAAACAATTGTATATTATTATGCCGGAGATAAGGCCAACTGTTAAAAACAATTTTATTAATAATACAATATCATGAAGAATGTGACGAAAATTATGAATTGAACAGTAATATAGTTTCGGTTACAGACAGAAAAACACACAATCTCCATTATAATAAGATATATTCTTTTATTTGTATTTAATGAGACCAGATTACCTCTCACACACACACACCACACAAATAATATATAATATATAATATATATATATATAATATATATATATATTATATATTATATATTACACAGTTGTTTGAAAATTTCATTAGTGAGAAACAAACAGTTACAAAGTACAGACGTAATTCTTTGATAAATGTTAACATTCTTTAAATCAATGATACGATAATTTATTACAACGAACGCAACACTCTAACATATAGGCATAACATGACCCTAGATTGCTTGACATGCCGTTAAAATTAATCAAACATTCAATCAACTAATATATGATGAAAATGATCTAAATTGCATACTATTATGTATATATGTGTTGTGCTTATGTGTGTGTGTGTGTGTGTGTGTGTGTGTGTGTGTGCGGATGACTTTGTGCTAAACTGTTTACTTGTTTGTACACCGTAATGTTTTTGTTTTACGTTAACAGTTTTTACACTATTTAACACATAGCCAAAATTTATCCTTGTCCATTGCACAATTCCCTTACCGACAGTTTACTGAAAAGGGCTGGAAAGCACTGTGATACCTCCTGGCCAGCCAACTATTTCTCTCATCACTCACGAGATATTATTAGGCCGGACAAGTACTTGACATCCTTTATAGCCTTCAATGCAATAAAAGAATTTCCTTCCATTTGGCGAGCAATAAAGACATTTCCATAGATTCTCAGTTGTTGTCGTAGAGGTCCAACATTGTCTGCTTAATGTGGCTTAAAGCTGCATTAAGTCAGTTGTACCATAAACCCTCGAAATGATTGCGTTGCTTATTAATTTCTATAGATCTTGTAATAGGCACATTAGGAAATATGCTGTCAGCTTGTCCCTGAATTATCATGACAAAAGTCACCGACCGCGTTCTGTGCTTTTCCGGGTGTCGTTGGTCAAGTACACGAACAGATTTGAGAATCAAATAGGAATTAATTGTTATCTATCACAATTTCACGGGAAAGTCTCCGCGTCCGCTGAAATTATTTGTAATGTATCAAAAGTATTTTCGTTATATTTAATCGAGTAAATTTTCATGGATAATCTCCGTAGATATCCAATATGAATTTTGTCAACGCAATTCTAGATCTATGGTATAGATCTATGGTTCTCAACCTTTTTTTAATCTATGGGCCCTTTTTAACGTTAAAATTCAGTTGATTTAACGGTGCAGAAATGAAAACATTGAGTTTCAATCATAATTACTATATATTTAGTATTGTAAAAATAACGGGTGCAAGAAAAAGAAAACATTTATTGCAAAAACACGAATAGAAAATGAAGGTTCAGTTTATTTTATGGTAGGAATTTACGAGGAAAAAGTTCAGTATTACCATATTTTGATTATAAATCCTCTCAAAACAATTGAATCAAAGTAAAATCCATTACTAATTAATGAAAAAGACATCTTTCACGTTCCCATTTATTTATTACTTTTAAACTAAGACGTCATTTATATGCAGATTGGAACCCGTCTGTATTCGGAGGGTTATGCGCTTAACAAACAAGGATGGACTAACTAGTTAACCTAACATCTAGACATCAACTAATTAAATTTCAATACTACTTTTGAAACTTTGTATTGTAGTTTGATCACATGACAGATTCAGTATAATCAAAAGCCAAGGACATCAAGAAGAAGAAGAAGAAGAAGAAGAAGAAGAAGAAGAAGAAGAAGAAGAAGAAGGAAATAGAAGAGAAGAAGGAGAAGAAAAGAAGAAGAAGAAGAAGAAGAAGAAGAAGAAGAAGAAGAAGAAGAAGAAGAAGGAAGAAAAGAAGAAGAAGAAGAAGAAGAAGAAGAAGAAGAAGAAGAAGAAGAAGAAGAAGAAGAAAGAAGAAGAAGAAGAAGAAGAAGAAGAAGAAGAAGAAGAAGAAGAAGAAGAAGAAGAAGAAGAAGAAGAAGAAGAAGAAGAAGAAGAAGAAGAAGAAGAAGGAATAGAAGAAGAAATGTTTTATTTGTACTGTCCTCCGATCATACACACACACACACAACTGCCCTTTATATATGTATAGATTTTTAAACTCAATTATAATCTATTTAACCCATAGATGGGACCCTAACAGATACTACCACTCCTCTTTAGAGAGGACATAAGAGTAATAGCAAAGAGGAGGTGTACCACAATCTCCTGACTTCAGAATTGGAACCCTACCACTAGATGCAGTTGAGCGTCATACCTAGGAAACCAAGACTCTCAGCTGCCGCCTTCTAGCACGTATGTATATATACAACTAATGTAATATAAGAAACTGGTGTTAGCTACGAGTTAATACCATGCTAATTTTATTATAATGGAGATTCGGTGTCTGTAATCGAAACTATGTCACTGCTTACGTGATAATAACCTCAGGAATTGCATAAGTTTATGTTGTGGGGTTTTAAGGAGTCAAATAAGAACAAAACAACGGGTAACAAATGTAGGAATATGTATTAACAAAAGAGTAGACAATTACAGTACAGAGAAATGGGAAATACGTCCGACAATAGAGTTATGAGCTGACTCGCATTGGCTTACTCTTCAAGCCCTAATTGTCCCTATTATAGTAACCGTCGGCGCATTCCATTAGTCTATAGGGTATATCACCTATAACACCTCCCTCCTAAGATTTCACTCCACAGGAGTCTTAATTTTTTTTCTCTTGGGATTTATATTGATAAATTCCGTCGCTCTTCATTTTCTTGAAGAATGGCGTTGTTGGGGGGCTGCTTGTGGAGTAGGTAAGCTAAATGTGTCATATATGACATCCATTACCTCCTCTTGTTCCGGGGGACCGCTGTTAACATCCTCCGTCAAGCGTTTTCTTAATTGATTTAGGTGTCTCTTATGGGAAAACTTGGGACCTTCGACAATATACACCTGTTACTTTTAGTAACCGTCGGCGCATTCCATTAGTCTATAGGGTATATCACCTATAACAGTTTATCAATGAGTATTTAATTCGTTGTAGTAATTATTAATACATAGAATAGAATAAATCTTATTTTTAACGATGTCTCTATGAAAATCTGAGTTAGATTTGCCTCAAAAAGCCCATTTGATTAGTTTTGCAATGCGTCTAATGTATCACTAAGAAATAAAGGCCTTCATAATATAAGGTTTTGTCAATTAAAACTTTTTTACCCATTGTCTCTGATTACAATTTCTATTCTCCTTTTCAAAATATGCACTACACTCAAAATAATAATAATACATTCTCATATCTATTCTTCTATCTATTAATAATGGAGATTCGCTTCCGGTTTTTGTCTGTAACAAAATTACGTCACTGCTTACGTCACATTACCCCAAATCGTCATAACATACAATAAATACACTCAAAATTTGAACATGCAATATTAGACAGTCTCATTGTTTTTTAAAACAAGTTTTAATAAATACATGACTGGTATTATATATCCATATATAGTTTGTTTTATTTTAATACATATTTAAAGTTTACATTTCAAATTGTTTTTATTTTTTAATCCTTTAATGAATTTGATGATTTTACTTACTTAGGGTACAAACGCACGGACATTGAATTTTTTACTCCCACCCCTCGGGCAATATGTTTCAAAAATCTATTTTTACATCGCCCAGAGGGCGTTTTTTATTTTGTACTAGTATTAATAATGGAGATTCGCTTCCGGTTTTTGTCTGTAACAAAAACTGCGTCACTGCTTACGTCACATTACCCAACACATAATCCAACGTCATAACATAGAATAAATATACTCAAAATGTAAGCATGCAACGTTAGACAATCCTCATTGTTTCAATAAATAGATGTCCGGCATTATATATCTATATATAGATTGTTTTATTCTAATGTATGATATTTAAAGTTTTTCTTTCTTTCTTTTTATTTTTTTTTTACTCCTTTACTAAATTTGACGATTTTACATACTTATGGTACACACTCTATGACATTGAATTTTCAGCTCAGGCAATATCTTTCAAAAAATCATTTTTACATCGCCTGGAGGGTGTTTTTTTATTTTGCTAGTATTAATAATGGAGATTGACTGTATTTCTGTCTGTAAGAAAAACTACGTGATAGCTCTACTCACAGCTTACGTCACAATATTCTTATGCTATATACACCCAAAATTTGAGTAAGCATTTTAAAAATTGTTTTTTACCCTCGTCCTTTTTTTTACAGTAACAAGAAGTTAACTAAAACGTTCACAAATAAATAAATACCTACGATTTTGTGAAAAATTGATGTGGAAAATATTCAAAATAATTGTTTGATTATTACATGCACGCAACATTTTATTTGAGAGGGACGGGGCTCAGTTTTCATTTCAAATTGTTTTATTTTTTTTACTCCTTTAATAAATATGAGGATTTGATACAAACCCTCTGACATTGAATTTTTAACTCCCACCCTCTCAGGCAATGTCTTTCAAAAATTAATTTTTATGACGCTCGGAGGTGTTTTCTGTTGCTAGTATTATTTAACAAATAGTTTAACTCATTTTAGTTGTGGTATGGTCCCCATGGTTTAAATTCTTCCAAGGATTTCTAATAACCCCAGTTTTCCTCAGGTTATTCGGGATGGGCTAAACTTGCAAATCGGTGGGATAATTAGTGTGATCCAGAAAAAACAGAACCCACAATTTTTGTAATAAAACTGTTAATTTTTACTAGGGGTGTTTAGGGTTAGGTTAGGGTTTCGGATTAGGGTCAGGTTAGGGTTATGGTTGGGGTTTAGGGTTAGTTTAATGGGAAAATGAATAAATAATTTGGGTTCTGTATTTTCTGGGTCACTCATGTTACTTAAGTAGGAAATAGCCTAAACAGGACGTATAAAATTGAGTTGTTAACACCTCTAAACCTGGTGGTTGCTTATCAAAGGATTATCAAAGAAAGGTTAGGGTTGGGGTTTAGGGTTAGTTTAATGGGAAAATGAATAAATAATTTGGGTTCTGTTTTTTCTGGGTCACCCTGTAATATCATGTTACTCAACTAGGAAATAACTGACTACATCTACATGCAATTGTACTTATATATACAACAAAATAGTGCTTTATCGTGTGAACGGAACGGCCAATTTGCATATTGATATTAAAAATTGATTTTAATAAATATGTGCTAATTTCTAATGTTGATTTCTAATAGTTTTTTTTTCTTAATGAATATGAGCAAAAATCTCGGGGATAAATCTTAAAAGAAATCTGCTAAAAAAAGAAATAACTGTAATTTTATTCTTTACTTCTATTTTAACTCAATAGTTAAATTAGGAAAATTTAACAATGAAAGACGGGAGTGAAAGAAGAGTAAGTTTCAATTGGGTAATTCATGAGGAAGTGCGTCCGGTCTCCTGCCTCAAAAATTGCTACCCGGTGACTATCAAAATAACAACCCCAGCTCGTCGTAATTCTTGTTTATTTATCGTAATTTGTCGTAATTCTTGTTTAGATATGAAGATCGATATATAGTTTGGAATAGACTGAGATAGATAGATAGATAGATAAACAAACAAAATATATAGATAGATATGAACAAATGGAGATAGATAGATAGATATTTTCGACAAGTAAAAGTATTGGGGGAGGGGGGTTCTCGCATCTTTTTTTGTCGTAATTCTTGTTTATTTAAACTAAAAACAAGACATTAAACAAACATGAATAAAAAAAATAATCTTAGTATTTAAAGTAATATAGATAAATATGAACAAATTGAGATAGATAGATAGATATGAAGATGGATAGTTTTGAATAGACTGAGCTGGGTCGTTACGTAAATAGTCACCGGGTAGCAATTTTTGAGGCAGGAGACCGGGACGCACTTCCTCATAAATTACCTTCAATTGTTCTATTTTTCGATTATACCCGCCTCTGTTTCAAATATTTTTAACTGCATTCTTATTTAGTTTCTTTAGTCTTTCTAATTTTATATATTTCATTACATTAAAATTTAAATACTTGTGCCCGGAGGGTGCATTTGTTGCTAGTTATATTAAATAATATAAGAAAGTGATTATTCTTACCTCAAAAATCATACATCTGGATTGAATTAAATAAATTTTCATGTCTGTCTACTCGGTAATTTAATGTTTTTTTTTGTAACATCGACTCAATTAAATTTAACAACTAAACGAGTAATAATAAAATGCAAGTAATATTTTATTTAAGTGTGAGTGCCTTAATTGCAAACCAGTTGATATGTAACACTTGATGATTTAACTGGAGTGATAATTTATTCCAAACTACGTTTCTTGATTGGTTTCTCGAATTAAAAAAAGAAATAAAATTAAATACGATTTCTTATTTTCCAGGAATTTTCGTCCATTTACCGTAGAAAAAATCTCTGCACTCGATGTGAATGACCTTAACATTTCCGGTAGAAAAAATAGAAAAAACAAAAGCCAAAAAAACAAAAAAAACAGGAAAAATGCCAAACGTTCAAATTTTGTTTTGTTTAGGCTTATTTATTGACGATTGGAT
>CM042164.1:33501850-33537631 GCA_023376005.1 Doryteuthis pealeii
GTCTACTTTCCTCCACATATTGTCGGATTAACCTCCTCATACTTCTCCCATATATATATATATATATATATATATATATATATATATATATATATATATATATATATTATAAAATAATAATGCTTCAAGCAAATTACCAATTACTTTTATATATATATATATATATATCTTATTATAATGGAGATTGTGTGTTTTTCTATCTGTAACCGATTCTCACAATTCTCTTAGTTATAGACATCACATTCTCCATGATTTTATCTTTATTTAACCTCAATTATTAATAAAATTGTCATACATTATTAATACTGTTAACTATGTCTACATATTGACAACATGCAATTATAATTATATATACAACAAAATAGCGGTTTACAGTGTAAACGGGAAGGCTAATTTGCATATTAATATTAAAAAATCGAATTTAATAAATATGTGCTTAGTATTATTGATTTCTAACTGTTTGGTTTTATTTTAATGAATATAAGCAAAAATCTCTTCAATGAATCTTAAATTAAATCCATTAACAAGATAAAATAACTCATTTTATTCTTTACTTCCTCTTATAACTAAATACTTAAATTAGAAAAAAAACAATGAAAGACGAGAGTGATGGAAGAGTAAGTTTCAGTTGTTCCATTTTTTATTATACTCCCTCTGTTTCAAATCTTTTATTATACTCCCTCTGTTTCAAATCTTTTTATCTGTATTCTTATTTAGTTTCCTTAGCCTTTCTAATTTAATACAATATTTTATTACATTAAAACTTAAATACTTGCACCCGGAGGGTGCATATATTTGCTAGTATATATAAGGATATTTACTTAAATGCGTGTTCGTATTTTTACAGGATATTAAATTATTCTTTAAGAAGAATATTTTCGATACATTTGATAGAATTAATTTGTTAAATGATTACATCTATCTATTAGGTTGTTACAAAAATAATGGCCGATTGAAATGCTCGGTTTTGAAATGTCATTTTAACATAGAATTTGTTGTTTATTTCAGGTGAATTTTTGTATATATAATAATTAATGTGTGCTCAAAAATTTAATTTATTTTCAGATAGAAAGTATTTTTGAAAAATAGGGGCCTTCAAACATGAACATGCCTAAACATGACCTTCGCCTTCTTATGTTGCATGAGTTCAAGCTTGGGCACAATGCCTACGAAACTGCTGCCAATATCAACAAAGCATGGGGAGATGAATCCACAAGTGATCGGACTGTACGAAAGTGGTTCCAGAAATTCCGCAGTGGAGATGAGAGTCTTGAAAATGAAGAAAGTAGAGGACGGACATGAAGTCTTGACAATGAACAATTGCAGGTAGTTGTTGAGCAGAGTCCACGACAAAGTGTCAGAGAAATGTCTCAGACACTTGGTGTCAACATTGCAACAGTTTCCCGCCATTTACAGAGTATTGGAAAGGTGAAAAAGCTCGATAAATGGGTTCCTCATGGCTCAATGAGCATCAAAAACTTAGGCGGTTTGAAGTGTGCTCGATGCTCAGTTTGCGTAACACCAATGACCCCTTTATTGACCGAATAGTCACTTGTGACGAAAAGTGGATCCTTTATGACAACCGTAGTAAAGGATCCACTTTAATTTAACATTAATCTGTTTCGACCTTTTTAATAGAGCGGTCTTCATCCGCAAAATATGAAGGAAAGACGGTGAAAAAATAACCGTTAGAAGGAAGGAACGAACGCTGGTTTTCAATGCTGGAAATTTTTTTTCGTCTTTCCTTCATATTTAGCTCTTGATGAAGACCGCTCTATTAAAAAGGTCGAAACAGATTCTGTCAGCAAACTATTAACAACATTTGTTTTTTCAAAAAAATGTTAAATTCATCTATCTATCTATCTATCTATCTATCTATTTATCTATATATATATATATATATATATATATATATATATATATATATAATAAACACGGATTCCTTCATTCTCTTGCCATTCGTCCCTTGTTTGTGTGATGGTTTGTGTGATGGTAGGTAAAAGGCTGATGTTGTGTGAGGTGATATTTTCAGGATTTGTTAAGAAAGCATACAGTATACATCCATCCAGCTTCTTCCCCAGACGTCTCGTTAAAATCCAAGTACTGCAGTGATAAATAGTACAGTTATGACTATGTATATTTACCAACCAGTCCACACGAGCAGTGTACGACACAGGGTCAATTTCTCAAGCGGAGTTTAATTCAGAGTTTTCATTCTCCTTGACCGGTTGCCTACCAAGGTTAAAGAGGACAGTCTGTCCTACTATTTACCTATAGCTGGAGGGAGAATGGGTAGCTGCAAACCTTTCCTAAGGATATTAGCGCTATGTGAAATGCAAACAGGCTCGTCATGGATTTGAACACGGGTCGACAAGTCCATTCCTACGACACTAATCATTCCACCACGCGCTTATCTGCAATGGCTATAACTTGGATGAATTCCTGTTTTATTTCACCTGATCCGATTTCCATATGATCGATAACCTTTCAATTGCGGTTCATGCCTTTCCTATGGGTTTATTTACCTCGCTTTCTGTATATGTGAAATTACTATCGAGGTACGAGGACTGGTCTGCTAATCTCGAAGGATTGTTATTTGATACAGATATGGCTCCATCTTGTTAGAAAAGCATGAATGTGATATTTATCTTGGTTAGGGCATTTACGAGAAGTACTAGATCATCTACCTAGTCAGCATCCGTAATAGTTTCCGTGGAATATCATCCTCTTCTTTCCTTTGTTTTTTTTTTCAATCTCAAAAATGCTCTGCTGACAACCATCATCGTGATGACCTGGCCAAGATCACTATTCATGACCTATTTCTCCTTACACTGACCTACCCCGACTATCAAATTTCTTCAAATGCAACACAATTCCCACATACGAAAAAAAAACACCCCTCCTATCTTACACTCCTCTGTCCTTCCCTTATACAATTAACTTTTAAACATAAAAAAACAGATAGTAAATGCATTTATTTCATCAAAATCTTTAAGGACTTCTCTAAAACATTTTCAAACGAAAATATCCCCGGTCCTCTGATACACAGTGGACATCCTACATTTAGACCAATCTCTAGATATCAAATTCTCTTCAAAGTTAACCAACTGACCCCATGAAAATAAGAATACCATTTCCCCCACACCAACCCCACCCGACTTTTTCTCTCACCCTCACCCATTTAGCTTTTCACTATAAAAGCAGAATGTACAAGTGCTTAAATCAATAAAGTTTTGAGAAAGTTTCAGCCAATAATTAGGCGAAATATAAATTGAATTTAGCTGTTTGTGTTGTTATACCCACATTTCCTCTATTCTCAACCATATATATATATTAACAAACACGTCCGCACGAGCAGTATGCGACACAAGATCAATTTCTTAAGCGGAGTTTAACAGGTTTGAATTCAGAGTTGCCTTACCTAGGCTGAAGGGCCAAGTCTGCCCTACTATTTACCCGTAGCTGGAGGGAGTATAGTTAGATTCATACCTCTTCCAAAGTCAATTTCTTCAGCGGGGTTTAACAGGTTTGAATTCCGAGTTTTCTTTCTCCTAGACTGATTACCTAAGCATGGTTAAAGAGCCCAGTCTACCCTGCTAGTTACTCATAGTTGGAGGGAGAATTAGATTCATACCTTTCCCAATGATATTAGCGCTATGTGAAATGCAAACACCTTCGTCCAGGATTTGAAACCGGGTGAACTAGTCTATTTCCTACGACTCTAACATTTAGACCACGCGCCTCAAAGCTCATATATATATATATATATATATATATATATAATATATATATATATATATATATGTGTGTGTGTGTGTGTGTGTGTGTGTGTATGTATGTGTGTGTATGTATGTATGTATGTGTGTGTGTGTTTGTGTGTATGTAATCAAAGTAAGTGGAAGAGTATGCGAGAAGTAGAAACAGATAGATAAAAAGATACGTGAGAGATAATGTATCTATTTTTTGTTTTGTTTTACCTCGCTAATATCCTACGCTAACATTGAAGTGCATTACATGAATGCATTGTTCAAATGAACAGCTCAAGGAATGCAGAAGTGTGCATCTTCTTCCACAGATCAGCATGCATTGACATCAGTGCAACGCTCAAACTTACATGCATACATATCAATGAGCTCTCTCATTAAATACTAAAACAACCAAAGGTATATCCGAAAAAAAAATCGGGTAAAATACAAAGTTCATTAAATTACCCTAAGTCTCATTAAGAAGCTTATCCATTACGAATTATTCGAGAGTGTTTCCTGCTCTGAAGGCATCACCGGATGGAAAAGAGTTCGATTCTTCCTTTTTGATATTTATTTCTTTATTTATTTATATATTTATTTTTTTCTACCTTGTTTCGTTTGAAAGGTTGAATTTCCGGGTGAGAAGAACTTAGGCCGGCATCAACTCGTTTCTTTCTTTTTTTTTCCTTTTTTTTTGCATCTTTTTTTTCTTTTTCTTTTTTTCTTTATTCGTTAGTGCTTTCTGTTCCTTTAGTTATGTCTTTTTGTCTTTTTTTTATTTTTTGGATATATTTATTTATTTATTCATCTTTTTAGTACTGAACAAGGCTGATTGCGCGTAGGAACACAGAGAGCACCTTCCGGCCCGGCCAATCAAATTCATGCAGTCTTGATTGGGCTTCATGTTTACTCGTATCCGCTGGGTAAAGCGTCAAAGCGTTTGTCATATATATATATATATATATATATATATATATATATATATATATATATTATATAAATTGTATTTTTTACTGTATTGTGTAAAAAAATATTCCAACTAACTGTTATCATTATGCATTTCGTGCACTAAGAATCCCCGCCTACATGCAATCCTGTGAGTGAAGAGCTATTGCCGAATATATATATATATATATATATATGTGTGTGTGTGTGTGTGTGTGTGTGTGTGTGTTTTGTATGTATGTGTGTGTTTGTGGTAACACACGAAGTTGGATAGATTGACAATTAGCTTCCATCTCCTTCCATTCTTCTCTCGCAAGTAATGCACTCCTTCTTATTCACACACATTTTTGCAACATGCCAAGCAACCTTGTAAGCTTTTGTGGCAAGCATATTAAAGCGCATGCGCAAGTATACCCAAATGCATTGTATGGCCAAGACACACATACACACACACACACACACACACTAACACACACACACACACACACACACATTATATAAATATATATATATATTCAAGTTTTGTTGAACTGTACAGACAATTCTTGTCGGACAAGTTTTTGGTTGAAACTTCCTAATTTTCGGGCCATCTTTTTGGCGTCGGGGTGTAACTGGTGTAACAGTCCACCAAATGTTTCAAAACGAGCGCTTTCAGCAATACAGTTTGCCATCATCAGGTAGGAAACGATGGTATGGTTTCGTGTCTCGCTTTTAACGAGAACGAGTAGTAGCGAGGAATTAGAAGTAGGAGGCAATAACAATTGGTAGTGGACTGTTACACCAGTTACACCCCGACACCAAAAAGATGGCCCGAAAATTTGAAAGGATCAACCAAAAACTTGTCCGACAAGAATTGTCTGTATAGTTCAACAAAACTTGTATAAAAGAAAAAATGCTGCCAAAATACATTGGATATGTCAATGTATTCATACAAGAAGCATGAATTACTGGCTTTTGTGGTTGTATTGAACAATTCGGTGGGACCGAATAAAAACGGTCAAAACACAAATTAGCTGAAGGTCACATTTTTTTAACCTGGAAAACGCATATAGATCAGTAAGACACCAACTACTTGAGAAAACAATGGTCTTCTTTTGGATTCCAGAAGACTTTTAAAATCTCATATCACCTTATTTAAATGTACATATTTGAGGTTTTTTAATAATAAATATTCGGTTAAACTTGCAAATCGGTCAGAAAATTAGGGTGACCCAGAAAAACAGAACCAACAAATTTTGTAATAAAACTGTTAAATTTAATTAGGGGGTTTAAGTTTAGGGTTAGGGTTTAGGGTTAGTTTTAGTGTTAGGGTGACCGTTAGGGTTGGGGTTTAAGCTTAGTTTAATTGGGAAATAAATAAATAATTTGGGTTCTGTTTTTCTGGGTCACCCTGTAATATGTTTTTTTATTTTTCCGGCTGATTTGCAAGTTTAGCCAAATATTCAACAAACTGGCAAAAGTTGTATACTTGCATTGTGATGGGATGTGTTATCTCTCCATTACTTTTTGTGTCGGTAATGGAGATGATAATACTCAGTGCTGAAGACAAAACCAATACGAAAACTGTCATATGTATGAAGGCTCTCACGGATGATGTAACCCTAGTCGCTGAATCCAAATCAAATATGGAATAATTGGTGACTCACCTACAGGAGATCTAAAATGTGCTGGGATGAAGATAGGGCTTTATAAATGCCGTAGTTTATCCATAAATTTAAAGAAATCTGCAAAGAAATAAATATTTCAGTCGATGGAAACGAAATAGCCACAATTCGCGAAAAGAAACGTTCATAGCCTCGGTTGCTGCTACTCCACAACTCTTACTGACCGACATCATTGCCAAGAAATAAGCAAACAGTGAAAGGCTAGATTACACTCCGTTGATAAAAGTGAATACCGTAACAAAACATATTATAGTGTATTAGTTTTGGGTTAATTCCTAGATCCTCATGGCCCATGTAAGTATATGATTTGGTTTGGTTTGTCTTACGGCACATCAACCTCGGTGGGTCATTTAATGCCGATAAAGTTTTGAAATAAATTAATTCTTAATGGATACACAATGTTTTAAAAAATACATTTTTCTATTTAACCCATAGATGGGACCCTAACAGGTACTACCACTCCGGGTCAGAGTGGACCAGAGAGCAATGGTGATGAAGGGGTGCTCCACATTCCCCAAACCTCCAAAACTGGAACCTCGCCATCAGATAGAGTTTAACGTCATTCCCAGGACATGTAGACCCTCAGCCACCGCCTTCTAGCACCCATATGATAAAAAGGGTTTGGGCTTGCCATAAAGGCAATAGGATTGGGGCAATCATATAGGGGCTTGGGTTTGACGTGACCAGCCGATTGATCGGAGGGGGCCTCTCTGACCGCCCGTCTGGCCTAGGTAAGGTTCTAAGTGGAGGGTTGCAGGTCATGGACTGCTCATCCGCCAAGACTCCGTCCTTTAGCATCACGGGTCACCAACCACAGCCAACAGGTGGCCCCATTTTTGGGAGCCTTACCCCTCTGCAAGGTGCAGTCGGTACATTCTAACACCCCAGCCGACAGGGAGGGGAAGTATATGAGGTATCCCTTATAAAAGTTGAAATAATTGATACATTAAATTTATATTAAATTCAGGACCATATTACCTTTAGTCACCCCTTTTTGATCTCGATTAAGAAAGGACATGTTTTTTATTTACAGCATCAATATCCGGTTGTTTTAACAGACGATTTTTAGATTTTTTGTTTTGTTTTAAAGGGGTGCCTAAATGTTATATGGTCCTAATTCATACTACATGAAATGGATTTGTTCAAAATGTATTGAAACGAACACATTGTTTTCTAAGACATAAGTGAACAATTAAGGAAGCTTTAATTTTGTACAATACAGTCTTTTTGGCATTCAAAAAGAAAGAGGTAAGGCGTATTTTGTGACATGGTTTGGGCGTTGGGGCAAGACACATTTCGCGTGTCTATTTTAGTAATAAAATAGTGAAGCGCATCCCCCTTCTGGTCTAATTTGAATACAGAGTTTCCTTCTCGTGGATCGGTTGCCATACTGTTATAGTACCTAAATAATGAGAATGGAATCGTCAGTTTTTCCTATGAATAATCTCTGACGAAATCTCGGAAGAGAGAAACAACGAGATCTCGCGGGACTTAATAATTCAATCTAGCAATTGCTAATTACTTTATTCACCTTGATTCTTTGCTTTGGTTTGTTTTGTTTTACGGCATATCAACCCAGTGGGTCATTTAATGCCGATAAAGTTTTGAAATAAATCAATTCTTAATGGATAATACCATTTTTTTATAAATACATTTTTCTATTTAACCCATAGATGGGGCCCTAACAGGTACTACCACCCCGGGTCAGAGTGGACCAGGGAGCAATGGTGATGAAGGGGTGCCCCACATTCCCCAAACCTCCAAAACTGGAACCTCACCATCAGATAGAGTTTAACGTCATTCCCAGGACATGTAGACCCGCAGCCACCGCCTTCTAGCACCCATATGATAAAAAGGGGTTGGGGCTTGCCATAAGGGCTGGATTCTTTGTCTTGTTAACTGTTTTACCATCCTTAATACTTATTGTGCATCTTATTATTATTTCATTATTAATTCGATTTACAATACATACCGAACTTAAAGAGCTCGATTTATTCGACTATTTTAGCTATAGTTAAATGGAGAATAGTTAAACTCATAGATATTCGAGTGTATTATCGCCAAACGAAATGCAAAAAGCCCTTTTCAAGATTTGAAATCGAGAAGCCGAGTGCAATTTCTCTGAGTGTCCCACCGCATGTTATATAGTGATCTTTTCACGATACCAAATCAGCATATAACGTTATATACCTTTCTTACTTCTTACTCTGTCGTCTATTCTTCTGGCCGGCTTTGCTTCTGATCGTCTATCATCTATCTTGGTCTGGTATATCTTCTAAGTCTGGTCTTCTGTGGGATCCCGGTCTGGTTTCTGTTGGGGATCACTTCTTATCAGAAGCCTTGTGTCATTGTTAGTTTTTAGTAATAAACACAAGACTTCGATTTATGTTGATGTTACTTTATTCCAAATCCCCACCCAGACAATCTGCGCAGATGAGGCTTACATGTTGCTAGCTCGGCTTCTAAGTTCTAACTGACTTAAGCTGACTATATCCTCAAACCGGAAGAGGGCCTTCTATTGCCTTCCGGTTCTCACGATCCATCCCCGCTAGGCGGGGTGAGAGGGGGGTCAAGCGCTGTCACTCACTCTCAAGGCCATCAGCTGTACTAATCGCCATAACGATTTCTACACTACCTTAAAAATGTATTAGGAATCCAATAATTATGTAACACGCATGCACTTCCTTGGAATTCAACTCATTTATCAGAATAAGTTTTCTGTGTTGAAGCACCTCTGAACCTCCGCTTTTGATCTGGTATGAAGCTGCTATATAGTTGTTTTTTTTTCTATTAATGTCTTCATATCTTGCCCTGGAGATGGATTTTCTCTTTGGTAACAGAATGTTTCACATGGTGATAGGGTTTTGTCAGCATGTAAAATGCTGCACTTTTGCAATGCTGTGTTTCACCCAAAAGTATTAATCAAACACGTACCGACTGTGCTGATCAGAAATATCAAGAATTAGCACTTACTGATCGAGATGTCTAGACATTATCACTTTGAGTTGATAAGTTGATCAGGTACGTAAATTATTTTATTTTAATTAAAAATGTTAAGTGTTAAAATTTGAACAATAAAGATTCAGTCTCGCTACATTTTATCACACCTCGTATATATATATATATATATATATATATATATATAATATATATATAATTCAAGTAACACTGTATATATATTATATTTATATATATATATATATAGTGTTACCTGAATTACGAGTTTAATTCCTCAGTTTACTCGTATATCAAATCAATTTTTTACCATTGAAATAAACTGAAATACCATTCTTCCGTTCCTGCCCCCCCCCCCATCACAAGACATTCTATTTTTTATGTTTTTTTAAATAATTTATATTTTTTTCATTTTTTTTTTTATAGGAAAATAGCATTGAATTGTATAAAAACATAAATAAATAAAACTAGTACAAAATAAAAAACACCCTCCGGGCGATGTAAAGATAGATTTTTGAAACATATTGTCTGAGGGGTGGGGGTAAAAAATTCAATGTCAGCGAGTTTGTACCCTAAGTAAGTAAAATCTTCAAATTCATTATAGGGTTAAAAAATAAAACAATTTGAAATGTAAACTTTAAATATGTATTAAAATAAAACAAACTATATATAGATATATAATACCAGTCATGTATTTATTAAAACTTGTTTTAAAAAACAATGAGGACTGTCTAATGTTGCATGTTCAAATTTTGAGTGTATTTATTCTATGTTATGACGATTTTGGGTAATGTGGCGTAAGCAGTGACGTAATTTTTGTTACAGACAAAAACCGGAATCGAATCTCCATTATTAATAGATGTAAGGAATTACGTGCGGTAATATGCTTCATTGTTTATTTTTTTATGAATGATATTTTTCTTTGGCGAAATAAATTTGGAACCTTAAATCTTTTTAGTGAACTTATTAACATAAGCGTGTCTAAAGCTCGATCATACCTAAAAGTTTTATCTCTCAACAAAAACAAAATATTGACCGAGTGACAGTTTATAACTGGGAAATCTCGTAAGTTGGGCAGTCGTAAGCTGCTTGGTTGGATTTTACGGCATGTCAACCATTGGGTTATTTTATGCCAAAGATATTTTATTCTTATTCATACTTGTTGCGTGTTCAGAATTTTAAAAACTTTATAAGGTTCTTTTTTATCTATTAAACAAATGGTACCTTAATATGTACTACCACTCCGGGTCAGTGTAGTCTTTGGTGTAATGGCAATGAAGTGGTACACTTCACTCACCAGAGTTTCAAAATTAGAAAACTACCATTAATGTAGTTTAAAGTCAGATCCAGTCCACTAAAACACTCAGCAAACGCCTTCTCGCATATATATAGTTTTCTCCTAAAATATATTAGGGAAATATTTTTTACAAAGTCTATCCCACCCCTATTATATTTCATGAGATATTAAAAAAATGAACCGTCAAAAACGATTTTTACTTTTTTTCTATAAAGATAAGTCTGAATAACTATATAAAAAAATGGTATAATACTCAAGGCAGTAGATTTTGTAGAAAAAAATCATGAATTCTGAAATAAAAAGTGCAATCAAATAGGTCTCTAGGGTTTGGCATGACCAGCCAATTGCTAGGAGGGGGCCTATCCAACCGCCCGTCCTCAGTAAAGGCCAAGGTGGAGTATTGATGTCATGGTCAGCTCAGTCACTATGGATTCCATCTTAAGCATCACAGGTCGCCACCCACGAACAACAGGTGGCCATATTGGAGGGGGTACTTTTTTGCAGTCAGCGTATTCCATAGCCCCACCGACAGGGCTTATACGCACCGAGACTTTCCGTAAACTGATAAATGTTTATAAACTACTAACTATGGAAGCCTTTTTTTTCTTCTTGTAACTCAATTATTTTCTTCTTTAAAAGTTCCCGCCTAAAATAATCTTTCTGAAATATTCTTCAAAATTTACCTTTTCTATTGTTAGAAATAAGATGGAAAATGTTGGATAGCTGAAAAAGAAATCCTCGTTGTTTGTTAGCATCCTGCTAAAGACGATGGCATTGTGTCCAATTTTTGAATGGCAATCTCTGGTGCAGTGACTGCAAACAAACAGTGATGCTTGCTGGAGTTGCTGCAGTCTCTCCTTCGTTCTGGCTCTCTTTTCTGTAGCGGCTTCTTTCCTCTCTTTTTCACTCCTTTTCCTCTCTTGTTTGACGAGGGGGCGTTCGGTTTTCTGCACAAGCCTCCCATGTGTTGGTGTTGATATGTAATGTGTTCATGTCCTTATGTAAGACATCTTTAAAGCGCATGCGTGGTCTCCCTAGCGGTCGGGTGCCTTCTACTAATTCACCATACAGTAGGTCATTGGAGATGCGTCCTTGTCCATAAGATTTAAAATGTTAGATAACTGAAAAAGGGATCCTAGACTTGCGGTAATCACACTATTTGAAGGTAGTTACCATAGTAATTTGATTCCACTTGGGAAATTGGCAAACTTTAAATTATATATATGTAATGTTTATATATATATATATATATATATATATATATATATATATATGCGTGTGTGTATAAAGTTCGTGAAAAACAAGAGAATGTGTTGAAAATTGACATTCTTGAAGCTGACGCTATGTCAATTTTCTATATATTTTTTGTTCACAAACTTACAGATTTATATTATCGGATTTCATTTCCATTTTTTCTCATTATATATATATATATATATATATATATATTACCGCTGAGCTATATATATATACCGACTGAGCTATATATATATATATATATATATATATATATATTATATATATATACACCTCAGATGCTAAAATAATCTCCTTGGTCTAGCGCTAGTGAAAAGGGATAGACTCCCTCGCTGTCTGGCGATGCCGACATTTGCCGCTTCAACGACTTTACTTACTTACTTATATATATATACATACATATATATATATATATATATATAATATATATATATATATTAATATGCCTAATGATATTGGATACGATACTGTAAAGTGGAGCAATCTAATTTAGTCAGCCATTACTGTTTATTGTTCTTGGTACTTACCAGATGACCTATATAAGTATTTTTTCCGTTCAGCCAATCTAATCTTAGTAAGTATCTATACATGTCTATGTAGATGGAAATATACAAGTGCATTGTTTATCAAGTACATCTGTGCTGGGCATAAAACCCGGAAAAAATGTCGTAGCTAGAAATATATCATAGAATATATTGCCTATAGTTGCACGCTCCCATGTTAGATGTACTTGTTTCCATTGAAGACTTTGTTTATCATTATGTACAGATGTTGTTTTTGTTTTCAAGTCTTTGTTTGCACAACAGTAAAATAAATCAAAATCTTATCATTTTGTACAGAATGAGAATAATCTGCCCCAATGAATTACAGAAACAGACCGGAGGGCACATCGACCGAATCGTTATGTATGTGTACCGCCCTGTCGCCTGGGGTGTTAGAATTCACCGACTTCACCTTTGCAGAGGGGTAAGACTCCACCAATGGGACCACCTGTTGGCCGTGTGTGGCGACCCGTGATGCTTAAGGATAGAACCCAGGTGGATGAGCAGTTCATGACTTGCAATACTCCACTTTGGCCCTATCTTAGGCTAGACGGGTGGTCGGAGAGGCCCCCTCTGACCAATCGGCTGGTCACGTCAAGCCCTAGCCCCTATATGATTTTCCCAATCCTATTGCACTTATGGCAAGCCCCAACCCCTTTTAATCATAAGGGTGCTAGAAGGCGGTGATTAAGGGTCTACATGTCCTGTGAATGACGTTGAACTCTATCTGATGGTGAGGTTCCAGTTTTGGAGGTTTGTGGAATGTGGAGCACCCCTTCATCACTATTGCTCCCTGGTCCACTCTGACCCGAAGTGGTATTACCGAAAGATTCTTATCAACACTAAGAGACACCATGGAAGAACCGAAGGATTTTACCCAACACTAAGGACACTGAGGAACAACCAAAGGATTCTTCACTAAAGATAGCACTCTGCTTCAGACAGGGGATCTCCACTGTACAGTGCTCTCACTTGAAGCCTAAAAATGGCTACCAAAACTGTAACAAAATCTCAGCTGTGATTGGTAGCATCAGGATATTTGGTGCACTGGAACTGCACATTGTTGCACTCTGTGTGAGATTTCAGATTGTAAATGTAAAAAAAAAAAAAAAGTCAGTCGGTATCAGCCGAACAGCGAAGTTGTCTACTTCCTTTTCAATAGATTGATTGTTTTTGCGTCTGAGGTGAAGCGTCACAACTACCATCAGCTTGCCACTTTACCGCACAGATACAAGTTAGACTACTTATGAGGGAAAATATGCTTAACGAGTTTTAAGAACTGGGCCATAATGTAAAGATGTTTGGCAAAAGTTGAAGACACAGCTGATCGCAGTTCAGTAACCAGATAGTTCAGAACATTTCACAAGTGCCCCGAAGATTCGAGCCCGGTCCAGCAAGTATCCCTCGGAGAGTTGCAGGCGAGCTCCAGTGTGACTCACCCTAATATAAACCACGATTGCTTTTCTTCTTTGTACAAAATCTATTTAGATGACGGAAAAACACTGTACATAAAACATCCTGCCTAAAACTTTGGATTTCGAGACCGGTCGGCAAGTATCCCTCGGAGAGTATCAGGCGAGCTCCAGTGTAACTCACCCTAATATGAAACACAATTGCTTTTCTTCTTTGTACACAATCTATTTAGATGACGTAAAAACACTGTACATAAAACATCCTGCCTAAAACTTTGGATTTCGAGACCGGTTCGGCAAGTATCCCTCGGAGAGTATCAGGCGAGCTCCACTGTGACTCACCCTAATATAAACTACGATTGCTTTTCTTCTTTGTACACAACCTATTTAGATGACGTAAAACACTGTACATAAAAAATCCTGCCTAAAACTTTAGATTTCGAGTCCTGTCCGGCAAGTATTCCTCGGAGAGTATCAGGCGAGCTCCAGTGTGACTTACCCTAATATGAAACACGATTGCTTTTCTTCTTTGTACACAATCTATTTAGATGACGTAAAACACTGTACATAAAAAATCCTGCCTAAAACTTTGGATTTCGATCCCGGTCCGGCAAGTATCCCTCAGAGAGTATCAGGCGTGGTTTGCCTAAAGTTAAATAGGGTCGAGACAAGCATAAAGGTGATAGATACGATTTTCGAAGAGGGTCCTTGTCTTGCCCACGTAAGGTCCAAGGTGGAGTGTTGCATGTCATAGACTACTTAGCCACCAGGATTACGTCTTAAATATCACGTGTCACCACCCATGGACAACAGATGGTCCCATTGGAGGGGCTTACTGTAGAGGTGCAGTCGACGTATTCCACAGAATTAGCCGACTGGGCTTATACGCACCGATACTTTCTGTAACGTGATAAAGATTTATAAACAACCAACTATGGAAGCCTGTCAATTTTTTCCTTGTAAAATTATTTATTTCCTTCTTCAAAATAAAAAAACTGGAAGACCCTCTCATCATTAAGCTCCTGAATAGATCAATAAAAAACTGGAAGACCCTCTCATCATTAAGCTCCTGAATAGATTAGACTCAATGTCTAACTCTAAGGAGATTATTATATGCTGGATTCCAAGTCATATAGGAGTGAGGGGGAATGAAAGAGCTGACTCTGCAGCTAAATCGGCTCTAGATTTAATCCCTGACAAGTTCCAGATACCATATACTGACTTGAAACCTAAAATTAATAGATTCCTTCATACAAAATGGCAGCAACACTGGAATAACTGTATCCACAATAAACTCTTCCTAATCAAACCGACTTTGGGAGGCTGCAGACCAACTTTAAGGAAGTCTAGAAAGGAACAAGTTATTATGTCCCGATTATGCATTGGTCATACAAAACTAACACACTCTTATATACTCAAACAAGAACAACAGCCACAATGTGAAACATGTCAAACACCCCTGACAGTTAAACACTTATTGATGGAATGCAGATTTTTTGCTCACATCAGAAACCATTATTTTAAAGCAAACAATATGAAGGATCTGTTTGAAAATGTTGACATTGGGGATATTTTCTTCTTTTTAAAGGAAATAAAATTATACCATAGAATATAGACATGAAACAAATCAATGCCATACAATATAATTCCCAATAATGTTAACACATTGTTAAAACCAATTACTAAAAGTATATATATGAATACACAATATGTAAACACCCCAACCGCTAGGCATGATATAACCCTGGACGGGTTGATATGCCGTTAAAATCAATAAACCAACCAACCATCAAAATTACTGTCTAGAATTATTTTTCTAAACCATTTTCCAAAAATTTGCATTTCCCTGAACTTATATTTTTTTTAAAAGTTGGGGTGGGTTGATTGGAATCTGTTCCTCACTATTTTAGTAGACTAGTCACTAAATATTAATTACTAAACAAGCTGGCTTGAATTTTTCGGTACATTTTAACTCTCTGCCTACCAAATTTACCTGACTGCTGTACCAAATTTTCTTGATATTTTTACCTGTAGATGGGATATTTCAAAGTTCACTATCTGTTCACATAGTGAGTTTTTTTTTTCAGTGTAAAAAAGATGACACGTGTGAGCCACTGCTAGCGACTTATGGTGGGAGAGACACTTTGAATGGCTTAAAGTAGGCAAACAGTTAAAGTTCATAGAAAGTCACTGTTCAACACTTGCACTCTATTTAACAAACTAGCAAATATATGCACCCTCCGGGTGCAAGTATTTCAGTTTAAATGTAATAAAATATTAGATTAAATCAGAAAGGCCAATGAAACTAATTAAGAATTCAAATAAAAAGATTTGAAACGGAGGGGGTATAATCGGAAAATAGAACAACTGAAACTTACTCTTTCATCACTTCCGTTTTTCAATGCTAAATTTTCCTAATTTAACTATTTAGTTAAAATAGGAAGTAAAGAATAAAATTACTGTTATTTCTTCTTGTTAATGAATTTCTTTTAGGATGTATTGAAGAGATTTTTTACTCATATTCATTAAGATAAAACCAAACAATTAGAAATCAATAATACCAAGCACATTTTTATTAAAATCAGTTTTTTTTAATATCAATATGCAAATTAGCTTTACGTTTACACTGAAAACTGGTATTTTGTTGTATATATAAATACAATTGCATGTTATTAGTATTTAGGTAAGGCCAACAGTATTAATAATGTCAAACAGTTTTATTATTAATTGCGGTTTAAATAGAAATAAAATCATGGAGAATGTGACGTAAATAACTAAAGGAATTGTGACTTGAGTAGTAATATAGTTTCGGTTACAGAGAGAAAAACACACAATCTCCATTATAATAAGATGTTGCTTGCTGTATCAAAAGATAAAAAATAAAAATTGCTTTTAGTTTCATTGTTCTTTTCTTTCAGAAACCAACTCCCCAAATTTGTGTCTGTTATTCTAAATAAAATTATATTAGAAAATCAAATTTGAAAAAAAAAAAACATTTCAAAAGTTATTATTTGAGTTCTTTTAGTTGTAATCTCGTTCACAAAACGCTGATTCAAGGAACTTGCAGGTACTAAAAAATAAATAAGGTGGGTCTGGCGTTGAATGTAGAATGGAAATAATCTAGAAATACAATCGTTATAATAAAAATATTCAGTTTCGTATTTTACTTGTTGCAAAAATTTCTCACTTCAGTCTATTTCTTTCGAAATATCTTGTTATTTGTATAGTGTTTTTATGCTTCATTTATTCTTGTCTGCTTTTAAATATATATACACACTCACACACACACACACACACACACACACACACACACATATATATATATATATATATATATATATATATATACATATATGCGTGTGTGTGTGTGTGTATGTGCGTGTATGCGTACGTATGGGATGTGTGTTTGCTTGTAGGTTAGTCTATACGTATATGTATGTGTGCATATACATGTGTATATATATGTATATGGAAAATATATATATATATATTATTATAGTGTACAATACATTTAAGGTGCAATTGTTACCATTGGTTTCCAAGCAGCATGCTTGCTACCCTTCATCACGACAAAGCGCTTGTAAAGAAATACCCACTTGAATTATGGAAGTGAATAATTTGTATCATAATAATCTGCGTCGGCCATCAAATAAAGGAGATTATGGTTGCTGCCCAATGCTCCCTGAACACTGTAAAAACAATCAGGCATGGACTAAAGAATCATGAATGGAGACTATGATGCTGTGGCTAGAAGAAAGCAACATAACAGACGATCTGATTGCGTTCGTACATCATTTTTTCAGAGAGGGTATCAGGTTCAATTCAGATGCCTTCGTGGAGTTGCTAAAAACTATAGTCAAGCCCTGGATAACCAGGGTAGCCAATGGTTGGCCATATGTATGGCAGCAGGATTCGGCCCACTGCCACACCTCTGTGAAAAGTCAAAAATTGTTGTTGGCAAATTCTTACGACTACACTAGACCAAAACTAACTCAGAAATCCCCAGATCTTAACCCCATGGATAATTATGTATGGGGCGCTGTTGAGAAAGACACCAATCGCCGTGTCAATACTACAAAAGCCAAGTTAATCGACAGAATTAAGATAGTTTTTGAGACCCTTCAGCTTGCTCTAGGTTTTGGAACAGGATTGAGGCTGTGATCGACAGGAGGAGTTTTTTAGCGTCTGAGGTGGAGCGCCACACCTATCATCAGCTCCTCACTTTCCCGCACAGATCCCTGTGCTACTCATACGCTGAGTTGGCGAGGGTCGGTATTGAACCAGGAACCTTGCGATTCCTAGTCGAGTGCTCTACCGACTGAGCTAAACTGGCTCTATATACATAATTTTCCGCATAAAAAACTCTGTTAATAAAGATTGAAATCAATGTGTCGGCTAAAAGTGATATTGCGAATTTGTCTTCTACAGGGATATAAAATAGATTAAGAAAACTATTTAAGAAAATATGTACACACATTAATTTAGTATCTAATGAGGCTGAACACATTTTTCAAATGGAAATTCGTGAACCTCATAGATAAGGGTCAATATATATATATATATATATATATATATATATATATATATATATATAAGAGATTTATTTAAAACTTGGTAGTAAGGGATGATTCTATATGTGATTTCTAAGATATACTGTATTAATATTGTATGATCCAGTATGTATAAATACAGCGAATCTTTAAATCACTAAAGAAAGCTCAATGTATAATAAACTTTTTAGATTATATACAGAGCAATATTTATCATAGAAAGGAAGGAAGAACTCAACACCGTAATTTCATAATAAATTTATTTCGACCAAAATTGGGGCCTATATAAATCTAAGTTGATTTAATATAGCTCCCCACCCATCTGATGAGACTGAATTTGGGGGAGCTATATTAAATCAACTTAGATTTATATAGGTCCCAATTTTGGTCGCAATAAATTTATTATGGAATTAGGGTGTTGTGTTCTTCCTTCCTTTCTATGATATATATATATATATATATATATTATAATATATATATATATATATATATATATATATTTAGTTATTACAAAAATAATGGCCGATTGAAGTGCTCGGTTTTGAAATGTCATTTTAACATAGAATTTGTTGTTTATTTCAGATGAATTTTTGCATATATAATAATTAATATGTGCTCAAAAATAAAATTTAATTCATTTTCAGATAGAAAGTATTTTTGAAAAATAGGGGACAACCGTCGTAAAGGATCCACTTTTCGTCACAAGTGACTATTCGGTCAAGAAAGGGGTCATTGGTGTTACGCAAACTGAGCATCGACCACACTTCGAACCGCCAAAGTTTTTGGTGCTCATTGAGCTCACGAGGAACCCATTTATCGAGTTTTTTTCACCTTTCCAATACTCTGTAAATGGCGGGAAACTGTTGCAATGCTGACATCAAGTGTCTGAGACATTTCTCTGACACTTTGTCGTGGATTTTGCTCAACAACTACCTGCAATTGTTCATTGTCAAGACTGCATGTCCGTCCTCTACCTTCTTTATTTTCAAGACTCTCATCTCCACTGCGGAATTTCTGGAACCACCAACGTACAGTCCGATCACTTGTGGATTCATCCCCCCATGCTTTGTTGATATTGGCAGCAGTTTCGGAGGCCTTGTGTCCAAGCTTGAACTCATGCAACATAAGAATGCGAAGGTCATGTTTAGGCATGTTCATCTTTGAAGGCTTCTATTTTTCAAAAATACTTTCTATCTGAAAATGAATTAAATTTTATTTTTGAGCACACATTAATTATTATATATGCAAAAATTCATCTGAAACAAACAACAAATTCTTAAAATGACATTTCAAAACCGAGCACTTCAATCGGCCATTATTTTTGTAACAACCTAATATATATGAAAATTGTGACTCACCGGTGAAATTGGCCTCAATTGCTAGTTGATACAAGTTTCACAATGATAAGACAGCGATATAACAAATATAAACTGCTCAATACGTAAGTAGAGCGAATTTAATATTATAATGGTATACACAGGAATAAACTACTCGAGTTTCACCACAAGGATCTTCAGGGTTAAATCCACTGAATTAATCAAGATATTGATTAATTGCAACCGATTGTACGCGTGTATTTTGTGTTTGTGATCGTTAATGACAGATTCGCAGTCTCTTTCTCTCTCTCTCTCTCTCTCTCTCTCTATATATATATATATATATATATATATATAATATATATTATATATATATGGGAGAATATGTGCTTAATTGAAGTTGTACCTAATTTTGAAAATTAATTAATTGATAATTAATGAATTAGTTGGGCTCTGCTGATGAGGCCTAATAGGCTGAAATGTACATACAGAGATTGATTTTTCTCGATTTGTTTAGACTTACATTTGAATAGGTATGCCCGCCTAATTCATTAATTACCAATTAATAAATTCAAAATTAGGTACGACTTCCATTAAGCAGATATTCTCAAAAAAATATCTGCTAAAAAAGCCATATCAAACTCATTGTCTGTTTGTTTACTTCTCATATATATATATATATATATATATATATATATATATATATATATATATATATATATATAAAGGGTGGCTTACCAGTGAATATGGGCACGATCGTTGGAGGTGCACAGGATCCAGGGGTTAAGTCCGTTATAAAACAAATACAAAGCGCTCAATACAAAGTAGAGCAAATTTATTGAAGAAATGGATACAACAGAAACCTACTCGAGTTTCATCGCTAGAATCATCAGGGTTAAATCCACTGAATTAATCGAGTTACCAATTAATTGCAGCTGAGCACACTTATGTTCATTGAATAAGATTTTTCGTTACAGTGACATTCTTTCTTTCACACCATTAATGATATCACAGTGAGTTGAATCTCTCTCTTATTTTGTATATGTCTCTTTAAGATTGGTTAAGTGTTGAATGTTTGAATCGTTCGTTTGCTCAAATATGATAATTATTCAATAATAATTATACTTATTCAATATCTCCCCGTTCCCTATTCACTATATATTTTTATTGTTGTTTGCCTTTGTCTATTCTTTGTCTGTATTTTTGTAAATAAACTTGTTGCTATCAAAAAGATCTTGTCTTGTTGTCTTTCGTTGTCTTGCATACGCGTTCTGTACTACTCTCTTGTGTACATATCGAAGTGTGAGAAGAAGAATTCCCTGTCCCTTGTGTTATTTATTTATATTTTTTTTACACTCGAGATCTCTTGCTTTTACATATTTATATATTGTTATTGTTACGCCAGCACTCTTGTCGTACCCAACGAGTGCGTGCACGTAACACCTTATATAGACATACAATGAGGCGCGTGGTCTAATGGTTAGAGTCGTAGGAAATGGACTCGTCAACGCGAGTTCAATTCCTGGACGAAGCTGTTGGCATCTCACATGACGCTAATACCCTTGGGAAAGGTATGACTCCAATTCTCCCTCCAGCTATGGGTAAATAGTAGGGCAGACTGGACTCTCTAACCATGGCTAGTAACCAGTCTAGGAGAAGGAAAACTCTGAATTTAAACCTGTTAAAATCCGCTTAAGAAATTGACCTTGTGTCGCATCCTGCTCGTGCGGAGGGGCTGGTAAATATATATATAGGCATACAATCACCAATGACAGGCTGACATGCCGGTAAAATCAATTAATCGGTCTATCAAGTAATAAATTCTGTAGAGTTTGGGATTAAATAATATCTAATAATATCCGTTTTTAATGCTCAGTTTTCAGCTAAAAATAATGAAATATTAGTAGTTTTCGTTGGAAGAAAATTTACATTCTATGTGAATTGCGCGTGGTATACTTATTGATAAGCTATATTGTTTCGTGGAGTGTTTAAAAAATGATAATACTTTTTAATTCTATATTTACTCACTGTAACTTTTCTTATAATAATTGCTGCTCAGGTGACTTCTCAATTCGACTAACTCAATTATTAGAAACAGTTATTTATATATTTTCTTATATTAGTTTCTGCGCATAATCATCATAATCATCATAATCATAATTGTAACTTATAAAGTAATTTTAAAATTAAAATTTTACTTGCATTTCCATTTCTGCGATTGTGTTTTTGTTTTTGGTGTCTCTCTATTTTTGCTGACTTACTGTAAAATATTTTGCCTTAATAACTATACTTGTTCTTCTAACATTCTTTTTACAATCTGTGAATTCTAATTGAATGTTTTCTAGAATAGAAAAAAAAAAGAAAAAAAGAAAAAGAAAGAAAGCAATAAGAAAAAAAGAAAGATTTAAATACCACCTATTTCTACTTGGGATATTTGACGCTTCTTGATAGTTTCGCGCAAAGAAAAACTCCTTCTTGGTCAATTGTGCATCAATTTGCATTGATTTAAGCGATTTCTTTTTTTTTCACGAAATCTTTTCCACCAGAACTTTGCTCTAAATTTGAATAACATGTTTTGTGGGTTAAGAAAATGCCAGCGAAAATAAGATTAGATTTCCGTGCGAATTTTTGTCTACAAATTTAAATAGTAATTATTCTTTCTGTTCAAGTAATGAAAATTGATGAACAAATAAATGGAAGGGTTGTGGATGAATACGATAATTCATGTATACGTATCTGTTTGATAAAGTGTTTACCTATTGGCACACACACACACACACACACACACACACACACATATATATATACATATATATATGTGAAGAGAGGAAGTAAATCCGACGGTATGTAATATATCAAGAAAAATGAAAAAACACAGGTTTAAATGGGTTAAGTGGTGAGTTTATTGGCCGACGCTGCAGTGTTTCGATCTATTAAATAGATCATCTTCAGGGCATAAGATAAGAAATTATATATCACAGAATGATGAGAAAAAGTGAGTGGTAATCCTTGTTATTCAGTCTGTTTAAATATATATATATATATATATATAAATATATATATATATATATATATATATATATATATATATATATATATATATATATTATATATATGTTTGTGTGTGTCTCTATACAATGTATACAATATATATGTATATATATATTCAAATCTACATGGAAGTGCGTGGTGTAATGGTTAAAGTTATGGGAAATGGACTCGCCTCCCCGAGTTCAAATCATGGATGTGGTAATTGCATTTCAGTTAGCGCTAATACCCTTGGGAAAGGTATGAATCCAACTCTCCCTCCAGCTATGGATAAATAGTAGGGCAGACTTGGCTCTTTAATCTTGGTTAGGCAACCGGTCTAGGAGAAGGAAAACTCTGAATTCAAACCTGTTGAATTCCGCTTAAAAGATTGACCTTGTGTCACATCCTGCTCGTGCGGAGGGGTTGGTAAATATATATATTCAAATACACACAGACACACTAAACACACTCACAATACACACACACACACACACATAGACTCGCAGATCCATTACTACTGAATAGCGAGTTCGATCCTTGCTGGATGCTCCATATTTGTGACCTTGTAGCACATCCCACCCTAGCTATCCTGTTCTCATTCTGCTAACCATAGCTGGGTAGGGGTGTTAAGCTGTGTTAATTATTATTCTATGTTCCTGCTACCCTTGATCAGGATTGAATTTGCAATCTAGAGATAACTGTCTTAACCTAACTACCCTATCCACTAGGCCATGTGTCCAATTAATAATTAACACAGCTTAACGCCCCTACCCCAGCTATGGTTAGTGGAATGAGAACAGGATATCCCCGTGGATTGAATTAAGGGTTAGGTTCAAAATTCCGTGATGGCTGCCGATTACGACAAGAATGTTCCCGAGTCCGAAAAAGAAGGTCCCCGAGTCCGAGAAGGTCCTGAGTCCGACAAGAAATACCTGAAGAAGGCCGGAGGGCATATCGGCCGAAACGTTGTACAGATAACAATGAAGATGAGGACAATAGTCCGAATAATGCAGATAATACTAATCATCTCAAACATTCAGAGAAATTGATTGCCTTTGATAGGAAGAATTTGTCATAAATTCTTGGCAATAAATTTTTCAAATGCGCTCAAGTTTCTCTACACAATTGTTTACACATGTATTTTACCAATTCATATGCATTGACAAATCGGTAGATTGAGTGTTTGGTTGATTTTAACGGCATGTTAACCTCTTTAGAGATTAGTGTAACATCGCCCTCTGCAGCAAGAATTTCTTTTCTTCTCAACTGATTTATTATATCAGGCCGTTTCTTTTTCTTGAGAGAGAGAGAGAGAAGAGAGGGAGAGAGGGAAAAGAGGGGGGGAATCTTATTGTATCTTTTCGTTAAGTTCGGTTTAATTAACCTACTGTCTGTGGATATAATTAACTTAGTTCGCCCCAGGCATCTGACCCTAAATAGCTTCGGTCCGTTCTATACCAGTGCCTCGATTCGGCTCCCACTAGACTCTGGCCTCAACTGACTCCGTTCAACTCCTCAGCCCAATTCACTAACTCAATTCAGGCCCGGTGCATAAATACCTTCTGGTTTAGAATATTCCTTCTCGGATATTCTTCCACATTCTGGAACCTCCAAACACGTGTTCAATATCGCTATCACTTCTAAAACATCTGGTGAGCCAGATCAAAGAAACTAATCCCTTTATTGTGTCACCATTCAGTCTCTTTTTTTGGCGGAATTATTTTTTCCAAGAAAACTTTTGTTAATAAACTAAAATATCAGATCCCACGTCTTTGTTTATTCCTAGCTAGTAATGGGAATTTGATTAACTCCCTTGGATCACCAGGTCACCCTGGCAATCCTCGGATATCATATTTCTTTCAGGTTCTGAAACACCTGCATAGATTATATTACATTAGGGAATTGCGTAATTGTACTTTTCTGTGAGTCTTTTTCTAGGACATTTTTTCTAATGGTTTTTTTAAAATAAAGAAAGTATGGCAAATACAGTACAGAAATGATCGTAATGACAAAAAGGGGTAGAAGAGAAAATAAATAGAAGAGTAGAAGTGTAAGTAAATAAACAATGCATTTATTTTATATTGCTTTTAGCCGATAATTTTTTGAGGATATGTGCTTAATTGAAGTCATACCTAATTTTGAAAATTAATTAGTTAATAATTAATTAATTTAGGCGGGAATATATGTTTAAATGTAAGGCTAAACAAATCGAGAAAATGTCAATCCTTGAATGTACATTTCCACCTATTAGGTCTCATCAGCAAGGTTATAGACGTGGAGGAGTGCTCCGTGTGTGACTCGAAACCTCGACTGCCAAACTGACAGGCGGGGATTCTAACCACTACACCAGCTGGCCATTCCAGATTCTTTGTTTGTTTTGAACTTATTTATATTCCACTTTTTATTTACTTGCTACTGCTACACGACAGTATGAGAGTAAGTAAATAAACAACGTATTTATTTGATATGGCTTCAGTTATATATATATATATTTTTATGTATGAAAACCACTACAGATACAGGATATCAATTAATCCTATACAATATAAATAATCTGCACTAAGTTCGTATTGTTTCATGTATGTTTTTTAAATAATAATAATACTCATAGATATGTTATTTTTAAAGTTATGTTCTGCACAGCCATTATGTAGGAGTCTACAGAAGAACGTCGCTTATCAGTTCGTCTTTGTTACCCCATTGTGCCCAGCATGCCTTGTGCGTCTTACTTGGTTAGTTTGTGGTATGGCAGTTTCAGTTCAGCTTCAGTCTTGATGGGTGCTACTTCAAGGATTTTCTTCGGAAAACTGGGGCTTGACAGGACCAGCCGATTGATTGGAAGGGACATCTTCGACCTACCGTATAGCCTAAGTAAGGTTCAGAATGGAAGTGCATATCATGGACTGCTCTGTCATCAGGATACCATCCATTAAAGTTTTTTACACCTGCCTTAGCTGGTGGTTCACTGAAGGATGAGCGACAGCAAGTTCTCTCAGGTTTCCAGGACTCTTCCGGGTATTCTAGCCAATCTTAACAATGCTGTAGTTTAGATGGCCTCGATTCTTCCTCTGGTTTTCAGGTCACCCCGATTCTTTTCCAGACCCGTGGGTTACCATCCCAAGGGCACTAATTATAATTACTACGACCTTTACCTTCATGTTTGACAGTTTCTTTTTGTTCTCTGGCAAGGTCCAAGTATTTTTTAAAATATTTTCGCTTTCTTTTACTTTTCTGCCGGGTCGGTAAAATCCACGACGTGGCAAGTTTTCATCATCTTAATTAACACTAGGTCTGGTTTTCTGGCTGGGATTTCGTGATCTGTCAGTATCTAAAAGTTCCAGAGATTTTTATGCATCTCATTCTACAGGACAGATTCAAGTTCTTGGCTTACCTTTCACACCCAGTCGTGCTAGTTTGTTATATCGACTTCTAGTGGTCCTTCAATGGAGGCTGTGTGACAGCAAGTCTCCTTGGGTCTCCAGGACTCTTCTGAGTATTCTAGCCCATCTTAAAAATGTCGTTGTTTTGGTGTAATCTTCGCGTGCTTGAATTCTTGTATCTAAACAATCTTCAAGGTTGGCGTGACCTCTTTTACCTTCTTTTCTTGACAAATATAGTCTGTCTATGTCAAATCTCAGGTGTAATGCCTTTAGATTATTATTATTATTATTATTAGTAGTAGTAGTAGTAGTAGTAGTAGTAGTAGTAGTAGTAATGGTATACGCACAAACCTAAACCTGTTCTAGAGAACGAGACGCACAAAATTCTCTGGGATTTCGGGTACAGACGGATCACATAATTTCGGCCAGGAGACCGGACCTAGTATTAATTGACAAGAAAGAGAGAACCTGCCACCTCGTGGATTTTGCAGTCCCAGCCAATCACTGAGTGAAAATGAAAGAAAGTGAAAAGATAGACAAATAATTGGACCTTGCCAGAGAACTGAAGAAGCTGTGGAATATGGGGGTGAAGGTCGTACCAATTGTAATTGTTGCCCTTGGAACGATCCTCAAAGCTCTAGAAAAGAATTTGGGTGAACTGGAAATCAGAGGAAGAACCGTGAACATCCACACTACAGCACTGTTGGGATCAGCTAGAATACTCAGAAGAGTCCTGAGACATGAGGAGACTTGCTGTCATTCGGCCTCCAGTGAACCACCAGCTACGGCAGGTGTGAAAAACAAATAATAAATAATAATAATAATAATAATCTTGTTATAATGGAGATTGTGGGTTTGTTTGTCTGTAACCGAAACTATATTACTATTACTATTCAAGTCATAATTCCCTTTGTTATTTACATCACATTCTCCATGATTTTATTTTTATTTAAACCTCAATTATTAATAAAATTGTTTTACATCATTAAGACTGTTGACCATATCTACATGCCAATAACATGCAATTGTATTTATATATACAACAAAATAGCGGATTACAGTGTGAATTGGAAGGCTAATTTGCATATTGATCTTAAAAATGTGATTTTAATAAATATATGCTTAGTATTATTGATTTTAATTGTTTGGTTTTATATTAATGAATATGAGCAAAAATATCGGGGATAAATCTTAAAAGAAATCCATTAACAAGAAGAAATAACTGTAATATTATTCTTTACTTCCTATATTAACTAAATAGTTAAATTAGGAAAATTTACGAATGAAAGACGGGAGTAAGGGAAAATGATGGAAGAGTTAGTTTCAAAGTTGTTCTATTTTTCAATCATACCCCCTCTGTTCAAAATCTTTTTATCTACATTCTTATTCAGTTTCATTAGCCTTTCTAATTTAAAATGATATTTCATCTTATTAAAACTTAAATACTTGCACCCGGAGGGTGCATATATTTGCTAGTAATAATAATAATAATTACACTGGGAATTATGCAAAAAACTAAATTTTGACCATACAACAAAATGGTATATGAGGATCTGATCTTGAGATGAAATGCATAATATTCCCTGGGACTTCGAAATAAAGTCTGATCACCTTATCCAGGAGAACAGACCTATTAATTAACAAAAAAAAATAGAGAAGTTGTCAACTAGTAGACTGTGATCTGCTGGAAAAGGGTGAAGATCAAGGAAAAGGAAAATATACCTGGACCTTGCAAGAGAATTGAAAAAACTGTGTAATATGAGATTGAAAGAGATACCAATTGTAGGTTGTGCACTTGCAACGGTCACAAAAAAAAATAGGAAAAACCGATTTAAGGAACTGGCTAGAATACTCAGAAGAGTCCTGGAGACTTGTTGTCCCTCACACTCCAGTGAAACACTATCAGCTAACGCTAGTGGGAAAAACTCACAGGGAGGGAAATTATAATAATAATTACTTGAACCCATATAAGCGCATGGAAATTATTTGTGTAAAAAAGAAATATTGCTATCACACAACCGTCGGAGAAAATATCTTGAGAAGGAACATAGTTTAAAAGAATTGAGTGACCCCCTCCCCTCCCCCAAAAAAAAGAATTTGGTTTCTTGTAGTCAGTACTGGTATATATACAGTATGACCCCCCAAAATAGAGAATTCAGGATCTTTTTCTTGTATGATCCGTGCAATGAATTCGAGTCTCTTAATTCTAGGCATAAAATAATCTGTTTCTTCTGTTATCAATTCATCCAAAAAGAGGGTCTCTTTACTTAATGCAAAGATTGGCTGCGTCTGAAGACTGTTATTAATGCAGGTGACAGAATAACTATAATCAGTACGGTGTGGTGATATTGCATATTCTTGTATTATATACAGTCTAAAGGCAATTTCAATATCGCTGAGGGCAATGCTCTCACAGAAGTAAATTTCACACTTTAAACCCTTGCCCATTAACTAACTCCGATGTAAATAATTATAATTCACACACACACACACACACACAGACACACACACACACACATATATATATATATGTGTGTGTGTGTGTGTGTGTGTGTGTGTATAGATGTATATAGGGAGTACGTAATGTGTAGAGGAGGAGTGGGTAGGGCCAAATCCACAAACTACGCTTCTATCATACCTCATTTAACCAACCAGTAAACACTATTGAAACCAATTAGTAGCTTGAGATTATTCATTGGCCTCCCCGTTATCTGGTGGCCTTTCATGGTCATGGTTCGCGAAGTAGCGTCAAATATCCCCCATTAGAAGATCTGGAACTGAAAGACGTATATCAGTTGTGGTTTTATTTAATGCTAGCCTTCAAGAGGCGAGAGCCATTCCCTGATAATACTTGACCCTGACATAAATAATTGGGCTCAAGTGACCCTTCGCTTTCTATTCAGATGGTGTAAAATTCTGCATATCTATCTATCTATCTATCTATCTATCTATCTATATATATATATATCTATATCTATATATATATATATATATATATATATATATATATATATATATATGTTTTTCAAAAGGACAAAATGGGAGTAAATATGGAAATTAAATCCGACAATATAAAGAAAATTTGAAAAAACAAGTATTCCGAAATTGGGATGAATTTAATAATCGATGTTTAAAATATTTCGGTTACATTGAACCTTCATCAGGATGTCTCTTGGGGTGAAGAAAATGATGGATGTTTTTATATGTGACAGGAGATGAAAATCTTTTTAGTTATGTAACTGTATTTGATCAGCGTTTTAATTTTGAAAGGCAAGTCGCGATCTACTCACGCGAAGGTATCATGACGCGTGACGCCACTCGAAGAAATGCAAAAGACGAGAAAAAGTATTAATGGACTGATTATATATAAATAAATATATATATATATATATATTTGGGAGATTATGTGCTCAATTAAAGTCATACCTAATTTGTTAATTAATTAATTATAATTAAATGAATTATGCGTGCATATCGGTTTAAATGTAAAGCGTAAACAAATCGAGAAAAAGTCGATCTCTGTATGTACATTTCAGCCCATTTGACCACTTCATATATATATATATATATATATATTATATAATATATATATATATATAATCCAAAAGTCCAGAGAAGAAATCTTCCTTACGACACAAGAGTTTTATTTTTTAAAAAAACAAGTCGCAGTTTGAGAGCTCAATGTGTGCTCTTAATGTTAGAGTCACAGAGCAAATATATAAGTAAAGAAATAACAAAAGACTTACAGAGATATAGCTTTATAGTCTATTTCAGGGAACTTAGACAAATAGTCTAAATTTCCCGACTCATCAGATGAGAATGAGGAAATTTTTTATTACTTTAAAGGCACCCGAAAACAGATTTTTATTTATGAATTTTTTAATTTTTTTAGAATTTTATAGTCCTGTGATATGAATTCCAAATTAAATCTTATGTTGCAAAAAAAGAAAAAAAGTTTATGTTGTAGTCCCACTTCCGCCACAAAAAATCGGTCAGCAATATATATATATATATATATATATATATATATTATATATATATATAACTCAGCGTGTTCATAATATATATATATATATATATATATATATAATATATTGCTGGATATATATATATATATATATGATCTAGACTCCCTCTCTGACTGGCTGATACCGACTTTAGGCCGCCCCGACGACTTTACTTTTACTTATATATAATATATATATATCGGTCAGCAATATATATATATTATATATATAATATATATATATATATATTGTGTGTGGTGTGTGTGTGTGTGTGTGTGTGCTCGAAGGTGAATCAATAACTTTGTCAAGAAATATTTATTAGCTGAATTTGAATCTGAGATGTTTCCTGGATAATGTTTGACCTACGCAAATAATATGCATTTTTATTGTATCCCTGACAAGAAATGACATTATATTTTATTGTTTAACATAAACATTAGAAATAAATGATTCGCTCTCTTTGTATATATCTCTCTAACAATCCTAGTATGTTTCATATATCTACCTTTCTTCGTCTGTTCATATCTATGTATCTTTCTATCTCTCTCCCTTATATATAAATATATATATATATATATATATATATATTATATATATATAATAGATAAATCTAATGAGTCAGACGAACCTACTATTAGTTTCGCTTAATGCTCTTTTAGGGCTAAGATCTGACAGGAGTCAGATCTTAGCCCTGAAGAGCATTAAGCGAAACTAATAGTAGGTTCGTCTGACTCATTATATTTATCTATATTATTGGCTCTACTTAAGTATTGAGCACTTTTTACTTACTAGCTATTCTCCTAACGGTTATATGAATATATATATATATCTTATATACATATATATACATATAAATTGTTTTTGTCTTTTGGCCAAATACTGTACCAATAGATTATTTTTTGTTGGTACGATTATCTTGGTCTTTTCTTTTTTCAAAAATTTTTTTTCCCCGGGATGTTTGGTAGTATATTTTTACAATCAACTATTTGCTGGGTTTTTTCTCACCGCAAGGATTTACCAACACGCTTGGTATATTAAATTATATATATATATATATATATATATATATATATATATATATAAGTAAAAAGTAAAGTCGCCGGGGCGGCCTAATGTTCAGTATCAGCCAGACAGCGAGGGAGTCTATCCCCTTTCACTAGCGCTAGACCAAGGAGATTATTTTGAGCATCTGAGGTGGAGCGCCACACCTACCATCAACTCCTTACTTTACCGCACAGATCCCTGTGCTACTCATACGCTGAGTTGGCGGGGGCCAGTATCGAACCAAGAATATTCGTCTGTCAATATCTAATCTATCTATGGTAGTCTGTTCATATCTATACAAAAGTAAGTAAGGTTGTCGGGGCGGCCTAATGTCAGTAGCAACCGGACAGCGAGGGAGTATATCTCCTTTTCACTAGCGCTAGACCAAGGAGATTATTTTTAGCATCTGAGGCAAAGCGCCACACCTACCATCACCTCCTCACTTTAACACACAAATCCCTGTGCTACTCATACGCTGAGTTGGCGGGGGCCGGTATCGAAACAAGAACCTTGTGATTCCTAGCCGAACACTCTACCGACTGAGCTAAACCGACCCATTATATCTATATCTATCTGTTAATATCTATCTATCTAGTTATCTATCTATCTATCTATGTCAATCCATTCATATCCATCTATCTAACTTCGTTGAACTACATGACGTTAAACTAGATAAGGTGATACAGGGCAGACTGGGTTCTTTAACCTTGGTTAGTGTTGGAATATTTTGTATATATAAGTATTTATTGCAGTTGAATACAAATAAGGCACAGGGCCGAAGTCGGGGAGGGGGAAAAGGTCTGGTCATCACTAATCTAACTTTTAACTTAATTATTCTCATTCGTGACACGATTCGTTCTACAAATTTCCTTTCACCATAAAAAAACAAAAACAATTCCCACAACAGTCAACAAAACATACCAGTCTCTCTATGAAAGTCCTACATCTAACCTATATTTACATAGTCATGAGGGAGGGGGGTAAGATGAAGTATATTTACAATAAAAAAAAACAAGTTCAAAAATGAAGGAGAAAAAATATAAACATTTGATAAAAATAAAATGATTATTGGTATGGGTTCCCCCTCACTTAATACTATGGCAGAAAATCTAGTTCACCGGTTCGAAAAAATTGTTTAGAGGAAAAAACGAAAAAATAAAAATAAAATAAAAAATAAATAAAATTAAATAAAAATAAAATAAAATAAATTAAAATAAAATAAAATTAAAATAAAATAAAAAATTAAAATAAAATAAAAAATATAAACGTCTCCTCAAGCAGCTAGAGAACTAATATTTTGTATATATAGTTATTTACTAAGCTGAGCTTAGATGTGGCACAAGGCCAGAAGTATCGGGCACCCAATGAGAATCGAACTCACTAACAATGGTCTGCTAATCTAGCTTGCTAACTATTACACCACGTGAAGTGTCCTATATTTTGTATATATAGTTATTTACTAAGCTGAGCTTAGATGTGGCACAAGGCCAGATATATGGAGCACACAGTGAGAATCGAACTCACTAACAATGGTCTGCTAATCTAGCTTGCTAACCATTACACCAAATGAGGTGCCCATATTTTGTATATATAGTTATTTACTAAGCTGAGCTTAGATATGGCACAAGGCCGAATGTAAGTGGGACCCAGTGAGGCTCGAACTCACTAGTCATGGTTTGCCAGCCTTCCTTGCTAACCATTACGCAACATGAGGTGCCCTTATTTTGTATATATAAGGTGTCCTGCAATACACCACTTAAATTTATAGACTAGGCGAGGTCACGTGGTTTATTCCTTCGCCAATTAACAGCCATAATGCGTGGATGATTCACTACTTAAACACTGATACTGACCGATGTTTATTTGCAATCATTGACGAGGAACTTGTAATACTGAGGAACAACTAAAGGATTCTTTACCAAAGGATTTCCACTGGACAAGCACACTTGACTGAGCCCTAAAGGATGGCCCATAAAATTATAACTGTTAGGCAACCAGTCTAGAAGGAAAATGTACAACTCGTGTGGAGGGGTTAGTAAATGTATAAGGTGGATCTGATGTTTTAGGCTTCCGTTCTGGAGTTCTGGGAACAGTGGGGTCCCCCTTCATTAAAATTACTACGAGGTTCACTCTGACCTTATCAGACATAATTCTTCGTACACATCACAAATTCTTCGGTAAATTTCACACGGTTTGCTTATGGGTAAATAGTAGGGCAAACTGGGCTCTTCTTTGTCCTCACAAATTCGACTGCCATTTTCCTTCTCTTAGACCGGTTTCCTAACCAAGGTTACTCTGAATTCAAACCTGTTTAACTCCGCTTAAGAAATTGACCTTGTGTCACATCCTGCTCGTGCGGAGGGGTTGTTAAATAAATATATATATATATATATATATATATATATATATATATAATAAATAATTAATCCACAGACACGTGTTTCAAGGTTTCACCTTTCATCAGTGTGGCTATACCGTAACAGCTACCCCTGGCCGGGTTCGAGATCCGAATAAACTTTTGTTCACCAAACCTTTAACCCGTACGGCCAGAGGCAGCTGTCAAATATAGGAGAATAATTAATCGCTACATTTCTAAGCGGAAATTAATTCACTAGAGTCCTCAAACGTTTGTAAACAAACGCGAGGGTTAGCTAGACGCCGGAACGGTGAATCTGCAATTAAATCCCTATTCAGAGAACTCAACCATTAATGGGAGTATATATATAATAAATAAGTAATCCACAGACACGTGTTTCAAGGTTTCACCTTTCATCAGTGTGGCTATACCGTAACAGCTACCCCTGGCCGGGTTCGAAACCCGAATGATCTTTCGTTCGCCATATATATATATATATAACCCTCTTATTTACAGGTGAACGTTAAAGTTAGGAATTAATCCTAAGTGTTATACATTTACATGTAATTCTCTTTCTCTCCTAATATATATATATATATATATATATATTCATTTCTAGAAAGTTCTCTGTGAAATGAAGTTAATTAATTATGTAAAATATTTATAAGATAATTAATAACTTTCTTGTCTTATTTAACATTTTGTGTACTGCGGTTAAATGCACAAATATATTGCATTACAAACAACAAATTCAATAAATCTTTAGCCAAACACCATATTCACGAGTAAGTTAAGAGTGAAAAATGCCAACTTCTTTTAATCTCAAATATCGATATTAATCCTGAGCGCAGAAAATTAGCACCCTCCAAAATACAATTATAATTAATACTCATTATGTTTGCTACTCTTTGCAATTGAAAACATTGTCATATACCTACACACACACACACATATATATATATATATACATATATATATATATACATACATATATATATATATACACATATATATATATACATATATATATATACATATATATATATACATATATATATATACATATATATATACATATATTATATACATATACATATATATACATATAATACATATATATACATATATATATATACATATTTAACATATATACATATACACATATATATACATATATATATATACAACATATACATACATACATATATATATATACACATATATTATATATATACACATATATATATTATACATATATATATGTATACATATATATATGTATACATACATATTATATACATACATATATTATATACAATATATATATATATATGTATATACACATATATATACATCATATATTATACATACATACATATATGTATACATACATATATATGTTATACATACTATATATATATGTATTACATACATATATATATATTACATATATATATATACATACATATATATATATATACATACATATATATATATACATACAACATATATATATCACATACACATACAATATATATATATGCGTGTGTGTGTGTATGTGTGTGTGTGTGTGTGTGTGTGTGTGTGTGTTGCGAATTTTTGTGTGATTTCAGGTGTTGGGTTCATACTACGGTTAGGATAGCAGTCGTGTTATATGGAGCTTTTGTTAAAGAATTCATGATAAATATTTAATGTGAAAATCATTTGTAATTTCGTAGAATTTATCGCCTTGTCCATAGCATATTTTATGTTCTAATAATATTGGCAAATCCAATTACACGTAATGTAAAATAATTACGGACAGAAAGATCACCATAATCTCTCTCCCACTCTCTCCTTCTCCCTCTTTCTCTCTTTCTCTCTCTAACAAATAGATAGATATATAGATACATTGATTGATTTGATTTGATTCAGACGGGTAAAATTAGCTTAACATATATGGTAGCCGATTGACAGACAGACATACAGACAGACAGACAGACGCACTCACCCCCCCACACGTATATATATATGTATATATATATATTCATATATATATATATATTAAAAGATAATCTAATGTGTCAGACGAACCTACTATTAGTTTCGCATAAAGCTCTTCAGGGCTAAAATCTGATGTTTGGTAGTATATTTTTACAATCAAACTTTCTGCTGGGTTTTTTTCTCTCCGCAAGGATCTACCAACACGCTTGGTATATATATATATATATATATATATATATATATATATTATATATATTATATATAATATATATAGTTAAAAATTAATGATCTCTCTCT
>CM042164.1:33545231-33570231 GCA_023376005.1 Doryteuthis pealeii
AAACATTTTACTAACCTTAGTACATACAAACACGTGTACACAGACGTGTGTATGCGTATATATATGGGACCAGTTTAGCTCAGTCTGTACAACGACCGACTAGGAACGACAAGGTTCAGGGTTCGATACAGGCTCTCACCAACTCAGCATATAAGTAACACAGGGATCTATGCGGTAAAGTGAGCTGATGTTAAGTGTGACGCTTCGTCTCAGATGCCAAAACGATCTCCTTAATCTAGAGCTAGAGGAAAGGGGATGGACTCCCTCGCTATCTTGCTGACACTGACTTTACTATTTATATATATATATATCTTTGGGAGAATATGTGCTTAATTGAAGTCATACCTAATTTGAAAATTAATTATGCCTCATCAGCAGAGTTATAGACTGGGACCCGCTTTGTGTGTGATTTGAACCCTAACCATAATAGGCCGACATGTACATACAGAGATTGACTTTTCTCGATTTGTTTACGCCTTACATTTGAACAGATATATTCGTCTAATTCATTAATTATCAACTAATTAATTTTCAAATTAGGTATGACTTCAAAATCAGCACATATTCTCCCAAAAATTGTCGGCTATCACCATATCAAAACAAACTGTTTGCATACTCTCATATATATATATATATAGGGTCATCCACAGACACGTGTTTCGACTTATCAAGTCTCCTCAGTGTGGCTAGACATTTTGTAAGCTACCTACAGCCGGAATTGAAATCCGATCGGTTGGGTGCCAGTCCGGCACCGTAACCATTAGGCTGTCTTCACTTATATATACATTAGTATGCGTATACACCAGGCCCCGACACTATCTTTTTTCATGACCGTCTTGAACAAAAATTATCAACCGTCTCGAATGGGGTTTTGACCGTCCCAAATGGGGGTTTGGACCGTCCCGAAATCAAAATATTTTTGTTTAATTCATTAGCATCATCTACACTTGTCAGTCATCAGTAGCATAATAACATGTAATAAAACATTAAGAAAAGCTGAAGCAGTGGTAATTCTTGATATTTGGACAAAAAATCCCTTTCCTAGTGTGTTTTGAGCTACAAAAAAAAAAAAAACTTTTTTACTTTAAATTAACCTGGGTAAGGTTAGTAGTACATATTTCGGTCCTTTTAAACTATCTCCCTCCACCATTATTCATTACATGGCTTTGAGAATAGACCTGCGGTGCCGTAGCCTCATTTTAAGGTCAAAATTCGGGAAATCAGTGGTTGGCCAATATTGGAATGTAGTACTAACTTTTAAGAAATTTTTTACCGTCCCCAGCAAACTATCCCAGATGAACAAACGTATATATATATATATATATATATATATATATATTATATGGAATTTTTTTTTTAACCAGAACCACTAAAAATGTGTCAAACAGCAAATATGAGTTTACAATTTAAGAAGAGGATACAATGTGTCTTTTGAAACCGCATATATTCAAAATGTATATGTTTGATTCAATATTTAAGATAGAAAAAATAGAGCAAATGTCTAAACTATATTAAAAATGTTTAAATCCATCAAGGAGGGGTAGTATTAATATCTATTTAGTCCAAGTGTTTGATTTTCTCATTCAAATTTATTCAGATTTATTATTTATATTTTGATTTACACTGTTTTAATTCCGCCCTGTCGGCTGGGGCGTTAGAATGCACCGACTGCACCTCTGCAGAGCGGTAAGACTCCCCCAATGGGGCCACCTGTTGGCCGTGGGTGGCGGCCCGTGATGCTTAAGGATAGATCCCAGGTGGATGAGCAGTTCATGACATGCAATACTCCACTTTGGCCCTATCTTAGGTTGGACGGGCGGTCGGAGAGGTCCCCTCCGATCAATCGGCTGGTCACGTCAAGCCCTAGCACCTATATGATTGCTCCAACCCTATTGCCCTTATGGCAAGCCCCTACTCCTTTTTATCATATGGGTGCTAGAAGGCGGTGGCTGCGGGTCTACATGTCCTGGGAATTACGTTAAACTCTATCTGATGGTGAGGTTCCAGTTCTGGAGGTTTGGGGAATGTGGAGCACCCCTTCATCACCATTGCTCCCTGGTCCACTCTGACCCAAAGTTGTAGTACCTGTTAGGGTCCCATCTATGGGTTAAATAGAAATATGTATTTATAAAAAAATTGTATTATCCATTAAGAATTGATTTATTTCAAAACTTTATCGGCATTAAATGACTCACTGAGGTTGATATGCCGTAAAACAAAACAAACCAAATCAATTTAGGCGATACGAAGCTGATTTGTTTACAGATTGAAGCCCATAGATAAACGTCTGAATGCCCATTATTTCCTACCGATAATTGTCAAATCCTAGAAATATCTACTCTCCCATATATCCCCTTATTTAGAGGCTGAATGTATACAAACAAGCCTTTGTGATTCTCCAAAGAAACGATGCTCTGCTCAATAGATTCACAGAACACTTGATATGATCTTGAATAAACGAGGCTAATAATGGGCTTTCTTATGACATCTATACTTCGGTTCTACTCGATAATCCTTTCATTTCCGTAAATAATTTGCTTGGCTTATCTTTAGTTCAACACGAGTCGAGTTAAACGAATCCACGTTGGTAAAATGTATCAGTTATTTAGTAAGGCCTAATATGCTACCATAATTAAATAATACAGAAATGCACAGATTGTCGTATCTACACTATCTTCAATGTTGGCGAGACCCCTTCCTTCTTCCTATTATCTATTATTAATGGAGATTTCTGTATTTCTGTCTGTAACAAAAACTACATCATAGCTCTACGTCACAGCTTACGTCACAATATTCTTATGCTCTATACATCCCAAATCTGAGTAAGCAATTTTAAAAATTGTTTTTTACTCTCGTCCTTTTTTTTTACAGTAACAAGAAGTTAACTAAAAAGTTTACAAATAAATAAATACTATTATTTATTTGAGGGGGTGTCAGGACGTACCATTTAAAACACATGCGTCTATATCTTATTCTATTAAAAATCCAGATTTTGGTTCTACAAAACAACATGCAAATATAGTACATTATTGTTTGTTTGTTTGTTTGGATGACATCGCTGAACATGAATAATTTAACAGGTGAAAGCTGTAACAGCGTTATTTACTTCTTTCGATTAGACTTTGAGGCCGATTTTTTCAAATTCCGTAAAAATCCGTACATTTAAAAAGATATGTTTATGCTAATTTCTATTCCTACGTACTTAGATAAATATCAATAAATAAAAGGGTTTTGTAATTTGCTTGAAGTAATTAATAAATTAATGGAGATTTTAAAGTCCTTCAGATTTCTTTTGATGTTGTCTTTGTACCTGAGCTTTGGTCTACCGATTCCACGTGATCCCCTCTCAGTTGAGAGTACAGAATCTACTTTGGCAGCCTGTCAACCCCACATCTGTTTAAGTGGCCAGCCCATCTCAGGTTGCGTTGGACAAGTATTTCGTGCATGCCAGGGAGTCCAGTTCTCTTCAGGATGGTTCTGTTTAAACATGTTGCCACCACTTAACATTTAATATACTGCGCAAGTGACACATGTAGTTTTCTTCACAGAGTGATGACGTGTTTTTAGAAGCTCTGTAACACGGATTTTTCTAATGTATTTTTTAACAATTTTTTAACATAATTTCATCCTAATTTATTTTAATTTTGATTTTTAATAGTAAACATTAATAGTAAATATAATAATAATTTCAATTTCAATTTCGATGCATAATTTTATGAATATCGTATAAAAATTTCACTGACGTAAAATCCAAATAGAAATGAATTCTCATTAATAACTGTTAAATCTATCCTCTACACAATTAAACATTTGTTTTATGCAACAAGAAATTCCTGGGGTCAATAATGGGCTAGTTTAGGTCAGTCGGTCGAGCATCTACCAAGGTTCAGGGTTCGATACAGGCCCTTGCCAACTCAGTGCATGATATGTAATCTCCATTGAATTTATATTGGTTTGCTGGTTAGTTTTGAAGGCTATCACAATGCAAGTGTAAAGAAAAAAGAAGCTAAGAATGGTGTTGTTTGTTAACCTGTGATTTATTCTCAATTCTTAATATTTCGGGATAAAAATCCCTTCTACAGAAGATTACTAGAACTGAAGTTGTTGCTAGTGGCTGTTCATTTGTTCTGTTTCATGTCTTCCAAATTCTGTGTGTTTGCTTGTTTATGTGTGTGTTTGTGTGTGTGCAAGTGTGTGTGTAAGTGTGTGTGCGTGTTTATGTTTGTGTGTCTGTTCATTTGCTTTTTGGGGGCTTTTATTTCGGTTAATTATTATTCCAGATTTGGCTCGCCCTCTAAGGACGGTTTTTTGTTTACTAACAGGACCATCTGATCACTTTTTTATTAATATGTGTCTGAGATTGACATTCCAGATATCGTTTGATTGTTTATGAGTGCGGGTGTGTAAATTTACTGTCTATCAAAAAATCAATAAATAAAGTTGGAAAAATTAAATAATTTTATACCCTCTAATTTTAATAATAATAGAGATTCGCTTCCGGTTTCTGTCTGTAACAAAAATTACGTCACTGCTAACGTCACATTACCCAAAATCGTCATAACATAGAATAAATACACTCAAAATTTGAACATGCAACATTAGACAGTCCTCATTGTTTTTTAAAACAAGTTGTAAGAAATACATGACTGGTATTATATATCTATATATAGTTTGTTTTATTTTAATACATATTTAAAGTTTCCATTTCAATTTGTTTTATTTCTAATGAATTTGATTTTACTTACTTAGGGTCCAAACTCGCTGATATTGAATTTTTTACCCCCACTCCTCAGGCAATATGTTTCAAAAATCTATTTTTACATCGCCTGGAGGATCTTTTTTTTATCGAAATGAGTAAAAAAGAAATCTCCAAAAAATTGATTATCTATTATTTTTTTACATTTTATTTTTCGATTTTCGGTACTTATTTTCTCATAGAAAAGCCACCGTAAATTCTTTTTGTTTCTATTCATAACTTCGATCTTTTATCTCTTTATTTATACTGTAATTAGAAAACTATAAGACCAACCCGAACAAAATGTTACGCCCCCAACATAAGGGGGGTCAAAATTAAGTGACCTGAAAAAAATGAGAAAGTTTTGAAATAAAATAAATAATGCATTACAAAGATCATTCATTGATAAATAAACACTGAAAATTTCATTAAATCCGATAATTCCCTGATTTTTGGTAAATTATTTTCTCTAGGCTAAAGTCATTTTGTCTAAAACGCAGTTTAGCCTCATTTAGGATATACCTAATTTATAGATATGTTTTTGTATGTGAATATTTTTTAATCCTTCAATACAAATATTTTCGTTTGTTATTGGCACTAAAACAGATGAAATTAAGATGAAGAATAATACAAGTTAAGAACTAATAATTGTAGTTTTTTATCGAAATTAACTTAATTAACTTAATTTAGATTTAAAACTCTAATATGTATTTACACATTCTTTTTAGCTACATTAGAGAGAACAACACAAAACTTAGAATAAAACAACAAGCAAATCTTTTTACATAAATTTGACAACTCAGATGTCACCAACCAGTAACCATGACAACATCTCATAACGGAATTTACTCCCTGTTTGAAGTGACCATTTTCATTTTGAATTTATTTTCTTCGCCGCTATGAAAGAGAGACGTTCACTCCGAAATATCACAAACACACACACACACACACACACACACACACATATATTATATATATATATATATATATATATATATATATATATATATATATATACATTTTTTATCTTGCTTCATCATCTACGTCCTTTAAGAGTAAGTAAATTTCATTTTCAACGTTTTCTTTCCTTTACATTAGTTTAATCTATAGCCCACTTGATTGTCATATATATATATATATATATATATATATATATATATGGGAGAGAGAGAGAGTGATAGAGAGAGTGAAAGAAATAGAAGAGAGAGTAGTGAAAGTGAGTAATAGAGAGAGAGAGAGAATGAATAATAGATAGATAGCGAGAGAAGAGAGAGAGAGAGAGAGAAAGTGGGTAATAGAGAGTAAGAGAGAGAGAGAGAGAGAGAGAGAGTGAGAGTGAGTAATAGAGGAGATAGATATATAGATAGAAGATAGAGATTGTGAAAGTGAGTAATAGAGAGAGAGAGAGAGAGGAGTGAATGAACGTGAGTAATATAATATATATATATATATATATATATATAGAGAGAGAGAGAGAGAGAGAGGAGAAAGTGAGTAATAGAGATAGATAGCGAGAGAGAGAGTGTGTGTGTGTGGTGTGAAAGTGAGTATTAGAGAGAGAGAGAGAGAGAGGGAGAGAGAGAGAGAGAGAGTAAGAGTAAGAGAGAGAGAGAAAAAGAAAGAGAGAGAGAGAGTAAGAGAATGACCGAGTGAGAGAGAAAGGACAGAGACAGAGACACATAGACATACCTACAGATAGGTGGAAAGAAATATAGATAAATACATAGATTATATTGGCTTTTCAAAGATGCACGTCTTCCACTATACAACTGAATAATTCATGTCACATAAAAATATACACGAACAACACCCAACTTGAAGGTCATTATACTTTACCTTTCACTGACTTTCTAACTTCTTTCTATTTGGTTTTCATTCGACGTATTATTGTTGTTCATCAACAATAAAATAAGATGATTCCACCGACCAAGGAAATAATTTGGTTTGAATCGGACCAGCATGACAAACATAGAAAAAGACGCCTAATGGTAATAATCATTTACCATTACAACTTATATATACATCCTGGAAGCGCGTGGCTTAATGGTTAGAGTCGTAGGAAATGGTCTTGTCGACCTGAGTTCAAATCCCAGAAAAGGCTGTTTGCATTTCACATAGGGGACAAATATAAAAAAATATATGTATTCAGCTAAACGCTCCGCACGTTATAGAATGTGGCACACTGGTCTGTTTTCAGGTTTGAATTAAGAGTTGGTACTTTCCTCCAACTGTTGGGTGTTGCAAGGCTCAGGTCCTTTTGAGAGGTCAATGTTTATTTTTTATAAACAAAGCAAAGTAATTTGTAAAGAAAATAGGCTTAAAGACCGGGTATTCAGCGATTATGGTCCATTTCAACCCTACGAGTTTCCTCACACCACTTTCTTTATTCAGTCTGTTTGAATAAAGAAAGTTATCTGAAGAAACTCGTAGGGTCTCAGATACACACGGGTGGAAATGGACCATAATCACTGAATACCCAGTCTTTAAGCCTTTTTTCTTTCCAAATTATATTTATATATATATATATATATATATATAAGACTGGATATGTCAATCATAGGAAATCTCATCAGGGACAATTATCCTTCTCCTCAACAGGTTATGTATACCAAGGTTAAAGAGCCTAGTCTGCCCTACTATTTTCCCGTAGTTGTAAGGAGAATAGCTTGAGTCATACGTTTCCTAAGGTATTAGCGCTATGTGAAAAGCATCCAGCCTCGTTCGGAATTTGTACAAATAAGGCTGAAAAGTGTCTGAAGGAACACATCTCTCTCTCTCACTCTCTCTCTTCTCTCACTCTCTCTCTTCTCTCTCTCTCTCTCTCTCCTCTCTCTCTCTCTCTCTCCGCTCTCTCTCTCTCTCATATATATATTATATATAATATATATATATACTCGGCGTCCCGAGTTCAATTCCTGGACGAAGCTGTTTATATTTCACATAGCGCTAATACCCTTGGGAAAGGTATGGATCCATATATTCTCCCTCCAGCCGGGGTAAAATAATAGGACAGACTGGGCTCTTTAACCTTGGGTAGGTAACCAGTCTAGGAGAGGGATAACTCTGAATTCAAAATTCCTGAGGTCAGTCGTTGATTGGGTTTGTGGCATTCCTTGTGAACCAATTCTTTCCTATCGACTGTGCCAAAAAGTACGGAATGGTCCAACACAAGCCTTCACCACTATAAACAAATCACTGTGTGGGTTGTTCATTGTATGAACCCTTATGCGTCGAAAATCGACGAGAGAGTCCATCATACATCCTGTGAGACACACTGACACACTACACCTATACACACACACACACACACATACACACACACATGCACACATACAGACACACACATACACACACATATAGCAATAGCATAATCCTTACAGATCACTGCCGTCCCTTACAAACCTATAACCCCACCAGAGAACCTTTCCTCTCATGAGCCCTCAAATGACTCATCAAACCCGCTGCAGATACACAAAGTTTGAATAAAATATGACATAGGAAGGACGTCCTGCTTATTGTCTCAGATGGAACCGATGATAAAATTTGATACTTATTCAACATCATATGTCTCTTTAGACCAGAAGCTGATTTACAGACTTTGTTACAGATTACACAAGATATATTTTTTTTATTCCTGGAGTGTGCATGAATTGTCCCTGATGAGATTTCCTATGATTGACATATCCAAACTATATATATATATATATATATATATATATATATATATATATATATATATATATATATGTGTGTGTGTGTGTGTGTGTGTGTGTGTGTGTGTGTGTGTGTAATTTGTAAAGAAAAAGGCTTAAAGACCGGGTATTCAGTGATTATGGTCCATTTCCCCCCGTGGGTATCTGAGACCCTACGAGTTTCTTCAGATCACTTTCTTTATTCAAACAGACTGAATAAAGAAAGTGATGTGAGGAAACTCGTAGGGTCGAAATGGACCATAATCGCTGAATACCCGGTCTTTAAGCCTATTTTCTTTACAAATTACTTTTGCTTTGTTTATAAAAAAAATAAACATTGAGCTCTCAAAACGGACCTGAACCTTGCAACACCCAACAGTTGGAAGAATGGACCAGTTTAGAATTATCCTAACACCAAAGAACTTGGTACCCTACTTAAGAAAGTATATATATATATATATATATATATAATATATATATAGATATAGATATAGAATAGATAGATAGATAGATATATTATATATATATATATACTTATATATACATATATATATATATATATATATATATATATATATATATATATATATATATTTATACATATATTTATATATATATATATATATATATATATATATATATATATATATATATATATGGGTCGTCTAGAATATGTATCTTTCTACTGAGAACGAGAGTATAACGTTATCTCATCTGCGTTTCAATACATGTGGACATACAGACATATATATTATGGTCAACAAACACTGAAAGCACAGGTTTGCGTTTTATCAATGAAGTTAGTCAGCGAAGAGCCAATTAAATACTTAGTCCGGAATAAATGTCAAAAAATTCCGCAAATTTTGTAGGGAATTTGCAACGAGTATTAGGTTCAACGCTTCCTCAACAACATGGCAGTGAGTCGGTATGACATGGGCATACAAACAGATCTGTCAGCTAACTAATAACATCTTGTTTTTTTCTAAAAACTTTCTATACACACACACACACACATACACACACACATATATATAATATATATATATATATATATATATATATATATATATATATATATATATATATGTGTGTGTGTGTCTGTGTGTGTGTGTGTGTGTGTGTGTGTGTGTGTGTATAGAAAGTCAATAAAAAGTGGAATATATATAAGTTTCAAAACGAACGAAGAATGTAGGAATGGCAAGCTAGTGTAACGGTTAGAGACTTCGCCTGTAAGCTTGACAGTCGAGGTTTCGAGTCACACACGGAGCAGTCTCCCATGTCTATAACCTTGATGATGAGACCTAATAGGTCGAAATGTACATTCAGGGATTGACAATTGCTCGATTCGTTTAGCCTTACATTTGAACATATATGCCCACCTAAAATTCATTAATTATTAACTAATTAATTTTCGAAATTAGGTATGACTTCAATTAAGCAAATATCCTCCCAAAAAGTGTCGGCTTAAAGCCATATAAAAAATAAACACATTTTTTGTTTACTTAACTTCATATATATATATATATATATATAATATATATATATATATATATATATATAAAGAAATTAACAGATTCAGAAAAATACGTAACTATTTTTATAAGTATCAACACAAAAATTGTTTTTTTTCTAAAAATCTCTCTCTCTCTCTCTCTCTCTCTATATATATATATATATATATATATATATATATATATAATGGTACACGGTAATAACCTACTAGAGTTTCACCATAATGATCTTCAGGGTTAAATCCACTGGATTAATCAAGATTTTGATTAATTGCAGTCGATTTCAAGTGTGTATTTTTTCACGATAAACAGTTGTTTAGTGAGCACTTTTTATTTGTTATATCGCTGTCTTTTCATTTTGAAACTTGCATCAACTCACCATTGTGACCATTTTCACCGGTAAGTCACATTTTCCACAAATGCCACATATATATATATATATATATATATATATATATATATATAATATATATATCAGTCATCCACAGACACGTGTTTCGAAGTTTAATTCTCATCAGTTTGCTCGACATTTAACAGCTACTTCTAGCTGGGATCGAAACCCGACAGAATTTTCGTCTGCCAAGTTCCTTACCTTGTGGCTATCAGCGGGCCGTTAGTCTAGGGTGAACAATTAATTGCTACATACTTTATAGCGATATGTATATATATATATATATATATATATATATATATATATATATATATATATATATATATATATATATATATACATACATATATATATATATATCTGTGTGTGTGTGTGTGTGTGTAATGTAATATGTAATATTGTTTTAAAATTAATAATAATAATATGCTATTAAATATGTGTTTTAATCATTTATTAGTTTAAATTTGAACAAATAACGTGGATTCTGATTTAATTAATAATTAATAATTGTTTCTTTTATTTTTACAGCATTTTTTTTTTAATTTCCAGTTAACGCTATTGTCTCTAATTTAAATAAACCTTAAATTCCATCTGAAACGACAGAATTAGCTACAATATTTATTCTAATCATTTCAAGGCAGAATTTCAAAAAGATAAGATATCCCTTAATCTTAGTTTGTTTTGATTATGAATAATATTAATATTTTACATATATTCATTCCACGCTTCGAAAATGTCCAGTAAAAGTAATTTTGATTCCCAAAACGATTTCTCTTAAAAATTTGGTTTAATTTTTAAGAACATTTTATTCATAAATTATTATGAATAAATTATTAACTAACTAACTAACTAACTAACTAACTAACTATATATATATATATATATATATATATATATATATATTATATATATATATTAGTTTCAATAACTTCATTGCTCCGATTCCTAGGACAATCGTGTTGACAAAGGATTTGTAATTCTTAATATATTATGACATATGACACTTATCAATTTCTATCAAACTTTTATATTTAAAAGGGGAAGACAACTACTAAAAAAAAAACTAATATCCATTTTTTCCTTCCTCGTGAACATAATGAAAATACAAACGAAATGTTCAAATTTCACGGATTAACTCTTTGCCTACCAAAATTCAGAATTTCCATTAAATTGGTTCCCAATTGCAAAAGTATCTACTACCAGGGTTAGTTCCCAAACAAAACAAAAAATGTCAGAGCTGTTCACGTAGTGATTCTTCTGTTTAAACAAGTGGCATGTGCGGGAGCCGCTACAAGCAGTGTATGGTAGGATTGCAGTTGTAGGAGAGCCGCCATGGACGGATTAAGACAAGGATTTTTTTTTTAGATTTCAAGAATTAAAAGTTCATGAATTGATTTTCTTTTTCACAGCTCGTCTGATTTGTATTTTTACTGGGCACCCAGTCTTTGAGAAGCAAAAGTCTGAATTCAAACCTCTTAAACTCCGCTTAAAAATTGATCTTGTGTCACATCCTATTTGTGCGGAGGGGTTGGGTAAATACATATAAATCAAATACAAGGTATTCGAAAATTGCCATTAATCTTGTGTGGTGAGCGAAAACAGCTTTAACGAAAACGTTTTCAGGTTCAAAATCAAAACTTTCAAACAGCTTCCAGATTATAAAACGAGCTGAAATAGATAAAAATTAATCTCGCAGTCCCTGAATGTTCGCACAGTTTCTTATATCTCTATACACATCAGGGCTCGACACTAACACCGTCCCGTCGTCCCGGTGAAGATAAAAATTACATCCGGGACGATCAATACGTTATCCGGAACAGTTTGCCGGGGACGGTAAAAACTTTTCCTAAAAGTTAGTACTACATTACAATAATGGCCGTCCAGTGATTGTCCAGATGCTGACCTCAAAATGAGGCTACGGCACCGCAAGTCTATTCTCAAAGCCATGTAATGAATAATGGTGGAGGGAGATAGTTTAAAGGACCGAATTATGTACTACTAACCATTCTCAGGGTAACTTAGAATAAAAAAAGTATTTTTTAGCACAAAATACACTAGGAAATGGATTTTTTCTCCAAATATCCAGAATTATCACTGCTTCAGCTTTTCTTAATGTTTTAGTACATGTTATTATGTTACTGATGACTGACAAGTATAGATGATGCTAATGAATTAAACAAAAATATTTTGATTTCGGGACGGTCCAAACCCCATTCGGGACGGTTGATAATTTTTGTTCGGGACGGTCATGAAAAAAGTTAGTGTCGGGGCCTGATACACATGCATTGCGCTTTTAATAGTTTTTTTAAAGGCCGGGTTAACTCAGTCGGTAGAGCGTTCGGATAGAAACCACAATGTTCTTAGTTCGATACCGACCCTCACCAACTCAGCGTATGAATAGCACAGGGATCTGTGCGGTAAAGTAAGGAGCTGATGGTTGGTATGGCGCTACACCTCAGATGCAAAAACAATCTCCTTTGTCTAGCGCATGTAAAAAGGGGATAGACTCCCTCGCTGATTGGCTGATACCGGCTTTAGGCCACCCCGACGACTTTACTTTACTTTAGTTAAAAACAGGAATATTACGCAAGAAACCTATTTGCATATCAGACATACGTTGGAGCCACGATTGATGCAACAGGTCTCATTTGATCAACAACGTTAAGCAGTAATGAGCCTGTTCAGCACTGAGTATTGTGACTTTTAGAACCAGTTGGGACTGTAAGCAACCTGAGCTTTTGGTGCTAAAGTCAACTTTTGTGAATAACAAGACATGGATTTTATTTGGGTCTGAATGCTAAATCGCTCTATTTTTCTTTAGGATTAAATGGGCAAAATTGAAATTACAGTTAGCACATCTAGAATAGGGACCTAATCGTACCCGCGTGTATCTTTTTATACCTCTATAGAACTCTATAGTCGTCAGTGACATCTCATCATTACCATCGTAAATACATATTTACCAACCACTCCGCACGATCAGGATGCGGCACAAGGTCAATTTCTTAAGCGGAGTTTAACAGGTTTGAATTCAGAGTTTTCCATCTCCTAGACCGGTTGCCTAACCAAGGTTAAAGAGCCCAGTCTGCCATACTATTTACCCATAGCTGGAGGGAGAGTAGGATGCATACCTTTCCCAAGGGTATTAGCGCTAAGTGAAATGTAATTACCACGTCCAGGATATGAACTCGGGGCGACGTGTCCATTTCCAATGACTTTAACCATTACACCACGCGCTACCATCGTAAATAGATAGATAAGAATGACTCAATCAATAAATCATTTTCTGTCGAGCCTGGCATACCAGGTCTCAATAATTGAGTTAAAGATACGAACCACAAGTCAGGATAGTTTTTTTGGTTGAGCTAATAACAGCGTCCCCAACAGCCGCACGAACAATTTCCCTGCGTCCGAAGCGCTTTAGAAACCTCATCTTTAGGATTACCCCTTTCCGGTTTATTGGGAAGCGTTTTACTAATACCAACATAAATCGGTGACTGATTTTCTCTTTCTTTTCTGAATTCTTCTTTTTTCATTCAACCGTATTTGTATTTGTATGGTGAATTGAAATAAATTAAAAAACATAAAAGCTTTGTGATAGCTCTATACACCCCTAAGGATTATATAGCGTCAACAAGCTTCTGACAAAGTAAAAATCACTCATCCTGTAATTTCAGTAAATTCGTGTTTTCCAAGTCAAAGCTGTTTAATCTTCTTCGAAAAACGTGTGCCTTCACCACTCACCCACCCACCCCTGTTCATCTTGGCCAGAGGCAAAATGGCAATTTGTGATTGACTCTGTTGTACAAGTTTGTGGAAAATATAAAAAGGATTTGCCTTAAGAAATAAGTTAATAGTGTGCATTGAAACAGCCGTTCCCCAAAATGATCGAATCGTGTCCCCCAGGGAATCTATGAACGTTTGTGCGCTGTCAACACGCTGCATGTCGGAAAAGTCATTCAATATGTTCGAATTGACCAAAACTCGGAAGATTAGGGTCGATGGTTGAACTTCATATTTGGAATGGTTTATTTGAAGTGGAAAAATGCGTTCAGCATTGTTGTCACGTGAGCGTAACACATTTTTGCAAGCCGCAAGAAATCCCCTGTGTACGGCATTTGAATATACTAATCTCTAACAGGAGATGAGGTTGATTGACATAAGTCTAATCTGTAATGTCATGTACAAATTATGATCTGTATTCTCTAATCATAGTAACATTTAATTTTTAAAGTATACAATATCAGCCACAATCAAGTACACTCTTCCAAATCACACACACATGCACCTATGCGCGCACAAACACACGAACATATGTATATATATATGAATATATACATATATATATATGAGTATAGATAAATGGATATGAAAACAACACAATATGATGTTAAAGTGAAAACATTTTATATCATATTCATATATTGAAAAATATTTCAATTTATAAAAATCATCTTCAGAGCTTGTTTTTACTCCGGACTCATCGAGAGGGGAGACGAAAATAATATGAATTCAAAACGAAAACATTGATATTGCAAAAAAGATTTATGCGGTAGTTTCAAATATAAGCACATCCGCCACGCGTTTCTCGGTCAGCGACAATCATGTATATCTTATTGTAACAGTTTTTGAAAAAAGAAGACATATTTCAAATTCGACAATAGACAAATTCTCTTTTTCAAACAGGATGAGTATTAACCCTTTGACGGGTAGGCCTGCAACGGATTTTTAGAAAATATTTTTTTATTTTTAATATTTATTTTTTTGTTTTTTTTTTATTTTTTTATTTTTTATCTTTTCTTATATATAAAGTAAAAAAGTATGAATGGTGTAAGGATTTTGTTTGGATAATGTGAAATTTAAATTTGTTAGGAAGTATGTGTCTAAAATGGTTATGTGAAGGGGATTTTATGATTTCTGACTACAAATGTCGCTAAATAAGGGGATATATTAAAAAAGCCTTGTCTTTGGGGGATGGTTTGATGTGTGATAATAACGCAAGATTCCATAATTCTACGTAGTGTTTTATTGTGTATGTGAGTTAATATTTTGGCACTTTTAAAATCAAAGGTATGGTTAGTGTCTATAATATGTTTAGCTAGGGCGTTGTTTAGAAAACCTCGTTTAATATGATATCTATGTTCAGATAACAGTTTTGATAAAGATCTATATATATAAATACATAAATAGATAAAGATCTATATATATATAAATACATAAATACATATATATATATGTATTTATTATATATATATATATATATATATATATATATATATATATATATATATATATAATACATATATATATGTATTTATGTATTTATATATATATTATATATATATATATATATATATATATATATATATATATATATATATATATATATATATATATGGGGGTATGTATGTATTTTTCATTGGGGAAAGGAAAATAAGTGTTCTATCATTGGTCTTATAGCTATATTTGGTTATTTATAAAATACTACGAAATTAAAAAGCGTGTGTTACCATTGGTTTCAAAACAGTATATTAACCGCCTATTTTCATTCGTCTCTTTAATTTTATAGAATCCAAAATGTTAGTTAGGATACACAACAAAAAACAAAAAAAATTGTGGAATCTAGCATAATCTCAATTTTATACGATAAAACAAAGACCCGGATTTTATAACTTGTCTCTTTACCTAGTTAAACTAGTACTTAAAGATCACAAATACCTCATATTTGATCAATATTTTTACTCAATTGAATAAGTTATTTTTCCAATAATTGAAATAAAAAAATTTAAAATTAAATAAAGACACATACATCACGTAGTGTAAATGGGGACGCCATTACTCAATTAAATAAGGTATTTTTCCATTAATTAAAATAAAAAGATTAAATAAACACACACACATCACGTAGTGTAAATGGGGACGTCGTTACTCAATTAAATAAGATATTTTCCATTAATTAAAATTAAATAAAAACACACACACATCACGTAATATAAATGGAAACGCCGACGTAAAATAAATTTTCCATTCATTAAAATTAGTTTCCAAGAATTTTCGGGAAAAATTATGTCGTACTTTTAAAATTAAGACGCCGACGCTAATCAGCATTTTTAAGTATGTTTCCCCCACACACACACACACACACTCATATTTGAAGATCAACAAAAACAGCCACACACCAAAAGCAGAGGCTGGCTTTTGTTTTCATTAATAATTTATTTTTCCTCAAACCAACGAAAGCCCTGATGAAGGTTTGTTAAATAGACCGAAACACTGCAGCGAAGGCTTATTAAACATCATTCATTAATGAAACTTTTCATATATATATATATATATATATATATATATATATATATATATATATTACATTATAGGTACTACTCGAGTTTCACCATAAGGATCTTCAGGGTTAAATCCACTGAATTAATCAAGATATTGATTAATTGCATTCGATTACACGTGTGGGTCCTTCGTGATAAACGGTTTGTTATAACGAACCGTTTATCGCGAAGGACCCACTTGTACCTATATTGTAATAAATTTGCTCTATTAACGTATTGAGCACTTTGTATATGTTGTATCGCTGACTTACTTCCTGAATTTTGCATTATCTAACCATCGTGACCATATTTACCGGTAAGTTGAAAACATCACACAATGCTGTTAAAGAAGAAACAATTTATAATATATTCATAGCTATGAATATATTATAAATTGTTTTCTTCTTTAACAGCATTGTGTGATGTTTTCATTCAACCTTTTCTTACTCATATTGTCATATATATATATATATATATATATATATATATATATATATAGTGTGTGTGGGAATGTCACTGTTTCAGCTTTTACTGGAACGGTGTGCCAAACGCAGTATTATTATAACGTCAACTGAAGATTGCTTACGCATGAAAGCAAAATGGTTGTGACTGTTCCTTTGACATCAAATAAATAGATATGTAAAACCTTTATATATGTATTTCATTATATATATATATATATATATATATATATATATATATATATAAGATTTTTTGGATGTTTGTTTATTTTTTAGAAGCATTGTTGAATAAAGTATATATATTATATTTATATTTTTGCTTGAAGTCAATTACAATGCGAATATCGCATGAATTCGATAATTATAGAAGATAATAATGACAAGAGAATTTTGCAAATAATTACTCGGTGTGTAGAATATCGTACAGACTATTTCAACTTTATTAAGTCTCATCAGCGATATATACTAACGATTTCCCTCCGACAGAAATCGAAACCGGGACTTCAGCAGGATAGTTAGAAACTATACAGTTTCGGCCACGATACAGCACCGAGAAATTCCTGCGAAATTAACCTATCAATGATACTGTAACGTCTCTACCATATGAGGCAAGAGGCGCTGGGTGAATAATAACAAACAAATCCGGGGCCTTATGCTCCTCGGCGAAGGAAATAAGATTTTTTGGATGTTTGTTTATTTTTTAGAAGCATTGTTGAATAAAGTATATATATTAATATTTATATTTTTGCTTGAAGGCAATTACAATGCGAATATCGCATGAATTCGATAATTATAGAAGATAATAATGACAAGTGAATTTCGCAAAGAATTACTTAGAATATCGTACAGACTGTATTTGTTGAAGTATACATGGTTTCTAATTTACGATCGGCATGAATTTCTGGATTTTATTGTGGTCTTCTTATGGTTACTTTATTATGTAATACGTTGTTGCTTCAATGTTTGGTAATAAATAATATGTAATCATATCCGTTTTGACTATTTTATTTCACTAAAGCAATTCAGGGAGTTTTGGTTCAGAATAAAAGTGACTTTAAATTAAAAGCACGTTCTTCTTTATGGATTATACTGCATTTTCTAGCAGTTTAGGTTTGCTTTATACAAATCACTTAGGGAATAGTAGGAATCCATTTCGTAGACCCCACCTATGAATAAACTAGTAGGAAGGACTGGCACAAGGTCGCAATGCAGATGAAGACAATAGTCCAAAAAATCCAAATGATATAGATTATCAGACAAATAGTCTCACTTTGCTCTTACTTGTATATTTTCCATCCCGGAACTGTTGTATCTGCGGAGTCTTAAATGCTCGCAAGTCCTTCCCCACTTCCTTTCATTTTGTCAAAATCTGTCGACATTATCTCTAAGGTTTTATGTCTGGGGCACAGTCATCAGTTTTTGTTGAAAGTTTTGTGATATAAGGCATGAGGCAAATGGTCACTCCTAAATATAGACTCGTTGACTGTCACGTGACCTGAGAAAGATTCCCACTATCCAATCACTGGCAGTGCTGCTGCTGCTGTTGGTGTACATATAGAGGTCTGATTCTTAAACTTATGTCATTGACATTTGGATTATCTTGGACGTCGGACTTACAAAGAATACTATAACACCGGATTCTTATTGGCTTGCTTACTTATTTACTACATCTGGAACTAAGGATGCCGACCAGATACTTAACAGGTTATGGGCCCAGTCGCGCACGAATCTTTTTCAATGGCAATGAGGACAGCTACGAAATTTGGGAGACTAAGTTCAATGGGTACCTTAGAACCCTTCAACTGCATGACATAATCAATGCACCATCTGACCACCCGGAGGACCCAGTTTTCGTAGATAAAAATGCTGTAATATACGCAGAATTAATACAATGCTTGGATGATCGGAGTCTCTCATTCTCTTTCCAGGATGTTGAGCTTCAATCAAGTCAAGTTTAAGAAGGCTCCGATGTTTATCAAAAAGAGAGATTGCCTATCTATTTGTTACTTTGATTAAGTTCTTGTATAACATTTGGTTTCCAGCAGTTTCTTTATTCTTCTGAGGAAGACGGTGCATTCTAACGCCCCAGCCGACAGGGCGGGCTATAATTTGAATAATCGATGAGTTCTTTTGTTGGCGTCAACTAATTCTTAACGAAAAAGGAAAAGTGTAGAGTACTTTTTTGTGTTAGTGTCGTTGGGTTTGTTTAGGTGTAAAATTCAAAAATCAAAAATATCAAGTACATTTTTGGTTTTGCGTATTATTTATTCTCGAGAAAAGGTTGCAGTGTTAACATTAAAAGATTTGACATGGCTGTCAGATCAAAAGGGTGATCTTGGATTTCACACTTAGTTCACCCAAGTCTGATGACACAGATATAGATACAATTGTTTATATTAAAATAATTCTCGTTTTGAAAGGTTAACAGACAGTCAGGCACGCAGACACCGACATGAGCAGTCGGGCCCCGGGGATAGCCGAGTTCGGATCGAAAATACGAAATTTGTCACAGACTACGGCAATTTCTTAATTAAGAGGGTTGCAAATAGAAACATTAACTTTTGCTATTAAAATTAATTCCAGAATTTAACATAAAACAAAACGCCAAATAAAGATCCTCGTGTCTTTATTTATCAAAACTAGTGTGCAAAACATACTCGTATATTACTCCTATTGATTATATATGAATAAAAACAGTTGTTATTGTTGACGGTGTGTTGCCTGGATTTTTTTAGAGTTGCCAGCAAACCCGGCAGCTTATTTCTACTAATTTCTCAACCCGTTACAAAGACACTCCAACTGAGTTGCATCGATCCCAATTACTACAGAGGGCATTGAAAAAGCAGCTGACTCATGTAGTAGTCATGGAAATTATTCATACCGTGACCAGCATACTATCACATTTGGGGCCCACGACCCAGGAGAGTATCACATTTGTTACGGTGACCAGGACCTAACATAGTATCGCATGTGGTACATGTGCAGGATCATATTACATTTGTTGCCGTACGATCCAGTATCGTATCATAGTTCCTCATGAATACTGGCAACCTAAAATTAAAAAAAAAATAAGAATTGGATATTTTTCCCCAATAAACGTGCTAAACAGCAAAATAGCAGATTACGACATGAAGGTTCCCGAGTCCGAAAAGAAGGTTCCCGAGTCCGAAAAGAAGGTTCCCGAGTCCGAAAAGAAGGTTCCAGAGTACGAAAAGAAGGTTCCCAAGTCCGAAAAGAAGGTTCCCAAGTCCGAAAAGAAGGTTCCAGAGTTCGAAAAGAAGGTTCCAGAGTACGAAAAGAAGGTTCCCCGAAAAGAAGGTTCCCGAGTTCGAAAAGAAGGTTCCAGAGTACGAAAAGAAGGTTCCCATGTCCGAAAAGAAGGTTCCCGAGTCCGAAAAAAAATACCTGAAGAGGGCCAGAGGGCATGTTGGCCGAAACGTTGTACAGATAACAATGAAGGCGAGGACAATAGTCCGAATAACGCAGATAATAGTAATCATCAAGCTTCATCTCAAACATTCAGAGAAATAGCAAAATAGCAGCTAACATTCTCATTGCCATTGCAGTCTCGGAAGACTAATAATTATTGTGCCCTTGAAGGTACAGCGCCTCCTGTGACTGTGAAGTCAATGTTCGAAAAACATTCAGGACCACAGATGTTGCATGTGAAGGCTGTCCCTGAAGATGTTGATGTACCGGTGCATTGTTGCCGCCGCTTTGTTCTGGACCTCTTGGCTTGATGGTGTTGCGCCAGGGTGTCAGCTAACATACGATGAAGAGAATATAAAAACGTATGTTCATAGTGTGTGAAAAATACGTTTTATTTATTTATTATTTTTTTACTTATTTAATCTATACATGGTTATTTCTTATAATTCCAACATAAACAAAGGGGAACTACTCTTGACTGATAAATTATCTATTTATTTTCCCATTAAACTTACCCTAACCCCTAACCCTAACCCTAAACCCTAACCCCGTCTTCTCTTTTCCTAGTAGATCAATAAATAAGTAAAAGTAAGTCGACGGGCGGCCTAAAGTCGTTATCAGCCAGTCAGCGAGGGAGTCTATCTCCTTTTCAATAGCGCTAGACCAAGGAGATTGTTTTTGAGAATCTGAGTGGAGTGCTGCATCTACCATCAGCTCCTTACTTTACCGCACAGATCTCTGTGCTACTCATACGCTGAGTTGGCGAGGACCGGTATCGAACTAGGAACCTTGTGGTTTCTAGCCGAACGACAATAAATAAACAAATAATTTATCAGTCAAGAGTGGTTCCCCTTTGTTTATGTTGGACTTATAGGAAATAACCCTATCGTTTATAATGATTGACCTAGGAGAAAAAAAATTCAGTCGAGACAAATTATTTTTGGGTGAATAAATTCCTCTATCTGACTTGGTCAGTGATCAATTTTATTTATTCTTTTCAAAATCTTAAAGACTCATCACGACCGTCGTCATCATCAACACCATCTTCATCTTCATCTTCATCAATATTATCATCATCATCCTCATCATCAATACTATTAACCTCTCCGCCATTTTTCCTATCCCATGGTGATTGCAAAGCATCACGTAATATCCGTGACTTGCAACGCTCCGAATCGCCCGGAAATGCAACTGTCGTTTCCAGCGGAGACTCAGGAGACATGTCCATTCATTTGTTCAGCTAAGCCGGCAATTCGCTTCCGCGCAGGGTTCCACGTTTACACCTAGCGTTCGGCAGATCTTACAAGCTCTAATGGCCACAAAGTAATTCCTAGTGGTAATTCAAAGCGTAATGTCGTAATTAACACCAAACAAGAAACGCTGCGCAGATAATCTGTAAAAGAATCCAGAGGAATCGGAAACATCTTGGCAACAGACATACTAAATCGAGGACGTTATAATCAGGTAATTGTTCAAAGATACCTGACAGGGTCGGGAAATAGTGAAGGAATAGAACAGACATTGTCAAAGTCAGCACAACCCCACCCCTGGGTGTTGGGGAGATATCGGATAGGGTACTAATGAGAAGCTGGACGGGGAGTTGATGTCAAGACCGAAAGATCATATTTATTTTTTTTAATCATTATTCGAGTTTCGAAAATTTGAATAATCCTCTGAGTTTCCCGAAGTTATGGTAAAAGCTAATAACGTTAAAATCTTTTGCTAACCAACGGCTTTTAAGAGTTTATTATTAACAAAAAGCTATTTTAGAAAATTATTATTTTATAATATATAAAGATTTATTTTATGATATATAAAGTTAATAATATAATAATTGTAGCATAATGGACCTAGGAACACCATATTTGTGGCCTTGTGCCAGACACGGAGAAACCTTAATAGGATGTAGCATGATTCTCAGACCTTACGGGAGTGGGCGAGCAAGAACAATATGAAATTCTAATTATCACCTTTGAGTCTATTCGGAGCCATTAAGTCTGGGATTATGCTAGTAAAATTTAGTTTAATCGGTTTGTCAGAAGAAGGGATGGTTGACCCGTCGACCTCTTAAGTGACACGTGTAATTTGGTAAAACAGTTAGAACGTGCGAAAGGCTCGAGAAGATTCTAGAACCCTCGACTTCGATTTCTATTTAATGAGGGAACCTTAGATTTTGAATCAGTTGAGTTCCGGGGGACCGAGAGGTGACTTAAGTCCTGGAGACCGAGAAGTAAGGTCAGTTGAGTTTGGTTTGACCGAGCTGGTGAGAGGCGAGCGACTGGGGTCCTGGAATGCAGATATGGTGTCGCTGTGTGAAACCTGAGATGTAATATTGTACACTGCACGAAGTAAAAACATACCTAAGCCTGATAATTGGTACTGACCGTTGGACCGAAGTTAAGAGCATCATTAAAAACATATGTAAGGAAGCCGACTATCTCTCTCTCTCTCAAAAGTTATAGGAAGTTTGGAATATAATAAACTTCTGAGAAGTAAACCCGGTGTTATTAGTTTGCTCTATTTACAACGAAAGAAACCGTTTTATGAATGGGAACTCTGCCACAAACAAAATAGTAAAATATATTATCGTAAAGGGGACGACCACTGGACGCTCGTGGAGAAAGTCAATTGGCCGTAACGAAGAAGCACGCGGCCGTGAAACGTGATACTTTTCCCTTGACCATAAACGAAAGAAGGAGAAGGATTTTGGGGCCACAGACGATGACTGCTAGATCTGGGGTGTGTATGTAAACAAACTCCGTACGTACGAAAAGATACGAATTGTAGTGCTGAGAAAGAAAAGGCACTACGTCACATATACGCGAGAAGAAAAGGCACTAACGTTAAATACTAACTGGTCCCGCTACGTTAAATATTACGAACTGGTACCCCAACGTAATAGATCCCTAATTGGTCCCGCTTCATAACATATATTCCTAATTGGAAGCAGCACAACGTTACATAATATATAATAATATAAATAATAATAATTTGAATGTTTTTATAATATTAAAATTATTATTTTAAAAGCTAATTTTAAAAGCTAATTTTATTATGAGATCACATTTTTTGTTTTTTAAAAATCATTATTCTAATTTCGAAAATTTGAATAAACCTCTGATTTTCCCGAAGTTATGGTAAAAGCTGATAACGTTAAAATCTTTTGCTAACCAACAGCTTTTAAGTGTTTATTATAAGAAAAGGTATTTTAGAAAATTATTATTTTATAATATATAAAGATTTATCTTATAATATATAAAGTTAATAATATAATAATACTAGCAAAAAAACACCCTCCAGGCGATGTAAAAATAGATTTTTGAAACATATTGCCTGAGGGGTGGGAGTTAAAAAATTAATGTCAGCGAGTTTGTACCCTAAGTAAGTAAAATCATCAAATTCATTAAAGGATTAAAAAATAAAACAATTTGAAATGTACACTTTAAATATGTATTAAAATAAAACAAACTATATATAGATATATAATACCGGTCATGTATTTATTAAAACTTGTTTTAAAAACAATGAGGACTGTCTATGTTGCATGTTCAAATTTTGAGTGTATCTATTCTATGTTATGACGATTTTGGGTAATGTGACGTAAGCAGTGACGTAGTTTTTTGTTACAGACAAAAACTGGAGGCGAATCTCCATTATTAATAGATATACTAATATAAATAATACTAATTTAAATGTTTTTATAATATTAAAATTATTATTTCAAAAGCTAATTTTAAAAGCTAATTTTATTATGAGATCATATTTTATGTTTTTTAAAAATCATTATTCTAGTTTCGAAAATTTGAATAACACTCTGAGTTTCACGAAGTTACGATAAAAGCTAATAACGTTAAAATCTTTTGCTATCCAAAGGCTTTTAAAAGATTTTATAAAAAATGGCGCATATAGATTTGTTTCATATTTGCTCTAGCTGTAATATTGAGCATTGATAAAGAGGTTATACTTATTTTTTTTATTCATTCATATTGCATATATACAAGGTGTTTCAAAAAAGTATCGGGATTTTTTGTACTTTTAGACACACCTTTTATTCTGAATAAATTAACGTTCCATCGATTGTTCATTGCTATCTTTGTAAATACAGCTTCAAACTCGGCACTTTTATGACACCTTGCATTCTGAAAAAAATTAACGTCCCATTGATTGTTTATATCTATCTTGGTAAATACAGCTCCAATCTCGATACTCTTATGACACACCTTGTATGTGTGCATACACACACACACACACACACACACACACACACACATATAACATATATATATATATGTATCTAATATATAAAGGAGAGATTTTGGTATGTACGTGTCGACGTATAACTCCAAAACTGAAGGTCACTCAGACTCAAGATCTTGCATACACATTGATATCGTTCTACTAAGAAACACTCCAAATTTGGTTATTGATTTTTACTGATTTAAGGGATATAATTAATTAATC
>CM042164.1:33575231-33582731 GCA_023376005.1 Doryteuthis pealeii
TATTATAAAATGGGTACAAGAGACAATCTACTCGAGTTTCACCATAAGGATATTCAGGGTTAAATCCACTGAATTAATCGAGATACTGATTAATTCAGTGGATTTAACCCGAAGATCATCAAATAACTCGAGTAGGTTATCTCTTTTACCCATTTTATTATATGTATCAATAGCTCTGCTGATGAGGCCTAATAGGCCGAAATGTACATACAGAGATTGATTTTCTCGATTTGTTTAGCCTTACATTTAAATAGTTTAATCCCGCCTAATTAATTATTAATGAATTAAATTTCAAAAAATAGGTTCGACTTCATTTAAGCACATATTCTCCCAAATATATATATATATATATATATATGGAGAAAATGTAGAAAAACACTTATGATATTACGATAGATGAACAATTTATTGTCGATACTTGAGTATTCCGGTTTTACAGTGGAAACCTTATTCAGGACTAAGGATTTATGTGGATAGATGAAGGATGTTTTTTCTAAGTCAACACATACTAAACATTCTGTGTTTGTTTTTCTAATTTTTCTCCACACACTGTCGGATTAATTTCCTCATCTTACTTCCATATATATATTGACTAGCAAAAGTATCCGGTCCATGACCGGACGAAATCATTTTTAGGAACAATTTTTAAAAAATCACCGAAAATTAAAGTGTTTATTTTAGGGAATTTGTTTTTTAAACATTGAAAATATTTTTTTTAAATGCAATCCTGAATTTTTGAGTGTTTTGAAACAATTTTATATCATAATATTGACATTTTCGTAGAATTCACAATTTTTTTTTTTTTTTTTACTAAAAAAATCCCGTATAGAAACTCATAAAAATCTGATATAATTATTCAGACTATTATCTTTATAGAAAAAAATCGTTTTTTATCTGTTTATTTTTTTTTTCAGATTTCATAAAATATAATCATTGTAAAAAATATTTCCCCTAACATTTTGTGGCGAAATTGAAGGGCAGAGCTATGGACAAGTGCATTCCCAGCCACCACAAACTCGCTACCTCCTCGTAGCTGAAATACTGTTGGCAGAAACCCGGATGAGGTATGTCGGAATTTGCATAAGGGTAGCCGAACGAGCATAAATAAAACGGACAGTCGCTGATACCGAGAGCGAGGAAGAAAGCAAGTATTTGGGGTGTCAGGAAGGGAGAGTAACGTGCTCAGTTGGTAAAGACTGTGCTGACAGTGAAAGGAATTTACATTTCGTTTGCTAGAGAGACTTGCAAAAGATTAATATTATCTTAAACTTTTAGACCACCCAAAAGAGGAAAAAAACTTATTTAAAACATTTTCATTTCTCATAGAATTTGTTTAAAAAAAAACTAGTCAGTTGATTTAATGGTACGATAATGTAAACAACTGTAAACATTGTTTTTGTTCATAATTTTCATTATTTCCGTAAGCTGAATCATCGTATTGCAATATCTATTTTTGCTTAAACTCAAGATAGTATTTTAAAAACATATTGTTTTAAAACGTCTTCATAAGTTCTCTAAAAAGGTTTTTGTACAATTTAAGAATACGGAAAAAGATTTGATTTTACGTTAAAAGTTAGTCTGAAAAAAAAATCATATTTCGTATGTTAAAATCATACTTCGTATATTAAAATATTTTTAACACGCTGTAAAAAATAATTCAATGGATAAAAACTCATACAAATTACATATTTATAAAGATTAGTTCATTTTCTTTCTAAGCAAATAAATATTTTAAAGATTGGACAAAAAAAAAAAATTTGATTTTACGTTAAAATTTAGTCATAGTTAAAATTTTAGCGGACATTTTGAATGACTAGTAGCCACCAGGCAGCTGATATTCTTTCTTTCTTTCTTTCTTTCTTTCCTTTCTTTCTTATTTCTTCTTCTTCGGGCAGCTGAAATAAGCAGCAGCCAAGCTCTGCTGATACACCCAGCAACAGGAGCAGCTTACAATACTTTCGAAAATTATTTGATTTTTGTTTAATTAATTCATTATATCCCTTAATTAGTAAAAATCAATAACCAAATTTGGCGTGTTTGTTAGTTAGAAGGATATCAAGGTGTATGCCTCCGGTTTTGGAGTTATACATCGACACGTACATACCAAACTTCCCTTTATATGTATAGATGTGTGTGTGTGTTTGTGTGTGTGTGTGTGCACTAATTTATGTATTTTATATTCAAGGAGGTGCTGAAAAGATTCAAACCAGACCAAGTGAGGAATGGTCAAGGGTAATGAAACATACAATGTATTCTTTCTCAAGTTCGTGTTGCCCTTTCAAAATAAAATATTCTTAAAAATTTGGGGGGGGTCGTGAACTTTTAGTAACAAAATAACGCGTGGAAGCGCGTGGTGTAAGAATTATCGTTTTAGTATACGGACAAAGTGACCCGAGTTCAAATCCTGTACGAAGCTCTCTGATTTTCACTTCACGCTAATGCTCAAAAAGAAAGGAAACATCTTTACACTCAACGGTAAGCCTCTAAAGCCAGTAGAACAATTCACATACCTAGGTAGTAATATCGCATCCACGAATAGGAAAGGCATGGTCGGCCACAAACAAATTATCAGTCATATGGAAATCCGATCTCACTGACAAGTTAAAGCGACAATTCATCCAGGCTGTTGTTATATCAGTACTGCTGTATGGTTGCACCACTTGGATCCTAACGAGGCGCCTTGAGAATGAGCTAGATGGGAGCTGCACAATAATGCTGCGTGCGGTCTTGAACAAATTGTGAAAACAGCACCCCACAAGGAAACAACTGTACAGCCACCTGCCCCCTATCTCCCAAACTATCCAAGTGACACGGACAAGGCATGCTTGACACTGCTGGAGAAGCAAGGCCGAGCTTCATGTGACGTTCTCCTGTGGAAGCCAACACATGGACATGCTAATAGGGCCGCCCACCAAGGACTTACATTGACCAACTATGTAGGACAGACTGGTCTCTTTAACTTTCGACAATTCTTCTAAGAGATTGATAACAATGAATTCAGAACAGCTGTGCTTAGAATTTGACCTTGTGTACATTCTACCCGTGTTGCAGAGGTTTGTTAAATACAGACAAAATATCACAAGGTATTTCAATTTATTAATTCTAACTGAGACGAGGAAGCGAGTTTAAGGAATTACATATACTCTGTCAAAATCGATACCTATTTAAGTGAAATTCATAGGCTTCTTCTTCGCGATGGTTGAATGGATTTTAATAAAACGTCTTAGGATTACTAATCAAGATAGTGAAAGTGCCCTTAGGTTAGTGGCGTGACATAAAAGATTACACAGTGTGTAGATATCCGGTTGTGAGTTAAAACCTTTGAATATCTTAAGGACCTGGGGTCACATCTTTGTTGTAAGGAATCTCATCTGTATTGGTAGTATATATTAAGCGGGATCTATGGGTCAAATTGGTATTGATATTATATCTAAGCAGGGATGGACCACCATTAAGATTCAGACTGATATTAGACAGAAATATCTGACACCATATAACTGTATATAAATTATTTGTATTATGAGTAGTTACTTGAAACTATAATTGGATACATGAAACAATATAAATGCTTGTTTCTACTCATGGTAATTTAGTACATTATACAAAAAAATGAATGAATTAGTCTACTAATATATTGATACAAATTGAGATAAAAGGATTCAACCAGTTTAGAAAAGCAAACCAAATCCCAAAATATTTAACCAATAAACTATTCTCTTACAAACCATATATACAGAATACATGATTTGTCATTGGATGGCCCACAAGGGTTGATGTGCCATTAAATAAAATAACCAACACACACACACATTGAGCACTTTAATATTCATTAATAATCACAGCTTATACGATTAATTATTTTCATCGATTTATATATATATATATATATATATATATATATACTTTGGTGCGGTATCAAGTTTCTTGGTACAAGGTGATTCTAGGCTGGGTCCTAATTCTCTACCAGTAGTTTGTTGTAGAGTTCAGGTTCCGTATGAGAGCTCAATGTTTAATTATTGTAAACAGAGCAAAGTTATTTGTGAATAAAGGGGCATACTTACGAGTGGAAATAGTCCATAACCACGATACCCATGGTATCTAAGGCCTTTTTATTCACACACACACACACACACACACACATATATATATATATATATATATATATATATAGGAAAGGCATGGGCTGCTCTAAATAAATTATCGGTCATATGGAAATCCAATCTCACAGACAAGTTAAAGAGACAGTTATTCCATGCCGTTGTCGTGTCAGTACTGCTGTATGGCTGCACCACCTGTACCCTAACCAAGCGACTAGAGAATAAACCAGATTGGAGCTGCACAAGAATGCTGCGGGTGGTCCTGAACAAGACGTGAAAACAACACCCCACGAGAAAACAGCTGTACGGCCACTTGACACATATCACCCAAACCATCCGAGTTAGACGGACAAGACATGCGGGACACTGCTGGAGAAGCAAGGACGAACTCATAAGTGACGTCCTCCTGTGGAAGCCAGCACATGGGCACGCCGGTGTGGACCGACCAGCAAAGACGTACATTGATCAGCTCTGTGTGGATACAGGATGCTGCTTAGAGGACCTCCCGAGAATGGGGCGATAGGGACGGATAGAGAGAGATTGTCATGGATATCCGTGCCAACAGCGCGACATGATCATGATATATATATATATATATATATATATTATATATATATATATGATTTTATATGAAACAGGTTACTTACCGGTGAAATTGGTCACAATGGTTAGTTGATAAGACAATGATAAGACAGCGATATAACAAATATAAAATGCTCTATACACGAGTAGAGCAAATTTTTATTATAATGGTACACAGTAATAATCTACTCGAGTTTCACCATAAGGATCTTCATGGTTAAATCCACTAGCTTAATTAATATATTGATAACCGTAATAAAGAAAACAGTTGAAACGTTAATACTTTTTATTAATTATGATATTGCAAAAAATTGGTAAAATATTAATTTGGGAAAAGATATGACTTTTGAATTTTATATATATAACATTTTATTATTAGATTCGCAGCGTTAATTTCTGGAAGCAAATTTAGAGATAAGTTAAATACTATGGAGAGAAATGTGTCAGAGGCGGTCATCGACCGAATCTTTTAAGACAAATGCCCAGAAAGAGTGATGAGACAGCTGATAAAAAAAAATACCAAGAAAAAAGTATAAGTATAACATCTCAAGATAAGAGGATAATCAGTTGCTTTAATGATCTAAAATGGTATTTGATAATGAGAAGATGGACCGAGAAAATAAGAGATGTAAAGATGGAGTTTATAAAGGGAAATAATTTGAAGGTAGGAAAGATAGAAAAGAGGAAGAGAGTCAGAGAGTCAGAGAAAAAAACGTGATGAAAAGAAGAAATAGGGTGAAATACGCATGAAAAAAATGGCGCGGAAGAAGAAGCAAAGGAAATTGAAGAGTAATTATAACAAAGAAGCATTTTCCCCTAAAAGCAGATTATCTACAGATAATACACATATTTTAAAAAAATTATAAAAGTGTATTTTGGCAGCATTTTCTCTTTTAAACATGTTTGGTTGAACTCGAATGACAATTCCTGTCGTACAAGTTTCTGTTCAATCCGTTCAAGGTGTCACGACAATATGAGAAGTCAGGCGATGTGTTTTGAATGGTTTTTTAGCCAACAACGTGTAGTAAAAGTCACCATAAAGTGGATATAACCTACTTCTAAACAAAACGAATCTGTAAAGGGCTTGCTGGTGTAATGGTTAGAGTCGCTGCCTGTCAGCTTGACAGTCAGGGTTCGAGTCACACACAAAGCGGTCTTCCTGTCTATAGCTCTGCTGATTAGGCCTAATAGGCTGGAATGTACATACAGAGATTGATTTTTCTCAATTTGTTTAGCCTTACATTTGTATAGGTATTCCCACCTAATTCATTAATTATTAATTAATTAACTTTCAAAAATTAGGTGCGACTTCAATTAAGCACATATTCTCCCAAAAATTGTCGACTAAAAAAAGCCATATCAAAACACATCGTCTGTTTGTTTACTTCTCATATATATATATATATATATATATATATATATATATATATATGTATGGAGAGAGTGAGAGAGAGAAAGACAGACGGACAGACAGATACCGAGACGGACACAGAGAACGACAGATAGACACACTGACAGAGAGAGAGAGAGAGAGACAGATGAGACTATAAAATCTAATAAATGTATGAATAATGATTTTTAAAGCATTTTCATAAGTATATGAGGCTTAAATTGTAGTATTACTTGGAATAATTAAATTTTTTGTTGAATGCCCTTGGAGTAAATGTTTAAAGATAAATGTATTTTAAAACATGTGCAGAATCAGACGAAACAGTACTGAAGCTAAAGTTCAGATAACATTTACATGAGAAGCCAATCCTTTGACATTCGTACGCCTATCAGTCTTGAAATGTAAAGTCATGATGACTGAAGGCCGAAATGAGTTGGAATTAATAAACTTATATTTAAGTTCAATTATCTGTTCTTTTGTAGATTATCTAATATATGTACACACACACACCACACACACACACACATACACACACACACACACACACACACACACACACACACACACATATATATATATATATATATATATATATATATTAGGTTGTTACAAAAATAATGGCCGATTTCAAATACATACATTTATTGTTGAAACATTAATAGAAGAAATAGTAAAATTAGTCAAAATACGAGCCTTGGGCAGCTATGCATCTCTGCCATCGATCTACGAGGTCATTTATTCCGCGTTGGTAAAAAGTTATTGGCTGTGATGCATGAACATCTTTAAATGATGATTCCACCTCTTCTTTAGATCGAAAATTTTTACCATTTAAAAATGTGCTTAAGTGCCTAAAGAAATGCTAATCAGTAGGTAAAAGATCGGGAGAATATGGAGGATGTGGTAAGGTATCGTATCCCAAGTCTTTGAGTTTCTGTACCGTCAATCTTGCAACATGTGGCCGCGTGTTATCGTGGAGGAGAATTGGAACACGTCGATTCACTAATGCAGGTTTTCTTTTTTGCAAGCAAGCGTGTATATCAGCTAGTTGATTGCAGTAAATCTCTGCAGTAATGGTCTGATTGGTTTTCAAAAAGTCGTAGTGGATAACACATGCAGACCACCAGACGGTCACTATAATCTTTTGCTGGTGCAACTTTGGCTTTGGGAAGTGTTTGGGGGATTCTTCACGATCAAGCCATTGACCTGATCGTTTACGGTTGTTGTAAAGGGTCCACTTTTCGTCACAAGTGACTATTCGGTCAAGAAAGAGGTCATTGGTGTTGCACAAACTGGGTATCGAGCACACCTCAAACCGCCTAAGTTGTTGGTGCTCACTGAGCTCATGATGAACCCATTTATCGAGCTTTTTCACATTCTATTCCTATTTTTTTCAAATTCAGAGTTTTCCTCCTGCTCATAGACAGGTTACCT
>CM042164.1:33590231-33602731 GCA_023376005.1 Doryteuthis pealeii
CGTTCCAGAGGGACGACCCTGGTTAATAGATTTCAGCGATACTGATATTTAGATCAGAAGACCAAAACAGATAACCGGTACCCGGTACCCGGTTTTCAACGTTCCACTCACACGCATTGCAATCATCGCTATTCTCCGACCGAGCAGAACGCCTCAGGGTGAGCCAAGCGTAATTCCTCGGAGATCCAAATGCAGACCATGTCAAGGCAATTGGTTTTTATGTCTCGATAATAACTACAAATCGAGAACGGAAGAGTGAATAATTGACGGAAAATGGTTTTATATCATATCACATCCTAAAGGCCGCCCTCGGCGACTAATATGCTCGTCGTTGAATAATATCAAATTATCAAATTTATATTATGTTTAAGTCTAAATGAATTATTAAAGAGAGATATTGAATTAATGTTTAATGCTTATCATCCTTGAAAAATTATATTAATCGCAGTGAGCGCGACGCAGACACCGTATGGTCACTAACTTGACAAGTGAACTGAGAACAGCTTTTTCTTCAAATTTTATAATAGCGAGTTCGATCCTTGCTTGATTCCAAATACTTGCAACCTTGTGTCACATCCTAGCCTGGACAAACGACTCTTGTAAAAAAGAGGCTCGCAGATCCATAAGTACTGAATAGGGAATTCAATTGACATATGAAAATCTGATCCTTCTCATAAAATTAAACGAACATTTTTCCTAGCTGTAGCCGAGTTAATAATGGCTGCTTCATTTGGACTCCAGCGAAACGACTAGAGAAAAAAAAACACTAGATGTAAACGATACAATGATGCTGCGTGTTATTTGAAACGTCACTGGACCCAACAAAGAACACGGAACACTTGTATATATAAAAATATAAAGTTATGTTTTTATTCTTCGTGTAGACTGAGAGTCGTCGGCAGGAACTTTCGGGAGTTCTGACTCCGAGCGAACTTGATCTCGATCTGCTCAACCCAAAGGTTGTTTTTTTTTTATAATTCTTTAACTCAACAGGGTCTCGCCTCTTTGATCGTGACACATACGCAGTTTTCCAGAAGACACACCTTCTCGCCCACGCACCCTGTTTTTACTGGTTATAAATCTACACATTTTCTGTGCCTAAACAGTGTCAATTTATACCTGCATTTTCCGGGTGTCAAAGGACGATTCAATACGTTCAAGGCAATATCCTGTTTTTGTTTTAAGGTCCATGTTTAGCACCTACGCATTTCCTGTGCCCACACGCCAGTAAGCTGCACCTGGTTTCCGGGTGCGAACTTGTCGACTATGCAATATATTACAGTATTATCCTAATAATAATTAGTAATCGGTTTGTAAAAGAAAATAGGCTAAAACAATATGAATAAATATTAGAAATGTATATATTGATAAACTTATTCATTAACGCGTACGTATCGACAACCGCCCTGTTGGCTGTGGCGTCAGAATGCACCGACTGCACCTCTGCAGAGGGGTAAGCTTCCCCAAATGCGGCCACCTGTTGGCCGTGGGTGGTGACCCGTGATACTTAAGGACGGAGTCTTGGTGGATGAGCAGTCCATGACCTGCAGCCCTCCACTTAGAACCTTACTTAGGCTAGACGGGCGGTCGGAGAGGCCTCCTGCGATCAATCGGCTGGTCACGTCAAGCCCTAGCACCTATATGATTGCCGCAACCTTTTTGCTCTTATAACAAGCCCCAACACTTTTTATCATATGGGTGCTAGATATCCTGGGAATCACTGATGGTGAGGTTCCAGTTTTGGAGGTTTGGGGAATGTGGAGCAACCCCTTCATCACTATTGCTCCCTGGTCCACTCTGACCCGGATTGTTAGTACCTGTTAGGGTCCCCTCTATGGGTTAAATAGAAAAATGTATTTATAAACAAAATTGTATTATGCATTAAGAATGAATTCATTTCACAACTTTGTCGGCATTAAATAACCCACTGAGGTTGATATGCCGTAAAACAAACCAAACCAAACCAAACCAAACGTATCGACAAGGATTAGAATATGCAGAGAGTAAAGAACCACGCCGTATTGATGCTCTAGTTCAAGTGCTTTGGGGAGGGTTGAGTACCCAATACTTGCCTTCATTGACTTGGAGTCGTTGTACCAGTTAGGGTCTCATGTATTGGTCGAAGAGATATGTTTGAATATTATTAGTATTAGATAGTAATACCTAAAATCATAATACTGTACGCGAAAAATTATCATTATTATGAGGCATTCACACCTGCCGTAGCCGGGTTCACTGGAGGATGAGTGACAGCAAGTCTCCTCAGGTCTCCAGGTCTCTTCTGAGTATTCTAACCAATCCCCACTGTGCCATAGTTTGTATGGTATCGATTCTTCCTGATTTCCGATACGCCCAAATTCTTTTCCAGAGCCCTGGGGACCGTTCCAAGGACACCAATTACAATTGGTACGACCTTCACCTTCATGTTCCACAGTTTTCTCAGTTCTCTTGCAAGGTCCAAGTATTTGTCTATCTTCTCGTTTTCTTTCATTATCACTCGATGGTTGGTCAGAACGGCAAAATACACGAGATGACACGTTCAATCAATAGTAGGTCCGGTCTCCTGGCTGGGATTAGGTGATCCGTCTGTACCTCGAAGTCCCAGAGAATTTAATGCGTCTCATTCTCCAGGACAGAGTCAGGCTTGTGCATATACCATTTAGTTGTATGGGGAAAATTGAATTTCTTGCACAATTCCCAGTGGATCACCTTTCCCACAGAGTCGTGCCTAGTCTTGTAGTCTCTTTGTGCTAGTTTGCTGCATTCGCCTTATTATATGATTGACTGTTTCATCCTTATTCCACACATTCTACACTTACTATTCTTGTTGCTATTGTGAGCGTGTTTTTTGTGTTTATGTTTAGTAAATTAAAACACTCACACACACACACACACACACACACACACACACACACATACATACATATATACATACAGACTCGGGCAGACATAGAAGAACATAGCGGCACATATATAATTCATACAATAGAATACACAATCTATAGTCCTATAAACAAAAACAATTATCTGTAATATATGTATGTATATAGGTAAACATGTGTGCATACGCACGTGTACATAGATACATGCACACTACTTCCGACCTCAAAATACAAATGAATAAAAAATATAAACCCCCATTACAACATAACCCAATCATACGCACACACAAAGAAACACACGCATACACGCATAAGGCAAATAAAAATACAAACATATACAAGCATACAAACGCACAAAATAAGATGGGAAATAAACACAATTTCACACACAAACACACCAGTCAATAAAAAAAACTAAGCAACTAAACATACCCACACATACGCACAAACAAACAACCTGAAAACGGCATAACTATACACACACACACACACACACACACACACACACAAAATCAATAAGAACGCTTAACAATTAACTAAAACAAAGATACATAGCTGTATAGATGTACACCCCCATCACAAGGAGTAAAGACCCAAAGTCAGAAAGATCAAAGAAATACAATCAACCCAGTCAGGGGAAAAGAAAGGAGGAAAGAAGACACAAACACACACACCCACACCCACAGACACACATACACACACACACTCACACACACAGACATAAATAACCTAAAGCTTTTATTTGTTCATTCATTCATCTATCAACCCTCTATCACAGATATTGAGCACTCTTCTAATAACACTGTGCGTTGGATTACTACTGCTTTTTCAAGTATAATAGTGCCAACCATACACTAATATATATATATATATATATATTATATATATATATATATAATATAGAATCACAAGTTTAAATTCATTTTGCCTGAAGAAGTTCCCAAGATCTTAAACACGTGTAGCAATTTTTTAATATAAAGATTTCCTTCGTTAGAGGCAGAATAATATGAAGTATGCTGATGACCTCGCGCTCCTTGCCGATACGCCGACACAGGCTGAAACACTACTACACAGCCTGGAGAAGCAGCAGCCTCTATGTGAACTCTGATAAAACTGAGTTCATGAGCTTCAAAAAGCAAGGGGACATCTCCACACTTGACGGCAAGCCTTTAAATCAGTAGAAAAATTCACATACCTAGGGAGTAATATCTCATCCACAGAAAGCGATGTTAACACTCGAATAGGAAAGGCATGGTTGGCCACCAACAAACTATCAGTCATATGGAAATCCGATCTCCCCAACAAGCTAAAGAGGCGATTCTTCCAGGCTGTGGTTGTGTCGGTACTTCTGTATGGCTGTACCACTTGGACCCTAACGAAGCGTCTTGAGAATAAGCTAGATGGGAGCTGTACGAGAATGCTACAGACGGTCCTGGATAGGTCGTGGAAGCAGCACCCCACAAAAGAGCAACTATATGGCCACCTGCCCCCCATCTCACAAACCATACGAGTGAGACGGACTAGACATGCAGGTCACTGCTGGAGAAACAAGGACGAGATCGTAAGCGACGTACTACTATGGAAGCCAGCGCATGGGCGCGCTAATGTGGGCCGCCCAGCCAGGACCTACATTGACCAACTATGTAGGGATACTGGCTGCTGCGCAGAGGAGCTGCGGAGTCAATGAATGATAGGGAAGGCTGACGAGAGATCATCATGGATATCCGTGCAAACTGCTCGACATGATATATATTATATATATATATATATATATATATATTGTTATTCTGGCAGAGCGCCCCAGCAGTATCTCACGATACCACCAGACTTTGTCGGTATGATGTCACAATATAGGACTGTCATATCCACGCTGATGCGTTAGAGCTTTCTCCTGAATTTTTTTTAAGTATTTCCTCTTGTCGAGAAATTCCAAATTTAGACAAAAATGCATAAATCCCTGACATCGACTTCAATGGAAAATACATCTGTTATCCATCCGCTTCTGACGCATTGTTCACGTAGGTCTTCATATTTTTCATATATATATATATAAATATATATTTACCCCTAAGTAGAGCAAATAATAAAGTTAAACCTACTGAGTCAGATTTACCTACTAACAGTTTCGCTTAGTGCTCTTCAGGGCAAAGATCTTTGAGCACTCTTTACTTTTTAGCTTTAGAGATATATATATATATATATATATATATATATATATATATATATATAATTAGGAGACCGTGGACATGATGTCAATGGTCCTGTGTTTCTCGCTTATGTGATTTTCAAGATAAGTCCTTTGAAAATCATATAGGTGTTGATAGGTGTGGCGCTCCACCTCAGACGTAAAAACAATCTTCCTGGTCTAGCGCTAGGGAAAAACGGATAGACTTCCTCGCGGACTATGATCAAACCAAGTGGTTTGAAAATCGCATAGGCGAGAAACTGTCAGTAACCAAGTGCCGCTGACTTCATATACACGCTATCGTAACATACATATATATATATACATGCTCTTTCAACGATATTGAGCACTATTTAGTTATAAATATAACACACTATATCATCAATGATCTTATTAATATGGAGGCGCGTGGTGTAATGGTTAGAATCGTAGGAAATGGACTCGTCGATCCGAGTTCTATTCCTTGACGAAGCTGTTTTCATTTCACATAGACCTAATACCCTTGGGAAAGGTATGCATCCAATTACTCTCTCTCTCTCTCTCTCTCTCTCTCTCTCTCTCTCTCTCCAGCTATAAGCAGGGTAGACTGGGCTCTTAACCGTGGCTAGATAACCAGTCTAGGAGAAGGAAAACACTGAAAATTCAAACCTGTTAAACACTGCGTAAGTAATTGACCTTGTGCTCGTGTGGCGGGGTTGGTATATATATATATATATATATATATATATATATGTACTATCCACAGACACAGTGTTTCGACGTTTACATTTCATCAGTGTGACTAGACTTAACAGCTACTTCTAGCCAGGAGCCAAACCCGACTGAATTTTTGTCAGGCCAATACCTTACAGTCACGGCTCTCGGTAGCTGTCAGTTATAGGTGGATATTTAACTGATACATACTTCTGTAGATGTATATTTACAATACCAAAACACTCAAGTCTGTAAACAACCGACGAGTAATGCTTACACACATATACAGATATAAATACGGAAGTAGAGCAATACGGAAGTAGAGCAAATTTATTATTATAATGGTATACACAGGAATAACCTACTCGAGTTTCACCATAAGGATCTTCAGGGTTAAATCCACTGATTTAATAAGGATATTGATTAATTACAGCCGGTTGCACGTGTGTATTTTTTGGTAATGACGGTTAGTGATAGAGTCTGTCACTAACCGTCATTACCCAAAAATACACACGTGCAACCGGCCGTAAATAATCAATATCTTGATTAATTCAGTGGATTTAACCCTGAAGATCCTTATGGTGAAACTCGCGTAGGTTATTACTGTGTACCATTATAATAATATATATATGTGTGTGTGTGTGTGTGTGTGTGTGTGTGTGTGCGTGTGTCCGTGTCCGAAGACTTGTAGGTATTTAAAAGATATGACTCATAGATAATGTAGCCAATATAGGTAATTCTGATTACAATGTTTGTTCTAATAACCTATCCCCAGACGATTCATTGTAATTCGTTTGAACCCTTATTTCCAGACGCTGTGCAATATACAAACCTCGTTGTCCGGCCTCAACCATGGAAATCTATCGATGAACAGCCAGGCCGATCACGGCAAGAGAATGCCAGGGAGGTCAGACAGCGCTGATTGCCGGATCATTTCCTTCGAGAACAAAGCGAGGCTGATGTGGAGATGAAAGCAATGTTATTGGCCGAAGCTAATGGCACCCGAACAACGAAAATAGGATGAGGGGTAAAAGATGGCGGGGCGGGGCGGATCGTGCGACTTTTTCTGTTGGCTCATGCCCACGCCAGCGCGTTTATTGTGCCCAAAATTATAGATACGGCCTCTTCAAAAATCCACAGTCGTTTTGCTGTCCAAAATTTTATAATACCAGTTCTTTGGAAATAGAAAACCTATTGCCGGTATCAACTAGATAGCGAGGGAGTCTATGCCCTTTTTTCTACCGCTAGACTAGGGACATTGTTTTTCCACCTAAGGTGGAGTGCTACACCACCGTCAGCTTCTCATTCTAGCGCACAGATCTATGTTACATAAGCGCTGAAAATAAAATAAAAAGGTAAAAAAATAAGGCATTTTAAGGAATGCGATACTATGATTGAAGACGAACATGGTCAGAATAAATAAATGAATAAGAAAGTGAATAGGTTAAAGCCAGGCATAAGTAAAAGGGGTGGATGGTTGACCTTTTTACGAATCCAAAGATTAGGTCGTAAAGTTTAAAGAAACTTGTACGACCACCATGAAATGGGACCACTTGATGATAATATCTTAGGCACCTAGGTATTAAAAGCAAAAAGGATTTTTAGGAGAAAATCTCTTTTGAAAAAAAATAATGGTCAACGTATTGAAGCCGTAGTGTCTGAAAAAATATTTAAGTACTTTAATTTTAAGGGTTAATGACGACTATAAGTCTGCGATTTATTTAAGTGCTGGCCCTTTGTGTGGTCCGAAGAAGATGGTTGAGGAAAGGGGAATTTGACATAAATACAATTAAACTCGAGCACTAAGGCAGTTACAACTCGGCCGTTGGGGTGTCAAGATCGCCGGTAGGGATAAACAGTAGCAGCCAGCGAAGTATCAAACACACCCTTCTTCCATCCGTGTCTTGTTTACACTTGTAGTTGTTGTTTTGTTTTTAATCCTGGTGAGCCTGTTTTTTGACTCGTGCTTTAAATTCGGCCAGCACATAATTCACAACGCTTGGGGAACTAGACAAAGTACATCGAAAGCGCAGAGTGCAGAACAGGTATTCTCACAGGAAAGACACGAATAAATAACCTGTATATATGCTATTTTGAAGGGGGGGAAGGAGCCATAAACTTTAGTTAGAAACTTTTACTCCATCACAATTGCTTATGGCTCAACAATAAAACAAGTGTAGCTTATTAGCTAAAGAAAATCCAACTGCTATCTTTACAAAAGTGGGTAATCCTTAAGCAGCAGACCATTGTTAGTAAGATCGATTTTCACTGTGTGGTTAAAACTTCCAGGTTTGTGTCACAATTAAACTAAGCTTAGTAAATAATTAATAACACTTACAATCATTAATGGAAGAGTACATGGTCGTCAAATTATCATAAAATGCAACATGAATTGCACATTTTTAATTAAAAAAATCAACTCAGAAACATTTTGCCAGAGTTAAACTTTTTGCATTATAGTTTAAAAGTTAGATAAAAAAAATATTAAAATATTACAAGAGAATTTAGTCTTCTACTTAAATGAAAATTATGATAAAGGTCTAATAAATTTTGACTAGAAGTGTTTTAAAAGATATACAAAAATGTCCATAGTTTTCTATGCTAAGTTTAGTGGCACAAAGAAAGAAGAAAAAAGGAGAAAAACTTAGTACAACTTAGTAGAATGTGTTGCATACCCTTTTCATTACTTCTTACTTTCTTCTATTCTTCTGTTCTACCGTCTTTGACATCTTACGTCTTCTTCTAGGTCTCTTCTAACATCTCTTCTAGCGTCTTGGTGATCGGTCGCACTTGGCTCATTTCTTCTTCCAATCAGTCCTGTTACCAAGACACCCATTAATCACAAGACCGTGTTATTTTTCTTAAGCTTTTATTTCCATAACTATACATTTCATGTAACTAACATCTGACTAACATAGCGCGCGTATGCAGAGTGAGTTCCAGTTTAAGGCAGGACATCCACTCTGCCCGACGTCCAACTGAAAACTGAGGACCAAATCAGGTCCCACGTGACTTTACGTAACTTGGCGGGTTTTCTGTACTATTCCATGGAAAGTCCCGCCCGTGATATGAAAGGGGCAATCCCTTTAAAATTACAGGGGATTGACAATAATCTTATGCAACCGCATAGATTATGTAACAAATGTTTCTATATAAAATACATACAAATGAGTAGTTCGCAGCAGGGTGCTAAGAATTGACAGTACATAGACAGTTTTCGTAAAGGTCTCCGTAAGTTTGCCTTTATGTTAACCCTCCACCACCACCACCACCAGGTCAGGATGCGATACATAGGAATTTTAACATATGAAACCACGCACAAACCGAAGCTCCTACGATTGCTAGTGGAAAACATGCGTGAAACCCATCGGCATCTCTTTTGGGGGTGCCACAAGCACCGGCAAATAAACCCAGCCCTGTCCCTTTTAGACGAGGAGGTTGGTGCTGACTTGGGGACGGCACATTGGATCACAAGATTAATTAAATCCTCAGAACTAAAAACCAGAGAAGGTCTCCGTAAGATTACCTTAAATCCCCACCAGGCTAGAATGCGATACAAGGTCTTTTTTTAACATTGGAAGCCACGTATAAACCGAAGCTCTAATAAAAGAAAATATGTTGATCCTGTTGGCATTTCCCTTTTGGGGAGCCTCAGGCACCGGAAAATAATCTAGACGAGAGAGCAGAGGCTGGCTGGCGGGGGATGGTCCCTGGAATCACGTGATTAAACTGTCTAGAGGTCGAATCCTCTAAACCAGGAACTGGAGAATGTTTCCGGATGTTTCCCCGACTGCTCTAAACAGAAGTAAACAAGCATTTATAGACCAGTTCATTTACTCCCAGAAAGGGTATGATAGGATAGTCAACAACAGAAACCGAATATCAAAATGATTTTAGTATTAAATGATCCGAAAGGGGTTGATAAGTCCTAAAACGAAACAACGACAACCAACCAATCACACGTGACATTAACAAAATAATATTCAGATTAGACGGTGAATAAGCTGAAATGCAGCGAGACTGATGTCATGCTGGTCCCATTAAGGAAAGTGATATAAGCAGTTTTAATTTCAAGCTAAATTTGTTTACCGAGGCCTAAAGAGTATTTTGTATTTCTTATACTTCCCCCACCCTCATTTTCTTTTCCGTCTCTCACTCGCTATCCCCCCCACACTCACACGGACACACGCACACACACACACATACACATAGACAAACATAAAACCTTAACAACAAAATGAAAAAAAAAACAAAAGAAACCTCAAAAACAAACCAACAAAAAACTTTATACATATATATATATATTTATATATATATATATATATATAGAGAGAGAGAGAGAGAGAGAGTTTCCATAAATTCCGAGAACATTTTATACAATTTATAAATCTAAAAATACACACTGACATATATATATATATATATATATATATATATATATATATTCTTTGCTGACAGTTATATACTTTCAATTAGCTATTCCCTTTTTAAATTTAAATATCAATGTTTTATAAGCCGATGTATTAATAAAGCGTTAATTCTATACTTCTCTGCTTAGCATCATTATTAATATCTTCGTTACTTCCTCATCATTTCGGGCTGAGCTGTCTGGTGTTCTCAGCCTCTGGGCCGTCTTGGGTTAGCTGTTGCGGTTTTTTGACTTGGTCATTTAGGTTGGGTGGTTACATTTTATGCCATGTAATCAGATCTATTTCACCTATAGATAGGACCCTAACACGTACCTGACTTTGAGAAGCTCTGGTTCTGAAATTCTGGCGAGAGTGAAGTATCCCAAAGAGGTGGACATGGGAATAATGAAGGGGTGTTCCACACTCCCCCAGAGTTCAGGAATTGGTACCTCATCCCTAGATGCAGTTTAACACTATACACAGAACACTAAGACCTTCAGTCACTTCCTTCAAGCACATATATGATTTAATTAAATTGGGGGGTGGCAATACAATAGTGTCGGAATAATAATATAGGTGCTAGGACGTGACGTGACCAGCTAATTAATTTGAAGGCCTCTCTGATCGGACCAAAGGGTCAAAATGTAGTGTTGCATGTCATGAACTAATCAGCCACCAGGATTCCATCCGTAAACATTACAAGTCCACAGCCACTTGATTACCAATAAAATCAATGGTATTTTCCATAACACTTCCTGAAAAGGAAGTTAACATTTGAATTCACATATTACACTTCATTACAAAATGATTAGGCTACCTATCCATTATGTAACAAAAGTTAAATCATTAAAACACACAAACTATATACACCTATATTTTTTTAGTAAAAATCATTTTAAGCATTATCTCATATTCTAAGATATCATCAAAGCTCGACACCTGACTACAACAGAGAAGGTTGACATTCCTATAGTGAGGAGCTACTTTTATAAGAGTGGTTAAGTGTTTTATGGAATGGGAGTTAACTGGTAATACCACTCCCGGTCAGAGTTATCCTAAGCTTAATGCCATCAAAGGGTATCCTTGACTTCCAAGAATTCCAAACCTCAACACTGGATGCAGCTTAATGTCAAACGTAGAAGAGCGATTTGATATTAAGCTGCATTCTTGGAAGTCAAGGATACCCTTTGATGGCATTGAGCTCAGGTTAACTCTGACCGGGAGTGGTATTACTAATTAACTCCCATTCCCTAAAACACTTAACCACTCTTATAAAGGTAGCTCCTTACTATAGGAATTTCAACCTTCTCTGTCGGAGAATTATCAGGATCATACAAGTGTTTTATAGAAGTGGAAGTAGGAAGGTGGGTAAGTTTGTGGTGAGGGAAAGATTTGATTGGTTATAGGGGAAATCTTTGGGCGGGGTAAGAAGGAAATCAGATGGGAAGAGAGTTGAGGGAGGTAAGTAGAAAAAATGAATGGTGAGAAATACCTGATAGGGGTGGGGAGTAGCCTTTCTTGGAGAGAGGTTTGGAATTCTTGGAAGTCAAGCCTTTGATGGCATTAAACTCAGGTTAACACTGACCGGGAGTGGTATTACTAGTTAAGTGGTTACAAAATGCTGGAAATTGTGTATTTTTGTTTATTTGCATCAAACCTGTCAAGAAAAGGTCCAGCCCAAACAGAGGCTCCGACATGTGTCACAAATATTTTAGGATAGATAGATCGATAGATAGGACCGGTATCGAACTAGGAACCTTTTCTTTCCTAGGTACATGCTCTACCGACTGAGCTAATTGGGATAGATAGATATACAGATATATGCAACAACAGAGAGAAATTTTTAGGATCGATAGATAGATAGATAGGACCGGAATCGAACTAGGAACCTTGTGTTTCCTAGGTGCATGATCTATCGACTGAGCTAATTGGTATAGATAGATATACAGATATATGCAACAACAGAGAGAAATATTTTAGGATAGATAGATAGATAGATAGATGGATAGATAGATAGTTTAGAGCACTTTACATTTCTCTAGTTCCAGTTCATCATGAGGAACGTGTGTATTCATTGAACACTTAATTCCAATATCTGACGTAAATTAAACCGACATTTTTCATGTATTTGTTTCAAGAACAAATGCATTGAGAACGTCAGTGAATGGAGTCATATATGTAGTTGTAATTTCATTGTCTGCTATTTCCATATGACAAGTAAATAAATCAAGGAAAGAAGAAAGAAAGGCAGAAAGTATGAAGGAAACGTATAAATATTATCAGACAGGCATTTGGTAAATATATACTGCTGTAACTTGACTTGCGATTAAC
>CM042164.1:33607731-33620231 GCA_023376005.1 Doryteuthis pealeii
AAATTTTTTTCGCTTAAATGTATTGTATACTATAATAAATAATTATTCGGACTATTGTCCCCATCTTCATTGTTATTTGTACAACGTTTCGGCCGATATGCCCTCCGGGCTTCTTCAGGTGTTTCTTGTCGGACTCGGGAATCTTCTCGGACTCAGGAACCTTCTTTTCGAACTCCGGAACTTTCTTGTCGTAATCGGGAGCCATCACGGAACTTTGAACCTAACCCTTTATTTAGTCCACGGGGGTATCCTGTTCTCATTCCGCTAACCATAGCTCGGGTAGGAGTTGTGTTAATTATTTTTCTAACCGCCTCTATTCTGGATTGAACTCGGGATCCAGAGATAACTGTCACTTAGAACTGTCTTAAGCTAACTACCTTATCCACTAGGCCATGTGTCCAATTGGACAATTGAGTGTGAATTTTGGGAACTTATAAACCTAATGTCTTGATTTGGCTAGAATATCTACCTATTTACTTATGTATGTGTGTTTTTTTTCTTTCAATCTTTCAATAAATAAACAACCAAACCAAACCAAACCAAACTTGTTTCATCTGTGTACATATATATATATATATATATATATATATATATATATGTTAGTAAGCGCGTGATGTAATGGTTAAACTCATGGGAAATGGACTCGTCGCCCCGAGTTCAAATCCTGGATGTGGTAATTGCATTTCACTTTGCTCTAATACCCTTGGGAAAGGTATGAATCCTACTCTCCCTCCAGTTATGGATAAATAGTAGGGCAGACTGGGCTCTTTAACCTTGGTTAGACAACCGGTCTAGGAGAAAGAAAACTCTGAAATCAAACCTGTTGAACTCTGCTTAAGAAATTGACTTTGTGTCTCATTCTGCTCGTTCGCGAAGGAGTTGGTAATATATATATATATATATATATATATATATATATATATATATATACATTCATGTATGTGTGTGTGTGGGGGGGTGCAATGTATATCTTCATCAGTATATCTTGTATATCTTTTCTTTCGCTAGATATTGATTTAGATTAATTTATAAAAAAATTGGGTTACGGACTTGATTTAAATTTATAAGTAAATGTTCATGTGTGTGCATATATGTCTCTGTGTGTTTGTGTATATGTGTATATACTTGTATGTGAGTAAATGTATGTGAGAGAGCGTTTATATTTATATAGCATGTTTGTCTTGCACATGTTTTATTGTACCCGGATGTAGGCACTTGGCGGATCACATGTTAATCGATAGAAAAATATACAGTGGAAGTTTCAGATCAAAATAGAGATAGTAACTACGCTCAGCTCCATATTATCGATCCATTATCAAATCTGCCACAATCACACTCACACACACACACACACACACACACACACACATACACACACACACGCGCATACACACACACACACATATACATAAACATTTATATACATGCAAACCATCACAAATATACACACACACATAGGCACCCACCATCATAGAGTAACGGTTATCGTCGCAGGGAATCCAATCAGGGATCAGAGTTCAATCCTGGACGCAACCTCGTACTAATGCCCTTCGGAAAGGTATAAATCCATTCGCTGACCCCCAGATATTGGAAAATAGTACAGCAGACCGGGTTCTCTAACTTTTATTAAGGCAACCGATTTGAGAGAAGGAAAAATCTATGAACTCTCTCTCTCTCTCTCTCTCTCTCTCTCTCTCTCTCTCTCTCTCTCTCTCTCTGTGTGGGTGGGTGGGTGTTTGATTGTATTATGATTATTGAGGATATTTTAGAATATGTCACCTTGAAAATGTGTATATGCGCGTGTGTGTATGTATCCCCAAAAATGTACATATGATGTATATATATGTGTGTGTGTGTACGCGTGTGTGTCTATACATTAGGGTGCATGCTTGCAATTCTTCCAGGCTGTAGTTATATCAGTACTGCTGTATGGCTGCACCACCTGGACCCTAACGAAGCACCTTGAGAATAAGCTAGATGGGAGCTGCACAAGAAGGCTGCGTGCGGTCTTGAACAAGTCGTGGAAACAGCACCCCACAAGGAAGCAGCTGTACAGCCACCTGCCCCCCATCTCATAAACCATCCGAGTGAGATGGACAAGGTATGCGGACACTGCTGGAGAACCAGGGACGAATTCATAATAGACGTTCTCCTGTGGAAGCCAACACATGCTAACGTGGGCTGCCCAGCAAAGACCTACATTGACCAACTATGCGAGGATGCTGGATGCAGAGGACTTCTCAGGGGCAATGAATGATATGGAAGGTTGGCGAGAGATTGTTATGGATTTCGCGACCTGATGATATTATATATATATATATATATATATATATATATAGCTTTTGCATGTACATGCAGACGTAGGGATGTTATATATATATATAATATATATTATATATATATATGTGTGTGTGTGTGTGTGTGTGTGTGTGTGTGTGTGTGTGTGTGTTTTGTGTATGTGTGTCTTGGTTTAAAAATTGCAGAAGTTAGCGACTACCAGTTACCAAGCGTCGTTGAGTAATACTCCACACTACCCTAACTTAGATATACATGCTAAATCAATGATATTGAGCATTCTTTACATATAAATATATATATATGGATATATATATATATATATATATATATATATATATATATATTCTCACGTCTCCATTTACATGCAAAGGCTATATATATATATATATATATATATATATACGTATATATATAGATACGTATATATATATATATATATATATATATATATATATATATATATATATATATATACAGATATGTGTGTGTGAGTGCGTGTGTGCGCATGTGTGTGTGTGTGTGTGTGTGTGTGTGTGTGTGTGTGTGGATTTACCTTCAAGCATTTAGATTATGGATGAACAGTGGGAAGTGTTTTGTCTCGTCCAGTAAATTGGTGATATTCAATATGCTGTATCACGTTTCAAATCTGGACACTTAGACCGGCCGATTTCGCCCGAGGAATCAACACTCGTTCGAATTTGATAATGATCCTATGCACGTTACCCTCTCCCAATGGTTTTACTTATCTTTGCATCTCATTCTTTACATTCTCCTCCCCCCCCCCCCCTCTCGCTTTTCTTTATGGTTTCTCTCTCTTCTTTTCCATTCTCTCTGTTTCTTTGCGATCAAACAGTTTCCACTTCGCCAAACCTTTCTTCTCTCTCTCAAAGAAACAACAAAAAAACAAAAAAACAAATATCCTACCTCTTGTCATTCATTGAACTATTTTAGAAGCATTGATTTATGGTGGAATACACCGACTGCAACTTTGCAAAGGGGTAAAATTCTCACAATGCGCCCACCTGTTGGCTGTGAGTGGTGGCCCATGATGCTTATGGATGGAATCCTGGTGGATGAGGAGTCCATTACATGCAACAAATCACTTGGGGGAGTCTTAATCCTCTGCAGAGGTGCAGTCGGTGCATTCTAACGCCCCAGCCGACAGGGTAGTCTTTTCTTAGATGCGACAATTACACAGAAGTGACATACATCAACAAAGGCGACACAAAGAAAAAAAAATTAGTCATTAGATTATGAACTGATATGATTATTTATGAGCCAACGACAAAACCCATTTAAGAAAGCGAATGTTTACTGCTATAGATAGAAAGGCTGTTTAGAGTGTTCTATCCGTTAAAGTGAGCTTTGCAATTTCAGTGTAAGTAGCAGCTACCAGCAAATTCTCCTTCCAGAGTACTCAACTCACTAGGTGTAGGGAGTGTATATACTAGGATTTGAGTTATTTGGTGCGGGCACACATTGGCACTCGCTTCAAAGAACCCGTTTATTCAATAAAGGAAGTGTCGCCGTGCCTCGGCATCAAGCCAAAATTATACTTTTTTGATTCTAGTGAAAAGTTATCAAACCACACCATTCATTATTAGGTATTTTCATTCCCATAATCTACTGTATTAAAACTGCAAAATAGAATTTTAATACCTTTATAACCAAAAGTGCATTTTTATATAAATTAGGGTTAATTATTTTTTGACTGATTAATATTCCATTTTCCCTCGAATTTTAATACAACGTGCTTTAGAATACACTGCAGAGAGGTAAGACTCCCGCAATGGGACCATCCGTGATGCTTAAGGATGGAACCCAGGTGGATGAGCAGTCCATGATATGCAACACCCCACTTTGGCCCTTACTTGGGCTACCCCGATCAATCAACTGGTCAAGTCAAGCCCCAGCACCTATATGATTGTTCCAAACTTATAGGACTTATAGCAATCCTACAACCAATTTTATCATATATGTGCTAGATGGCGGTTACTGAGAGGCTTAGCGTCCTACATCTAATGGTGAAGTCCCAATTCTGCAGCTATAACTCCTAGGTTCACTCTGACCCAGAGTGGTAGTACCTGTTAGGGTACCATCTATGGGTTAAATAGAAAAATGTTTAATATATGTGTTTAAAAAAAAGCTCGATGTTCTTTCGTTAAGCAACCAGTCTCAGAGAAGGAAAACTCTGATCTCAAACCGGATGTTCTTTGCTTCAGAATTGGTCTTGTGTTACTCTACCGCTGTGTTGAAGGGATTGGGTAAAATATATATATATATATATATATATATATATATATATATATATATATATTAAAGATCCAAAACGAGATACTATCGGGATCCATATGTTACATGTGATGTTTTCTTCTTCTTCTTCTTCTTCTTCTTCTTCTTCTTCTTCTTCTTCTTCTTCAACCTTTTCACCTTCTTCTTCCTTATACCCTTCTTCTTCTTCTTCTTCTTCTTCTTCTTCTTCTTCTTCTTCTTCTTCTTCTTCAACCTTTTCACCTTCTTCTTCTTCTTCCTTATCTTCTTCTTCTTCTTCTTCTTCAACCTTTTCCCTTCTTCTTCTTTCCTTTCTTCTTCTCTTGATCCCTTCTTCTTCTCTTCTTCTTTTTTCTTCTTCTTCTTCTTCTTCTTCTTCTTCTTTCTTGATTCTTCTTCTTCTTCTTCTTCTTCTTCTTCTTCTTTCCTTGATCCCTTCTTTCTTCTTCTTCTTCTTCTTCTTCTTCTTCTTTCTTCTTCTTCTTCTCTTCTTCTTCTTCTTTCTTCTTCTTCTCTTCCCTTCTTCTTCTTCTTCTTTTCTTCTTCTTCTTCTTCTTCTTCTTCTTCCTGATCCTTCTTCTTCTTCTTCTTCTTCTTCTTTTCTTCTTCTTCTTCTGATCTTCTTCTTCTTCTTCTTCTTCTTCTTCTTCTTCTTCCTTCTTCTTCTTCTTCTTCTTCTTCTTTGATCTTCCCTTCTTCTTCTTCTTCTTCTTCTTCTTCTTCTTCTTCTTCACCAAAATAGAACCTCTACCCCCGCCAAGTCTGTGTCATTCAGCCACACCTCATAAAAACCTTCTAAAAGACGCACATATCACTGACCCTTGACATCTCTGACTTCTCTACAAACTTCGGATGGCGTAACATCAAGATTTTGCTCGTTCATCGTGTATTTTAATTCGACTATTTTTCACACAGATTGAATCCTCACTTGAACTTCCTTTTATTGTTGATTATTACATATGATGTTTTTGTTGCCGTAGCCCCACAAAGTTAAGCTTCTTCTTCTTCTTCTTCTTCTTCTTCTTCTTCTTCTTCTTCTTTTTTCATTCATCATCAATCATCATCATCATTTCCTTTCAATTTCCCTGTATTTAATCTGACTATTTTTTCACACAGATTTGAATCTTCACTTGAACTCCTTTTATTGTTGATTATTATGGCTGCGTATAACGAGTGATAGCAGCTTTAAATCCCTTTGACGAAATTGTTGCAAAAGATGGAAGTGCGTTGCAAAAGGCAAGATAAAACAGAAATTCTAAGAAAGGAGCGAAGCCTGTACTTATCATTCGCGCACCATTCTTTGCCAATCAACATCGTCTCGCATCCTCATTACGAAATTGCCCGCGGAGGAATGAACTCTAAAAAAAATGTTTTTGGAAATCTTGAAAAGTGAATTGGTTCTTTTCAGGAAAATGGAATTGAGTTGATGAAACAGGAATTGGTGCAGTGAAAATACAAGGTGTTACAAAAAGAAATTGATGCTATTATAAGTTATTATAACAGTGCTCAATATCAGAGGTAGAGCAAATGTAGCTAAAATAGGTCAGTGTAGATACAGACAATGCTCTCGGGAAGCTGACAATCACATAGAGCTCTTTTTCTTCTTTTTGCGGAGGTACAACCAAATCTCCGTGTTACATATAACCCCTCATTATATAAGTATAGATTTACCCCCGGACATACATACACACAACTGCCATTTATATATGTATAGATTAACCCCGACATACATACACACAACTCCCTTTATATATGTATAGATTATCCCGGACATACATACACACCAACTGCCCTTATATATGTATAGATTATCCCGGACCATACATACCACACAAACTGCCCGATGCATACAGCATACACACACGACATGGACTGCCCTTTATATATGTATAGATTACCTCCGGACATACATACACACCTGCCGTTTATATATATGTATAGATTACCCCCGGGCATACATACATACATACACACAACCATACATGTACACACAACTGCCCTTTATATATGTATAGATTACTAAAATAAAAAAATAGCTATTGCTATAGGGTGTGTTATCGTGTTCACAATGAACTGCCCGAGGGGGGGGTGACGGGAGGCGACGTGGTTATGGTCACGGCTGCTTGCTGGGGACTGACTCTTTCGAGATCCACTAACCTTTATATACCATAAATATGCCCACGCATTTTTTAATCTTTTTGATCTGATAACGGACAGACTTCCTTTTTATATAATATTGTTATCTTTCTCTCCGCCTCCTCACCGGAAGAGGAGTCCTCTGTTTTCCTTTTTTTATGTATTTCTTAATCTTCTCCCTGCTTCTTGACCGGAAGATCCCTCTTCCGTTCTCCCCTTTTTATATACATATATTTTTATCTTTCTCTTTTGTCTCTTGACAGGGAGATTTCTCTTCCGTTGCACGATACGCAACATTACATGTTAAACTGTTAAATATAAATTATACCATGTGCGCAACTGACTACCTTATATAATGAAGTCATAATGGCTAGACGTATGGACTTCATTTAGAGGAGACTGTGCCAATTTGAATTAACGTTTATAAAGCCTGTTTAGATACTTTCAAACATTAGTCGTTGTGAAAAACAGGAGTTTTTGCAAGTGCAACACCCTACATAATAAAGCGAGATCTTGCAACTTTTTCTTCTTCTTACACTGAAAAAAAAGAAAAGGATTGGCCAAACCTGGAATGATACTCAGACATTGTTGGACAGACACACATAAACACACACCACACAGAGAGAGAGAGAGAGAGAGAGAGAGACAGGAGAGAGAGAGAGAGACTTACACATACACACACGCAGAGAATGTCAAGGAAGAATACAACAGAATAGAACAGAACCTATCAGCGAGCCAACAGTTTCAGAAATCTTCTGACGAAGAGATCTTTATCTCAAAATATTAAGAAAAAAACAAGGTTAACAAACAACATCCTAGTTACCTTATTTTTCTTTAGACTTGCATTGTGATAGCCTTCAAAACCAACAGCCAAATCAAAATAAACACAATGCTTCAAGCAAATCATAAAACTCTTTTAAAAATCTTTGTTAATTTCTATAATTCTTCTTCAAAATTACCGTTAACTTTTAAATTCAAATATATTACACTGTATTACAAAATGAATAGGCTACCCTTTTCTTTGTGTAACACTAGGACGCTGCGACTTGAATCCAGGCTGTAATGAGCTTTACATATAATTTGATGATAACAAAAACCTTTGATAAGTGAAATATATTCCAGATAACGAAATAATCCTAGCGACAAAACTTCCTTCTTTTTTTTGCTCGTTGGGCATTAATTTAGAATTTGGCCTTACGGAGTTCTGTTCGATTGCTCCGATGCTCTTTCTCAATAGGCTCATCTATGATATGTCGGAACAAAAGCTAACGTTTCTTAACTAGATCTGTACGTAAGATTGCTCCTGCAAATGGCGGCGAACCTTTTAAAAGCAAACCCCGAGTGTCAGCAAATGACATACTTGCCACAAGGGGGCGCAGACGTCTGACTAAACATTGGGCTAGCCCTTCAAAATTCGTCTGTATTTGACAGAACCTTCAATCATTGCTCGGCTGCTGAGACAAGAAACTAAAAGTAGTTTTATTTGTCCTTCTCCTCGCTTCCACAATGTTCCCTGGTGGCTTTCATAAAAGATCAATTTGAGCATTAAAGTTCCTGCTGGGCATCTCCTACTTGAGAGTCTCACCCATGAATAATCTGAAATAGCTAAGATCGATCGAGACGAAATGTAGAGCTTTATAATATCGGTGATTGACTTCTGAAACGGAGACTTGTAAAACTGGTGTCACTGAGATTTATTTTATCCTATTTATTTATTTTCTTTATATATATATATATATATAATATAATATATATATAGTATATATTATATATGTGTGTGTGTGTGGTGTGTGTGTGGTGTGTGTGTGTGTATTTATTTTTTTGCTTGGTACCGTGTGCAAATATTTGACGCAGATGAGGGAGTTTCTTTTCAAATATGGCTGTCAGAAAAATGTGCAGTCTTTTATTATCGAGAACGAGGTTGAGCTATAATATATAAAAGAAGGGGAGGCTTCAGACTGATTGGATAAATGAGAGGTTGTGAACGGGGCAGTTTTAAGTGGTTGGGGAAAAAAAGAAAACGAGAAAGACGAATAAGGAAGTGGAAAAAAGAAAGGAAAAGTGGAATGAAACTATATGTATTGCGCAATAACATGAGATATATCTATCTTATTATAATGGAGATTGTGTGTTTTTCTGTCTATAACCGAAACTATATAACTACTCAAGTCACAATTCTCTTAGTTATTTACGATACATTCTCCATGATTTTATATTTTTATTCATACCTCAATTATAAATAAAATTATATTACATTATATACTGTTGACCATGCATACTAATAACATGTAATTGTATTTATATATACAATAAAATAGCGGTTTACAGTGTGAAAGGGAAGGCTAATTTGCATATTGATATTAAAGATTTGATTTTAATAAATATGTACTTGGTATTATGGATTTCTAATTGTTTGATTTTATCTTATTGAATAAGAGCAAAAATCGCGGAGATGAATCTTAAAAGAAATCCATTAACAAGAAGAAATAACTGTCATTTTATTCTTTACTTCCTACTTTAACAAAATAGTTAAATTAGGAAAATTTCGCAATAAAAAGACGGGAGTGATGGAAGAGTATGTTTCGGTTATTCCATTTTTTTTAAATGATATGCCCTCTGTTTAAAATATTTTTATCTGGATTGTTATTTAGTTTCATTAACCTTTCTAATTTAATATAATATTTTATTACATTAAACTTAATTACATTTACACGAAGGGTGCACATATTTGCTAGTAAAATTATTGGAAAGTGTGTGTTTGTCTGTATTTGATAGTAAAATAGTCTTTAAGTTATTTTCATGATAAAATATGTCGGTCACTTTTTTTTATAGTAAAATCATTTGTACAACATTTTCATAAGCAAGCATAGTTAGGGAGTAAAAATAATCGCAATGCATTTTACAATTTAAAATCATTTCCGATGTATTTATAGTAAAATAATTTCCAAGCCATTTTATAGTAAAAGTATATATTCTAATGGCAATTATAGTGAAATAATTTCCAACTGCATTGGTATAGTTAATTACAGTTTTCCAATGCATTTTATAGTAAAATATTGTTCCAGGATGCATTTTAGGGTAGGTCAAATGATTCCATTTCCAAAGTGCATTATTATAGTCAAATTAGATTTCCAATAAAGATTTATAGTCATAAGTTAATTTCCAATGCATGTTATAGTAAAATATTTTCTAAATGCAATTTATTAGTGAAATAATTTCCAATGCAATTTATAGTAAATTAATTTAACCAAGCCATTTTATAGTAAAATATTTTCCACATGCATGGGTTTTTATAGTTCAAAAATAATTTTCCAATGCTTATTTTATTAGTTCAAAGATAGATTTCCAATGCATTTTATAGTAAAATAATTTCCAATGCATTTGTATTAGTAAAGATTATTTTCTTAATGCCAAATTTTATAGTGAAATATAATTTCCAGATGCAATTTATAGGTAAATAATTCCAATGCATTTTATATGTAAAATATTTGGTGGCCAATGCATTTTATAGTCAATATAATTTCCAATGCCCATTTTATAGTCAAATAATTTCCAAGTGCATTTTATAGTCATAATAATTTTCCAAGGTCATTTTATAGGTAAAATATTTTCTTATGCAATTTATAGTGAAATAATTTTCCAATGGCCAATTTTATAGTAAATTAATTTCCAGATTGCATTGTATAGGTAAAATATTTTTCACAATGCCATTTTATAGGTCAAATAATTTCCAATGGCAATTTTTAGTCAAATAATTTCCAATGCATTTGATAGTTCAAATAATTTCCATGCATTTTGATAGCTAGTAATTAATTTCCAAGCAGTTTATGTTTTAAAATCGTTTGATTGATGTTTAGAGTAAAATGATTCCTAATACAATTTTAATGAAATAACCTGTTCAATGGCTTGAATTGCAAAATCATTTCTAATGCATAGTTATATGTAGAATAATTTGCATGCATAATCGAGTAATAACGATTTTCAATTTATTACAGCTTTATAAAATCATTTCCAAGTACAATTATATTTAGTTAAAAATCATTTAAATACAATTTTGTAGTAAAATTCATTTCAACACTACCAATTTCATTAGCAAAAAATATTTCTTAATGCAATTTTGTATGTAAAGGATCATTTGTCAATACAAATTTCGATAGGCAAAATATTTAATACGAATTTTGCTTAGTCAAAATGCATTTCTAATACGAATTCATATAGCAAAAATTATTATTTTTTCAATTATACGATTTTGTAGAAGAATTCATTTCGAATACAATTTTATAGCAAAATATTTCTAATACAATTTTGTTGTAAATCATTTTCAATACAATTCTGATAGCGAAAATCCTTTCTATACAATTTGTTACAATAGCTTTTGTGATAGTGAAATTAATATAAATTAAAATGTATTTTTAGAGTATACATTCCATGATTAAATGAAAATTATATTATTCAATTGGTTCATGTTTCAATCGAATCGATGGCGTGTTTCCAATGTGATTTTATTAAGAAATAAGTTTAGTTAGATGGTAAAACCATTTGGGTATTTAACGTTTAACGTTATATGAAGTTTAAGTTGCTTCCGCCACGGTGTAAGTAATGTTTGTTGTTAATATAAATTTCTCCAACTGAATTCAAACTAAAATACCATCCGCTCCAGGAACCCACACCCTCAAAACACTATTTTTAAAATTTCGTTTCTTTTTTAAATAATATTATTGTTATAATAAATAATAAAATAGAATGTATATGAATTATGAAGCTTTATATGGTTTATTGAGGATAGATGCGTAACTCATAAGCTGGGACACTGCGTAAAATCGAAGGTCCACTATTATATATATATAGCTATATATATATGGATATAATATTATATTAACCATCTGTTGTTTCCAGTGATCTTGAGTTCTATTGGTTGATCGTAACATAATCTTGCAGAAGCTATGGTATTATCAGTTAATTGTGTCGCCTCTTACTGACAGCTTACCAACGGTCGGACGTTTAAAAGCTTAGACTGTATGAAAATTCAGTCTGGTTTCGTCTCTTCCGGGTTAGGAAGTATTTTGTTATGCTAGCCACCATGTATGAGGACCTAAACGTAAAACTACGAATGTATTGCGAGTAACGTATATAAATGATATATTAGTTATATTATATATATAATAATATATATATATATAATTAAATAAGTCATCACAGATACGTGTTTCGGGAATTTCATGCCTCGTTCAGTGTGGCTTGGACACAGACTGATGCCTTGGGTAGGGATTGAACTACAGGGACTGACCGCATAGGTTGTCCGATATTGTAATTCCCCTCGCCCACTGACAAGCTGATGCGGGACTGGTGTTTATTAAAATCTATTAAACTACATAGGAACGGTATGTATTTTACTAGGTCATTAAGAGATCAAAAATTTCCGAGAAATGATCATGCTTATTTGCTTAGTAGTGAGAGGTCCAGATTTAAAATTAACCAATTTAGAGAGAAGCTCATTGCCAACCCTTTATGGACTCTCCCAGTTATAGTTGACGATAGGCCGAAGTTTAAGGAAGCTTGACTGCTTTATGAATATATTCTTGTTTGCAATCCCGGAATAGAGGTGATGAACGCAAATATATACAAGGACCACACTGAAAGAGACGTGATATGTCGAAATCGTACCTTAGGCCTCTGTGGGATGCACTATATAGCCGCAAGGGTAAGGGATTCTGTCGGCGTTTCGGATCCACGACTAGAGGTAGGCTAGTTTAAAAAGAATAAAGTCGGAGGGCCGCACTGTCGAGAAGTAAACT
>CM042164.1:33621560-33626560 GCA_023376005.1 Doryteuthis pealeii
CGGAATAAATGAATTATAATTGTTCCGGCACGTAAGTCATGTTTTTGTATAAAATTTTTCCACTGAATTCAACTAAAAACATCCGCCTCCAGACCCACCTCAAACACTATCTTTAAATTTCGTTTTCTTTTTTTAAATAATAATTTGTATAATATAATAAAATAGAATCGTAATGAATTATGAGCTACATGTTTATTGAGCGGATAGATCGTAACTCATAAGCTGGAAGACTCGTAAAATAAGGTCACTATATATATATATATATATATAATATATATATTATACTAACATCTGTTGTTATCAGACTTGATTCTATGTGATCGTACATACATTGCAGATGTATGTATTTATATTAATTGTTTCGCCTCTTACTAGACAGCTACCAACCGGTCGAGCAGTAAAAAGAGACTGAATGACAAATCAGTCTGGTGTCCCGTTAGAAGTATTTGTTAATTCTAGCCACACTGATGAGACTAAACGTAAACACGATGTATGCGAGTAACTATATATATATTATATTTATTATATATATATTATTTATATTAAAAGTCCCAAAAATCCCACAGAACGTGTTTGGAATTTCATGCTCTTCAGATGTGGCTGACACAACTATCCTTGGGCTAGGGTGAAACCAGACTGACCGCATGGTTTCCGAATTTTATCCATCGCCACTGACAGCTGATGCGGGGACTGTGTTTTTAAACTATTAATACATAGGAAGGTAATGTATTTACGGTCACTTAGAGATCAAATTCCGGAGAATGATCTTGCTTATTTTGCTTAGTAGTGAGAGTTAATTTTAAATTACAATTAGAGAGCTCATTGCCCAATTATGGCTCTCCCAGTTTATAGTTGACGATGCCGAGTGTTAAGGAGCTTGGACTGTTTATGATATATTTGTTTGCATCCGGATAAGGTAGACTGCAATATCAAGCCACCACTGAAGAGACGTGAATGTCGAAATCGTGATATGTTGTGGATGACTATATAGCCGCAAGGGTAAGGGATTCTGTCGGTTTCGATCCCGACTAGAAGGTAGCGTTAAAAAGAAAAGTCGAGCCGCACTGTCCGAGAATAAACTTCGGAAATCACATGTCTGTGGATGACTGATAATATGCTCACCCCCCATGGTTTGAGCACTGTAGAGGGACTAAACTTTGAAACTTCCCGTTTGGCGTAAAGCCGTTTACTCGTCTGTTTTACGAGAGTTTAGTTCTTCTTGGTGATTGTAAAAAACATTGCCGCGTAGGGATGTATATTAAATTGTTCACTTCAGCTTGACGAGTCGCTGATAGCCGCAAAGAGAAGGGACTTGGCAGCCGAAAAAGTCAGTGGGTTTCGATCCCGTGTAGAGGAGCTATTACAACAAGTCCGGCCCCATTGATGAGAAGTAAACTTGAAACACGTATCTGTGGATGACTGATATATATATATCATATATATAAATTTTTATATATATATATATATCAAAAAGTCAGAGAAGAATATCTTCATTACGACCACAAGAGTTTTTTTAAAAACCTGTGCAGTTTGAGAGCTAATGTGTGCTCTTAATGTTAGAGTCTGAGTTAGACTATTTGTCTAGCTCCTGCATAGACTATAATGCTAAATCTCTAAGTCTTTTGTTATTTCTTTATTATAATTATATATATATATTATATAATATATATGTGTGTGTGGTGTGTGTGTGTGTGTGTGTGCGTGTGTGTGTGTGTGTGTGGTGGAGAATGTGCAAGAACAAAAGAACAAAAGTGCGTAGGATATTTTTCGCTAGACCTTTGAGCCGGCATCATCAGTCGTTTTATCAATTATCAGATATTGATAGCAGCAGCAAAAGAGAGTAAAAAGGGAGTGGTTAGGTGGGGGAGGGCTAGGGCAGTGTAGGTACTGAGTGTGCGGGAAGGGTCAGGAGAGGAGTTTGGTTGTTGTAGGGGATTGGGTGGAATTCATTCAATCCTCTTTCCACAACACACACAAACAACACACACATAATATAAATATATATATATATATATAATATAATATATATATATATTAATATTAACCATTCTAACCGCATATAGCGTGGATATGGCAGTCCTATATTATGACATAAAAGACAAGCCTGGTAGTATCGTGAGATACTGCTGGGGCGCTCTGGTTATGGTAATGATACTTCGGCCGAAACCATGCGCTGAACCGAGTCATCATCTGATGAAGGCTTTGTTGGTTGCAGTGCTACTGTGTAAATAGCAGTCATTATATGAAGATTATATATATATATATTATTAGTGTGTATGGTTGGCACTATTATACTAGAAAAAGCAGTAGTAATCCAATGTACAATGTTATTAGAAGAGTGCTCACTATCTGTGATAGAGCATAACAGCATAATAAAAATGCATTATATTAATCGCACAAAACAGACGTATTCAAGAATACCAAACATAAATACGCCATATTCATACGCACACGCGCGTTGGATACGATCATAACCTACAGTCTTCAAGCATTTCAACGCGCACAAGCGCATGTTAAATACGCACACGCAACCAAAAATACGCGCACGTACAAACAAAAACGCATTCGATATCAATAAACACGTAAACATGCAAAAGCGAGAAACCAGTTTAAAAAAACGCAACGAGAATACAGTTAAAAAACGCACAATTTAACCATTTATCCATTTCTCTCATTTAAAAAAAACTATTTCGTTTACGCTGACGAATAGCTTAGCAGGAAACCATTGGTTGTAAATATTGTTCCATGTAAATGATAAATGATAACCTTTATTTGTTCATTCATTCATATTGATATATATATATTATATATAATATATATATATATATATATATATATATATACTTGGTGCGGTACCAAGCTTTTTCTGGTCCAAGTGATTCTAGCTGGTTCTATTCTCTACCACAGTTCGTTGTAGAGTTTTCAGTTCCGGCAGAGCTAATATTTAATTATTATAAACAGAGCAAGTCATTTGTGAATAAAAGGCCTTGATACCATGGTATCGTGGTTATGGGACCATTTCACCCGTGAGTATGCCACGAGCTTCTTCAGACCTGAATCTTTTCAGTGGTCTGAAGAAGCTCGTGGTCACTACTCACGATGGGAAATGGTCCCATACCACGATACCACACGGTATTTAAGGCCCTTTTTATTCCAAATATTATATATATATATATATATATATATATATATATATTAATAGTTTAATGTGTTTTTTATTGTATTCTAAATTCGTTTAGATTATTTTATGTTTTATGTTAATTTTTGTTATTTCTTTAATTTCAATTATTTTAAGGTAAACTATTTATTTACGTCCTTTTAATATGACGTGGGTGGCGTTACTGACTAACTGTCCTCAGGCGTAACGGGCCGTTACACACGGACATCAGGTCGCCCCATTAGCGAGGTATTCTTGTAAAAGTGAGGACGTTGAATTTACAGCACCGGCCGACAGGGCGGTGAAATGTGTTGGAGCCACGCCTTCAAAATTATACACTTGCTGTAAAGCCCGTCTGATAAAAACGACATTTTGAATATTGGTTTGTGCTGATAGAAGATGCGACACCGATTAGAGGAGGATTAAAAGAAAGCCGTGCACAAACACGCTGATGCATGAACAGAAACCGTAATCTATGCATAACATCTGACGCGAATGCACACAAAGAGGTTAATGAGTACAAACTTTTTTTTTCTTTCTCGCGGGAAAGAAGAAACAACTGCGCACGTCACGATTTTTGTGAAGCCTCCTCCAGTTTCAAACTGGTAGAATAATATATAGCTACAGGCACCACTATCACCCGCCAAAAAAGTAATTATCAATAATATTTCGGATAGATAGATAGTTGTATAGATAGTAACACTGTCTATGTTTGTTTGCGTGTATATCTTTAGAGCTCTATAAGCCTATAAATCAATCCAGCTGCTCGTGTTTCTATTCTAGAAGGTTCTCAACCGAGGGCCATATGGCTCCGAGATCGTATAACATTTTGGGCTACAAAAAGCAAAAAATATCTACTCATGAAAACTATGTATCAATTAGAGCTCTATAAGCCTATATATCATCCCTGCTCGTGTCTTCTATTCTAGAGGTTCTCAACCGAGGGCATGTGGCTCCGAAATCGTATAACATTTTGGGCTACAGAAAAGCAAAAAAAATCTACTCATGAAAACTATATATCAATCCAGCTGCTCGTGTCTTCTTATTCTAGAAGGTTCTCAACCGAGGGCCATGTGGCTCCCGAGATCGTATAACATTTTTGGCTACAGAAAAGCAAACAATATCTACCCATGAAAACTATATATCACTCCAGCTGCTCGTGTCTTCTATTCAGAGGTTCTCAACCAGGGCCATGTGGCTCCCCGTGATCGTATAACATTTTTGGCTACAGAAAAGCAAAAATATCTACTCATGAAAACTATATATCAATCCAGCTGCTCGTGTCTTTTATTCTAGAGGTTCTCAACCGAGGGCCATATGGCTCCCGATCATATAACATTTTTTGGGCTACAGAAAAGCAAAAAATATCTACTCATGAAAATACAGTAGGAATTTTAAACATCGTATGGCTGTGAAGGGATTTACCAAAGTAGAATAGAAATCAAAAGGGTCCATATATAAAAGAAATCTTGAAAACCAATGGTCAATTCTATATGTGCACTATATTTAAATAGAACATATGCGCTATATTTAAATAGAACATATGCGCTATAATTTAGATAGAACACTGCAACGGAAACGAATACTTTTTATATAATACTTTCTTATTTAGTATTATCGGCGTTATTCGGACTATTGTCCTCATCTTCATTGTTATCTGTACAACGTTTCGGCCGATATGCCCTCCGGTCTTGTTCAGGTATTTCTTGTCGGACTCGGGAACCTTCTTTTCGGACTCGGGAACCTTCTTTTTGAACTCGGGAACCTTCTGTTCAGACTCGGAAACCTTCTTTTTCGGACTCGGAAATTCTTTTTGAACTCGGGAACCTTCTTTTCGAACTCG
>CM042164.1:33631560-33651560 GCA_023376005.1 Doryteuthis pealeii
TGAACAATTGCTTGATGGAATGTTTTTTCTTTTCTTTTTCTTTTTTTTTAAAGATAAACGCAAACTTTGTTATCTGTAAGCTCATCCAAGTCCCTAAATTAACCTGGAGGGAAGGGTAAATCAGGTTTTTCTTTGACAATCAGGTTTTTTCTTTGACAAGCATCGGAGGCTGGCCAGGAAGGATTCATTTTAACTGTATCGGTCATAGTAATGACCCAGTTTATTTTCTCAAATGATGAATCTGGTTTTTGCTGCTGCTTTCCTACATTTGACTAAAGTCGGAGCCCGGTCTTGAATTTTTTCTTTAAAACTGTATGTGCATTTGTAGAATCAACCCCTCATCACCATTGCTCACTGGTCCACTCTGAACCGGAGTGGTAGTACCTGTTAGGGTCCCATTTATGGGTTAAATTGAAAAATGTATTTATAAAAAAAATTGCATTATCCATTAAGAATTATTTTTTTTTAAATTTTTCGGCATTAAATGACCCACTGAGGTTGATATGCCGTAAAACAAACCAAACCAAATCAAACCAAACCGAACCAACCAACCAACCAATCAAATATGATTATTTACTTTTTTTCTTGTATTCTGTGACATTTCTTAATGAAAAAAAGTTTCTTATTTCCGCATTGAAAAAAACTTTCGATAATTGAATATAAAATAATATAAAATAGCATTAACTGAATAGAAACAAAATCAAATTACTATAGAAAACGAACGAACCCATTTCAGAATGCATAAACAAGAACAAATTCCTTCTTAGAATAATGAAGATGTAACCATCACATATAGGAATGTTGTATAAAGCCACAGTGATGAATATATGTTATATTATATTACACGACAAAATATAATACCTTTCATTTAGGCTTCGCGAATATCAAATGACAGCTAAATAAATGTTATTTCATTCCTATATATAGAGATATAGGGATTTAGATATAGATATATTGTGTATTTTGACAGTAAGTTATTATTTAGGCAGGTATTGTTAAAAAAAGTTCTGAACGAAAAAAATCACACCAAACTATAAATACAACCTATAATACCCTGATGATGACCAGTGAAATGTTTGGAAGGGCTTGGATAAAAATCATATATATATATAATATATATATATATATATATATATATATATATAGTACAAAGATAGATAAATATCGCCCTGTCGGTTGGGGCGTTAGAATGCACCGACTGCACCTCTACAGATGGGTAAGACTCCCCCAATAGGGCCACCTGTTGGCCGTGGGTGGCGACCCGTGATGCTTAAGGATAGAGCCCAGGTGGATGAGCAGTTTATGAGATGCAATACTCCACTTTGGCCCTATCTTGGGCTAGACGGGCGCTCGGAGAGGCCCCCCTCCGATCAATTGGCTGATCACGTCAAGCCCTAGCACCTATATGATTTTCCCAACCATATTGCCCTTATGGCAAGCCCCAACCCCTTTTTATGATATGGGTGCTAGAAGGCGGTGGCTGCGGGTCTACATGTCCAGGGAAGGACGTTAAACTCTATCAGATGGTGAGGTTCCAATTTTGGAGGTTTGGGGAATGTGGAGCACCGCTTCATCACCATTGCTCCCTGTTCCACTCTGACCCAGAGTGGTAGTACCTGTTAGGGTCCCATCTATGGGTTAAATAGAAAAATGTATTTATAAAAAAATTGTATTATCCATTAAGAATTGATTTATTTCAAAACTTTATCGACATTAAATGACCCGCTGAGGTTGATATGCCGTAAATAACCAAGTTAAGTTTCACCAGAAAAGGATCATCTGTGTTGAATTAAAATGAATTAATTAAGAAATTGAATACTTAAAGACAATTCCGCAATTGTCTTTAATTAAGCAATGTATTTAATCATATGGACACGGCACACAAACACATAGCGCACACACATACCAATCATACACGCACACAGCAAACAAGTAAAGGTAATAAAAAAGGGATAAAATCAGCTTTGTCTGAATAAGACACACACACACACACACACACACACAAACAAACAAACACACAAATACATGTAAGCACAGCACTCATCATACGCACAAAACACATACACACCCAAATAACGAATAGATGAAAGTAATAAAAAACAAAACTCAAAAATCTAAAAATTTAAAAAACAAAAAATTAAAAAATTAGCTGTGCCTGGAGAACACATACACACAAATAAACGAACCAACTAAGACCGGCCTAATAATGAAAAAAAAGTATATGCTAAACCTGGAATGATACTTAGATACCAGAGTATAAGAAGAAAACAGGAGTAAAAGATAGAACGGAAGACTGGAACCCACCTGAATCATGGACGAGAATAACTTGTATCATCATACTATGTCTCTGAATGTTTGAAATGAGGCTTGTATTATCTGCGTTATTCGGACTATTGTCCCCATCTTCATTGTTATTTGTACAACGTTTCAGTCGATATGCCCCCGGCCTTCTTCGGGTATTTCTTGTCGGACTCGGGAACCTTCTTTTCGAACTCGGGAACTTTCTTGTCGTAATCGGGAGCCACGGAACTTTGAACCTAACCCTTTATTTATTCCACGGGGGTATTCTGTTCTCATTCCGCTAACCATAGCTGGGTTAGGAGTTGTATTAATTATTTTCCGAACTGCCTCTACTCATGATTGAACTCGGTATCCAGATAACTGTCACTTAGAACTGTCTTAACCTAACTACCTTATCCACTAGGCCATGTGTCCAATTGGACAATTGAGTGTGAATTTTGGTAACTTATAAACCTAATGTCTTGATTTGGCTAGAATATCTACCTATTTACTTATGTATTTTTACCTAGACTCATATTGTGTTTTTTTTTTTTCTCAATCTGATCTAGCCTTCTTAATTATGGGTTCCCATATTGTATTCACATACAATATGCACATATGATAGGCTGTACTGGGTTGCTAAGTAGACCTAGCATAGAAATGATTACAATATAAGACCGGCCTAATAATTAAAAATAAGGACAGGCCAAGCCTGGAATGATACTTAGATACTAGAGTAAGAGAAGAAAACAGGAGTAAAAGAGAAAATAAGAGGAAAATGATTTATCAATTAAAGAAAGAAAAGCTCGCCGAGAATTTGTATAGTAGAATGTTAGTTTATTTTAGGATTATTTTTCTTTTCGTTTACATTTAAGATATTATTTTTTTGAATGCATTCCTAAACTTTATTAAAGATTTGACGATAAACAAATCTAAGAATTAGAGTATTATAATATTCGTTTATTTTAAGAATAGTCTCTTTTTATTGTTTACTTTTTTTTTTTAATTTATTTTTTTAAGCGAGATTCCTTACCTTTCCAATGGTAGAAATGTATTAGCGTAATTTCTTTTATTACCGTATTAAAATGTAACTGTAAGGATGGTTTAAATACAAATAACTCCGACAAAGGTTAATAGACAAACATTTAATACCACAGCACATGGATAACAGTGGATACAACGTTCATAATAAGGTAAACAGAGTTACACAAATAAAGATAGACACATTCATGAAAGATACAGAGTATAACATAAAAGAGTACAGTCATGAGACTAGCGATAGTCCATGCTGTAAAGAACTTACAGTAATGTAAGGGCGGACCCCCACTAGAGGGTTTAGATAGAATCTACCCCATGTGGCTCGTAGTTGCTGAAAACTATAAAGTGAGCGAAAGGCTTTGAAACCGGCGCTTAAATACTCGTGCCCTAGCGGGCATCATCAAACTAAAAGGGGCAGACAACTCCACCCGGCGAATACAAACTAACGCTACATTACAATATAATCCTAACAATTAAATACTTACAATTGTCCGTATTACAATTTCTTTTTCTTTTTTTTTTCTTTGGTTTGAAATAATGATTTTTTGTTGTTTTGTTATTTTGTACAGACACTTACACATAAACACTTATAAACACACACAAAGACTTACACATACACCCACGCAGAGAATTTAGAAGATACCACCAGGCATACAACAGAATAGTCAGATATTGGAAGCAAGCTAACAGCTCCAGACTTAGCTTTCAGAAATCACCTGACGAAGGGATTGAAATATTAAGAATAAATCAAAGGTAAACAAACAAAATCAGAGTTATCTCATTCATTCTCAGCTGATGGTAGGTGTGGCGCTCCACCTCAGATGCAAAAACAAACTCCTTGGTTTAGTGATAGTAAAAGGGGATAGACTCCTTCGCTGATTAGCTGATACCGACTTTAGGCCGCCCCAACGACTTTACTTACTTACTTATATATATATATATATATATATATATATATATATATATATATATTGAAATTCATTGGGAGTGTTAGGAATTTATGGGTGATATTGAATTACTATATTATATATATATATATATATATATATATATTAGCAAATATATGCACCCTCCGGTGCAAGTATTTAACTTTTAACATAAATATCAAATTAAATTATAAAGGCTAATGAAACTGAATAAGAATGCAGATAAAAAGATTTGGAACAGAGGGGGTATGATTGAAAAATAGAGCAACTTTGAAATTAACTCTTCCATCATTTTCCGTTACTCCCGTCTTTCATTGATAAATTTTCCTAATTCAACTATTTAGTTAAAATAGGAAGTAAAGAATAATATTACAGTCATTTCTTCTTGTTAATGGATTTCTTTTAATATTTATCCCCGAGATTTTTGCTCATATTCAATAAGATAAAACCAAACAATTCGAAATCAATAATACTAAGCATATATTTATTAAAATCAAATTTCTAATATCAATATGCAAATTAGCCTTGACATTCACACTGTAAACCGCTATTTTGTTGTATATATAAATATAGTTGCATGTTATTAGTATGTAGATATGGTCAACAGTCTTAATGATGGAAAACAATTTTATTAATAATTGAGGTTTAAATAAAAATAAAATCGTGGAGGATGTGATGTAAATAACAAAGGGTATTGTGACTTGAGTAGTAATATAGTTTCGGTTACAGACAGACAAACCACAATCTCCATTATAATAAGATATAGTAATTATATTGAATTACTATATATATATATATATATATATATATATATATATATATATATATATATAGTAATTATATTGAAATACTATATATATATATATATATATATAATTATATTGAATTACTATATATATATATATTATATATATATATATATATATATATATTATATATATATATATATATATATATATATATATATATATATTGAATTATATATATATATATATATAATATATATAGTATTATATTGAATTACTATATTATATATATATATATATTATATATATATATATATAATATATATATATATATATATATATATATATATTGAATTACTATATATATATATATATATATATATATATAGTAATTATATTGAATTATATATATATATATATATATATATATAGTATATATATATATATATATATATATTACTCTTTCTATCCATCTGTTAATGTTTCTCTTCGTCTTACTGAACTTAATAGTCATCTTCCATTATTAAATGTTGTCAACCATTTTTCTTTTTGAAGCAATTAACTACAAAATCAGCAAATAGAAAAAAAAATCAAATCTACATTGTCGTCACCTTGGGACATCTACTGTATCTTTTTCGATGGTCTGACAATAATTATGAAGCTGTATATTTTACTGAGTTTTTTCCCGCTATTCTTATTAGGAAGAATCTGTTTCATTCTGTCCTGTCTATAATGAACGTTCCTTTTGGGAGTATATACAACTGATATAGTCGTATCTGGTACCTGTCTTGCAGATGAAAAAATAAAGAATATCTTACATTTAATTGGTGTAGACAGCAAGAATCTGAAGGAACAAGCAACAAAGAATCGACATTTTTGCTGAATCTTCTACAGACCCTAATATTAACTATTGATAATACTATATCAGTATACTAATTATTACATTAGGAAAATTCGTTAACTATTGAATACGAATTTTCGTAATGTAATAATTAGTATACTAATCGTGCTAAGCAAGTATTAGTCAGTAAGGAGTTTGATTCTCACTAAGTGCTCGATATTTGCGGTCTTGTCCTAAATCTAAGCAATGATTATTTTTAAAGTGTGAAAAATTTTGAAAACAGATGTTGTTTGTTTATTGATTTAAACGGCATATCAACCCGTCCGGGGTTATGTCATGCCTAACGTTAAGAAGTTATACATATCGTGTATTTATATTTATACTTTTTAGTAATTGGTTTTAAAAAGGTGTTCGCATTATTGGGGATTATGTTGTATGGTATTGATTTGTTTCATGTCTATATTCTATGGTATGATTTTATTTCTCTCAAAAAAGAGAGAATATCCTACATGTTGACATTTTCAAACAGATCTTTCATATTGTTTGCTTTAAAATAACGGTTCCTGATGTGAGTAAAAAACCAGCATTCCATGAATAAGTGTTTAACTGTCAAAGGTGTTTGACATGTTCAACATTATGGTTGTTGTTCTTGTTTGAGTATATTGGAGTGCGTTAGTCTTGTATGACCAATGTGTTATCCAGATACAATGACTTGTTCCTTTCTAGACTTCCTTAAAGTTGGTCTCCAGCCTCCCTAAGTGGGTATGATTAGGAAAAGTTTATTGTGGGTGTTGTTATTACAGTATTGTTGTCATTTTGTATGAAGGAATCTAGTGATAGTTGGTCTAGGTGACCGTGATCAGCCAATTCCGTCTCTATTGTCTAATTAAGCCATTGTACCAAAATTAAATCATCAATATCACGTGGAGATTGTTTAAGAAAAAACACCGAAACGTTCGCATTTTGTTTTGTCATAAATATATGTAAATGAAAAACCTAACATAAATGAAATAGCATTTAACACCGGTAACATGCATCCAACTATCGTCTCTTTCATCTATGGGTAAATCGTAGGGCAGACTGGGTTCTTTAACCTTGGTATGGCAAGAGAAGGAAAACTTTGAATTCGAACATGGAAAACTCCTTGTGGGCACGTTGATATATATATATATATATATATATATATATATATATATATATATATATATATATATATATATATATATATATATATATATATATATATATATATATATTCTGTCATACTGAGGAGAAGTGATGCGTCGAAACACAGTGTCTGTGGATTAAATATATGCTCCCAAACCCTGGTTGTTTGAGCTCTTGGAAAGGGCTTTCGCTGACTGTCACCGATTACACTTAAATGCAAGGCTCTCCTATTAAGGATGCAGCCCTCCCTATATATATATATATATATATATATATACATATATATATGAACTAAAAATATATATATTGGTTATTTTTCTCCGTAGGTTGGAGATATTGACGCATCATCTAAAAGCTTAGACCTTTCTGCATTCATATACGTGATGACAGATAGAACGGATGACTAGAACCCCCTGAGTCATGAACGAGTATAACTTGGCTGTTTATATATATATATATATATATATATATATATATAATATATATATTATATATATATATATAAACTAAATATATATATGGGTGTATAAATATATATATATATATATATATATATATATATATATTGATAGATATATGTAAAATAATATATATATAGACATAATATATATATGCTTTGTTTTGATTATAAATTTATTTCGACATATTGTCTCTTCAGTCCGGACTTTCTTGTGTTTTTAAGACCTCATAACTGGTCCCACTGGTGTGATATTCCCGGGGAGAAAACAACAAAGTCCGTACTGAAGAGAAATTATGTCGAAATAAATTTATATCTAAAAACAAAGTATATATCGATTTATTTATTTATTCATAATACTCTGTATACGAAAATTATATACGCAAATATTTATATGTACGTTCGAGTTCTCAATTTTGGTTGAATCAATGAAATACTTGTTATCATCTATCTATATATCTATTTATCTATCGCTGTCTGTGTGTCTGTCTATCTGTCTCTCTCTCTCTCTCTCTCTCTCTCTCTCTCTCTCTCTCTCTCTCTCTCTCTCTCTCTCTATATATATATATATATATATAATATAATATATATATATATATATATGAAGTGAACAATGTGTTTGAAATGGCGAAGGCCGAAATTTTGGGGAGATTATGTGCTTAATTAAAGTCATACCTACATGGTTAGAGTGTCCGCCTGTCAACCTGATAGATAGGGTTCGAATCACGCATAAAGCACTGCCCTGTCTATAGCTCTGCTGATGAGGCCTAATAGGCTGAAATGTACATACAGAGTTCGACTTTTTCCCGATTTGTTTACGCTTTACATTTAAACAGATATGCACGCCTAATTCATTTAATTATAATTAATTAATTAACAAATTAGGTATGACTTTAATTAAGCACATCTCCCAATATATGTACATATATATATATATATATAATATAATATATATATATATATATATATATAGAGAGAGAGAGAGAGAGAGAGATATGGCTATTTATTTCGCTTGTGATGGTTGAATTATATTAATTAAAAACGCCTGAAAAATATCCAAATCTTTCTGTTCGTTATTTTTTCTTCACACACACACACACACACACACACACACACATATATATATAATATATATATATATATATATATTGTGTGTGTGTGTGTGTGTGTGTGTGTGTGTGTGTGTGTGTTGTTCAGGGATCCACGTATGCTTCTCGTTGATACGTGTGTGTTTATATATGTATGTATATATATATATATCCGTCTATTTGTGGTATATATATATTTTTAAGTGTTAAGTTTCGTTTTATTCTGTTAAATTTTCGAGAGTGTTATCTTCTCTTCATCGAAAAATGGGACTGACTAACATGAGACTGACTAAGGTGGCTGGCTTTTCTTATAGTAGTCGTATCATCTATTGGGTGTACGTGGGCGATTGCTGTTTGTGACCATCTCAAACATTTTACAGAATAAATCGAAACTTAACACCTTAAAAACCGAGTTTCTAATATATTTAATGCTTCACATAAAACCCAAACAAAATATATATACCACAAATAGACGGATATATATATATATAAACACACACATATATATATAATTATTATTATTATTATTATTATTATTATTATTATTATTATTATTATTATTATTATTATTATTATTATTATTTATTTCAAATATGAAACTATAAATATCCTCAAGGTTTAATGACAGAACCGTGATAAGAGCGAAAATATTTAAATATTAACTCACAATTTCTCACACTGCGACTTAGATTTTCACACAGACGAGTCTAAGATTAGTTGTGTGATTCTAGTGATCTCTCCTGGGTGTAAAATTATTCTTATATATATATATATATATATATATATATATATATATATATATATATATATATATATATATGGCACATAAACTATAACGCGCCAAACATTTTTTTCACAAGAAGTTAATTTTCTTCACAGCTAAAGACATCAGGATTTCATTTTTTTATTTTACTCTACAGTCAAAATTGATATCACTAATTTTCATTTATACTAGGTGTTATTTACAATACAGCACTGAAATCCTGCAACCAAAATATATGAATAGGCTGCATCCTAAAAAGTAAGTTAAATGGTTATATAATTTCTTCTTCCTCAGTCATATTTATCTCATGTCACTAAAGGATAAGGACGTTAAATCTAAATGTGAATCCGCACGTCCTTATCTAAATAATAATGAATTTAAATCGTGAAACCCCAAGTCCTTATATCAAAAGCCATGTTGTGTTGTAAGAAACAGATTCGTCGACCCGAGTTCAATCCTAGACGAGCCTGTTTGCATTTCACATAGTGCTAATACACTTGGGAAAGGTAAAAATCCAAGTAGCTAGCTTTAGCTATGGGTAAATAGTATGCCAGATTGGGTTATTTAACCTTGTTTAGGCAACCAGTCTAGGCAAAACAAAACTCTGAAAACAGACCTGTTAAACCCCGCAGAGAAATTAACCTAGTATCAAATCCTGGTGTGCCTAGTAAATGTTTATATCTACAGTTGTTCTTTATTCGGTAAATCCCCAACCCAGAGATAACATAGCGTTACAGTTTAGACAGAGCATCATCATGGCCGACTGCTCTGTCTGACGTCCACTGCAAAACTAAACTAAAGCTCCTTACTATTCTTAAACCGGAACAGGTTCTTCTATGCCTTCCGGTTCCCACGATTTATCCCCGGAAAGCAAGGTGAGAGTGAGGTCAAACGCCGTCACTCACTTTCAGGGCCATCAACTGCACTGATCGCCACCATATCTCTGTACTACCTTACATAAGTATGAAAAGGGTAATCCCCTCAGAATTACAGGGGATTGACAATAATCTTATGTCACCGCATAGATTATGTGACAAAAACATTGGTGGATTTTAATATATTTCTAAACAGAGGAGACCTGTATCATGGAAAAATACTCTTCCGTACAAACTTGCCAAGATCCAGGCACAGATCCACAGTCTTTTGAAGCGGATGGATACCATAACAAATTCTAGTTGCTTTTTATCACAATATCACCATTTTTAATGCCAAATATTGTTTTTATATACACTAGTACAAAATAAAAAACACCCCCGGGGCGATATAAAAATAGATTTTTGAAACATATTGCCTGAGGGGTGGGAGTAAAAATTTCAATGTCAGCGAGTTTGTACCCTAAGTAAGTAAAATCATCAAATTCCTTAAAGGATTAAAAAATAAAACTATTTGAAATGAAAACTTTAAACATGTTTTAAAAAATAAAACAAACTATATATAGATATATAATACCAGTCATGTATTTATTAAAACTTGTTTTAAAAAACAATGAGGACTGTCTAATGTTGCATGTTCAAATTTTGTGTGTATTTATTCTATATTATGACGATTTGGGGTAATGTGACGTAAGCAGTGACGTCATTTTTGTTACAGACAAAAACCGGAAGCGAATCTCCATTATTAATAGAATATGATTTGTAAACAAATAGTTTATAGGTAAATATTTTTGTTTGGTTTCATAAACTGGTAGAAACAATCTTCATTAACTTGTAAACCGATCTATTTAACCCATAGATGGGACCCTAATAGGTACTACCACACATTGTGGACCTAGGCAATGAAGTGTTATTCCACATTCTCCAGAATTGGAACCTCACCACTAGATGCAGTTTAATGTCATACCCAAGATATAAAAACATGGATGGTTTCACACAAGTCCAAATAATATCAATAAAGCCACTCAATACTATAATCTCTGATTTATACGTATTATTTTCTTTTAGAAACAAGAAATGTTCATAATAATTTTTTTCTCTGTGGATATTAATGTTATTAATTATAATACCAATGTTTCCTTCAAAATAATACAATCCTGTCATCACGCCTCCAGGTTACACAGCTCTGTCCTTCTGAAGGCGTCGTCACTGTGCTCGTTGCGTGTAGTTAAACTCCCTCGAACAATGATGACTCTGACAAAATACCGTGGGTACAAGTCAGGTTTATTACCCATACGAAGGTGTAAAAAGCTTCAGGTCCGGCTAGAGGCTTTGTCCTGCTTGGACGAGGTCATCATAAGAGAGGAAGATTTCGCTCAAGCGGTGAAGAGGGAGCAAAAACGGTGACTGCTAAGAAATGTAACTCTAAATGTTATTTATCTAAATGTAATTTTTTTTTCTTTAAATCGCAGGTGTATATTGAACGATCTGACAATAAAATAATTTAATTTGTAACTTTTAAATTGAAAGTAAAAGTTAATATATAAATTCACAATATAAATGTAAATAAAAGTAGGAAGATTGGTATTATCGGCGTTATTCTGACTATTGTTCTCATCTTCATTGTTATCTGTACAACGTTTCGGCCGATATGCCTTCTGGCCTTCTTTGGGTATTTCTTTCGACTCGGGAACCTTCTTTTCGGACTCGGGAACCTTCTTGTCGTAATCGGGAGCCATCACGGAACTCTGAACCCAACCCTTTATTCAGTCCACAGTGGTATTCTGTTCTCATTCCGCTAACCATAGCTAGGGTAGGAGTTGTGTTAATTATTTTTCTATGACATAAAGTTTCCCGAGTTCGAAAAGAAGGTTACAGAATCCGAGAAGGTTCCCGAGTCCGACAAGAAATACCTGAAGAAGGCCGGAGGGCATATCGGCGGAAACGGTGTACAGATAACAATGGAGATGAGGACAATAGTCCGAATAACGCAGATCAAGCCTCATCTCAAATATTCAGAGACGTAGGAAGATTAGTTGTGAATTTATTCATTTGACTTTACAAAAAAATTTCAAGAATAGAAAATTCATGAAATCTTTTTCATAAATTCAAACGAATTAAATAAGTACATTTTTATCATGCATTTTTATATTAAATTTATCTTTTAATTTTAAAGTGACAAATGAAATTATTTAATTGTCAAATCGTTGAATATACACCTGTGATTTAAAGAAAATAAAAAATTGATTTACGCATTTAAAATTTTTTTAAATATTCAATTTATTCTTCATTACGAGGATAATATTCATATCGAAGACATTTATTTTTCAAGTATTCATTTGTCTTCCATTATTTTTTTCCGCGATGTATCACGCTTGGAACTAACGATATCAGTGATTACATTATACCGAGACTTTAGATTTTATGGATAAGATCTTTTCATAGAAGAGGAAGAGAACCAACTTTTTTCCTTTCTCAGTTGTTTAGGTGTATGGTCTTCTGTGGCGAAAATGCTTTAGTTACTGTAGACGAAAATTCACCTTAATCTTTTTTTTAAATAGCGCAGACTGCATGTTAAAAAGTCAAGTCACATGCGGCTTGCCTCTCCCAAAAGTTTCCGATGTCTGAGTTGGAGCTTCTTTTAAAAACACTTACTCAAATCGAATTTATGTTGCATAGACTGAAATCTTATTTCTCTGATAAAATAAAACATGAATTTGTCCAAGCTGTAGCCGTGTAAATATTATTGTATGGTTGCACTTTAACTGAAAGCCTGAAGAAAAGCTAGATTGGAACGACACAAGAATACTGCTTGGTGTTTGAGCAATTTCTGGAAGCATCAACCTACAAAACAGCAAATGTACAGCCTCTTACCTCTCATCGAACAAACCATCTAAGTAAGACGAATAAGACGTGCAGTGCATTACTGCAGAGGACTGAGAAACTTATGTGGGCTCCTACATGTGGATATTATAGTGCTGGACGAATATCAAAAACTTACTGTCATCAGTACCGTGTGGCCAATGGATGCCGTCTAGAGGACTTTTTAAGAGCGATAATTGATAGGCGCAGATGGAGGAGATAGAGAAAAGGAAATCGTCCTTACCAGTATGCCTTGATGATGATGATGATGATGAGGATGCAATTTTATTTCTAGTTATGCCGCGAAGTTTAGTAACAAATATTTTTCGGCTTCGTATACATACTTTTAGTTACAGAGAAATAATAATACACATTCTATTAATGGTATCAATATCATTAACGATACTACCAATTTTATTTGATAATAAACGTTTCTATTATTGATACCCACTTCATCCATAATAATACCAATATTATTAATTATAATACCCATTTTTCATAAAAATAATACAATCCTATAATTTAGTTAAAAGAAAATTAACTTACTTTTTAAGATTGTTTGGCGCATAATTATTTATGGACACACACACACACACACACACACACACACACACACATATATATATATATATATATATATATATATATATATATATATATATATATATGAAAGTAAATAGAATTTAATCCGACAGTATGAATTTAACATGTTTGAAAAAACAAATGATGTTAATAGTTTGCTGACAGAATCGGTTTCGACCGTTTTAATAGATCGGTCTTCATCAAGAGCAACATATGAAGGAAAGACGGGATAAATAAAATTTATTTTATTTTTAACGCAGAATGCGCATTTTTTTTTAAAATTCCAGCATCGAATACTAGCGTTCGTTTGTACCCCTCCTTCTAACGGCTATTTATCCCGTCTTTCATTCATATGTTGCTCTTAATGAAGACCGATCTATTAAAACGGTCGAAACAGATTCTGTCAGCAAACTATTAACATCATTTGTTTTTTCAAACATGTTAAATTCATATATATATATATATATATATATATATATATATATATATATATATGCATAAGTTTGTGTATATATATTCAATTGCATAGATATTTTTAGCTGCAACGCTGGGTTTCATGTACGTTTACATGTACATATATATATAGGCAGAGATGAACCTACGTGTTTGCGTTGACGTACGGATATATGCACGCAATCACTATAATCCTATACATATTCTTACAAATGAAAAAAACCCAGAGGCACCCTGATACGCAATTCAAAAACCCTACGTAAAAAAATCATTATTTTTTAAAAAACCTTTTCCACTCTTCCTGTTGAATTTCCAGACGAAAGGCATGAAACCCAGCGTTGCAACTAAAAATATCTATGCAATTAAGGCTGACTTCTGATTTAAGAGGGAAAATTAAAACGGAAAGTTTTTTTGTGGTACCCAATAACAGTTTAACTACAGTCTATGAATTAACATGTTGCGAAGTGGGTTACGGTGTTAGGGGATTAAGTTTGTTTTTAATTACGTATTGCTTTAAAAAATAAACAACAAAAAACCCAAATTACTATACATTTAATTAACCATTGAAATTAATTATTGAATCTATTATTGAAACAGTTGTTTGTGTTAATATAGCAATGTATAATTTCAATTAAACTTAGTTTAAAAAATATTTTTCAACATTAAATGTATAATAATTTGTTTTTTTTTGCTGTTTATTTTTTAAGCAATACGTAATTAAAAACAACCTTAATCCCTTAAAACCGTAACCCAATTCGCAAAATGTTAATTCATAGACTGTAGTTAAACTGTCATTGGGGACCACCAAAAAACTTACCGTTTTAATTTTCCGACCTAAATCAGAAGTCAGCCCATAAATAATTACGCACCAAACAATCTTAAAAGTAAGTTAATTTTTTTAACTAAATCACAGGATTGTATTATTTTTATGGAAAATAGGTATTATAATTAATAATGTTGGTATTATTATGGCTAAAATGGGTATTAATTCAGTTTTCTCCTTCTTTTAGGCTGGTTGCCATAGCCGGGTTAAAGAGCCAAGTCTGTCTTATTACTATCAGGGTTTATTGGTGTCATGGGAAATACAAGCAGGATTTGAAATCGGGCTGCCGTATCCAATTCCTGGGACGATGATCATCACACACAAACGATATCATATATGTATGCGTGTGCACACCGCTGTTTCTGTCTCTCTCTGTTGGTCTCTCTCTCTCTCTCTCTCTCTCTCTCTCTCTCTCTCTCTCTCTCTCTCTCTTCTCTCTCTCTCTCTCTCTCTCTCTCTCCCATCTCTCATTCTATCTCTCTGTCATTCTCTTTCTCACACACACGCGCTCGCTCATGCACACACATTAACTCACTCACTCTCTCTCTCTCTCTCTCTCTCTCTCTCTCTCTCTCTCTCTCTCTCTCTCTCTCTATCTATCTATCTATCTATTCTATATCTGTCCCTCTATTTCACTCTCTCTAGCTATCTGTATATCTTTCTTCTCTCTATCTCTCTTCCCCCTCCCTATCTCTCTATCTCTCCATCTCTCCCCCTCTCTCTCTCCCCCTCTCTCTCCCTTTCCCTCTCTGTTCCCTTCCCTCTCTCTCTCTCTAACTCTCTGTCCCTGTTCCTTTCTCTCCATCTATATCTGCCCCTTCTCTCTCTCTCTATCTCTATATCTGTCCATCTATTTCACTCTCTCTACCTATCTGTCTATCTTTCTTCTTTCTATCTCTCTTCCCCCTCCCTTACTCTCTATCTCTCCATTTCTCCATCTCTCTCCTCTCTCTCCCTCTCCCTCTCTTTCCATCTATGTTCCCCTCCCACTCACTCTCTCTAACTCTCTTTCCCTGTTCTCTCTCTCTCTCTAACTCTCTCTTCCACCCCCTCTCTCTCTCTCTCTCTCTCTCTGTCCCTCTCTCTTCCACCCCTCTCTCTACCCCCCTCTCTCTCTCTCTCTCTCTATCTATCTATCTATCTGTGTGCATGCGATTTTCATGTATACTATGATTTTTAGTAAGGTAAAATTTATTTCATTCTAAAACCTGGTGGTTTCGCCATGAACACCAAATCAATGAATCCTTATTTCAAATTGATTTTTTACAAGCAACCTTCGCATAGATAATGCTTCTTTTCTTCGGCAAATCCCTGGGGACATTTTCCAACCAATTCCTTCCTTGTGGCTCCAAGCTTCTTTTTTTTTTCAATGAAGGTGGGGGACAGGGGAATGTCCTGGCCACCTGCCAAATCCATCCTTTTTCAGAAAAAGAATGCCAAGCTTTTACCACTGATGCGCACGGGATATGTTTGTTCAACATCAAACTCCAAGAGCTATTGATGTTTTCGTAGCGTTCGCTTTGTATGCAAACCTTCAGTCGAAAACCCTGAAAAGAATTCCGGGGATCCTACGAGTGCAATTGTCAACCTCATTAATATATTATCCACTGATCCAGAGTACACTCGCTTTCACTCATTGATGTACCATTAAGAAAAAAAATCCCCAACCCGTTAACCGCAGTTAGGATTTGAACCAAGGTCACAAGAATGGGATATCTAGCAAACTCACTTTTTAGTAGTAATGGATCCGCTAGGCTAAATGTTAACATTAATTTGAAGATAGGGGTGAACGGGTAGTGGTGCAGCTACCGTAGTGGGCTCGCTTTTTCTAGAAACCTCCTCTCCAGTAGGCACAAAAAAGAGATTTTTTGCTGAGACGGGGTAGGAAAAAGAGTTTGTTAAATTTAATTTGAAGATAGTGGTGAGCGGGTAGTGGTGCAGCTACCGTAGCTGACTCGCTTTTTCTAGAACCTCCTCTCCAGTAGGCACAAAAAGGAAATTTTTGCTGGGACGGGATAGGAAAAAGAGTTTGTAACTCGTTACTTTAAATATACGCTCCTACATTTGGGGCGCTGGTGATTGTCGTCAGTGATGTAATCCGCTGTAGTGAAATCTGTTTTTTTCGGGCTAACATTTCTTTTGCGGAAAGAGTTTGTAACTCATAACTACAATGTAATAAAATTTTGTTTTGCTCGACTGTTGTGCGAGCAAATGTTTTTTTTCTTTCTAAGTTTCGGCTACCGAGGTTGCTCAGTTGCAGACCGTGCCAGTGGAGTTTGTTGCAATCTGCTGCAACCTTTCTGTAGTTAGTCAATTATGTTAATTGGGTTTACCCAATTAACAGTTATTGCGAGAATTCGCAATACTCTCTAACCATTACACCCCGACAGGACACCTGTTTGGTATTGAATGATATCTACTAATACGTTTTGGCTGTATAAAATTCTATTAAGAATATTTCATTTTTGGTATATTTCGTTAAGAATAAAATTAACGCTTTATAAAAAAAGATTATTTGGTGTGTGATTATTTTTGTATGATACTATATATATATATATATATTATATATATATATATATATATATTTACCAACCCCGCCGCACGAGCAAGATGTGACACAAGTTCAATTTTTTAAGCGGAGTTTAACAGATTTTAATTCAGACTTTTTCTTCTTCTAAACTGGTTACCTAGCCAAGGTTAAAGAGCCCAGTCTGTCCTGCTATTTACCCATAGCTGGGGAGAGATTTGAATTCATGCCTTTCCCAAAGGTATTAGCGCTATGTGAAATCCAAACATCTTCGTCCAGGAATTGAACTCGAGTCGACGAGTCCATTTCCTATAACTCTAACCATTTGACCACGCGCTTCCACCCACACACACACACTTACGCACATACATATACATATATATGTGCGTAAGTGTGTGTGGTGTGTCTGTTTGTATGTGTACACGTGCTAGTGTGTATTTGTATATATGTATATATGTGTGCAATTTTCACATGTTCGTATGTCATCTATAATTCATTTATTTATATTTTTTAAATGATGAGATGTTGAAGGTCATTATTACCACTAGTACAAAATTTTAAAAAAACAACCCGGGCGATGTAAAAATAGATTTTTGAAACATATTGCCTGAGGAGAGGGAGTAAACAATTCAATGTCAGCGAGTTTGTACCCTAAGTAAGTAAAATCAACAAATTCATTAAAGGATTAAAAAATAAAACAATTTGAAATGTAAACTTTAAATATGTATTAAAATAAAACAAACTATATATAGATATATAATACCAGTCATGTATTTATTAAAACTTGTTTTAAAAACCCAGTGAGGACTGTCTAATGCTGCATGTTCAAATTTTGAGTGTATTTATTCTGTTATGACGATTTTGGGTAATGTGACGTAATCAGTGACGTAATTTTTGTTACAGACAAAAACCAGAAGCGAATCTCCATTATTGCCATTATAATTTAACAGGAAAAAAACTTCTCCATGTTTCTTTTACTATTTTCGGCTTCTTTGTTTCATGGCTTATCAACCTTGTGGGTTATTGAATGTCAAAACCATCATTAGAAAAGAATAGTAGTGGTTATATCTAAAGCGACATCTCTTCCAGGCCGTAGTCATATCAGTACTGCTGTATGGCTGCATTACCTGGACCCTAACGAGGCGCCTCGAGAATAAGCTAGATGGGAGCTGCACAAGAATGCTGCGAGCAGTATTGAACAAGTCGTGGAGACAGCACCCCACAAGGGAGCAGTTGTATGGTCACTTGCCTCCTATCTCACAGACCATCCGAGTGAGACGGACTAGGCATGCGGGGCACTGCTGGAGAAGCAAGGACGAACTCATAAGCGATGTTCTCCTGTGGAAGCCAACACATGGACATGCCAGTGTGGGCCGCCCAGCAAGGACCTACATTGACCAGCTATGTAAAGATGCTGGCTGCAGCGAGGAAGAACTCCCTGGGGCGATGAATGATAGGGAGGGTTGGCGAAAGATTGTCAGGGATGTCCGTGCTGCCAGCGCGACATGATGATGATGATGATGATATCTAACCCATAACTGCTGGGGGGGGTGAGGAGGTTCATATCTTTCCAACAGTTATTAGTTCGAAAGTGAACGCATTAGAGCTACTAGAGATCGAACCCGCTTACCACCCATCGCTGTCCACGAAGCCATAGGGACTATCTATTTGCGAATAAATTTCTGTTTAACATTATAGATCAAAATTGACCTGGGAGTAATGGCAATAGAGGGTACTGCACAAAAGTCACTCACCCACCGCCTTCTAGGACATATATGATAAAATGGTTGGGACTTTGATCAATACAGTCAGGACAATCATATAAAGAGATGTCCTCACCGACCAACCGTCTAGCCAAAGTAAGGGCCAAGGTGGGAGTGTTACGTGTCATGGACAACTAAGTCATCAGTATTCCGTCCTTAAGCATCAAGGTCCACCACCGACGGCCAACAGATGAGCCATTTGGGTGTGGGGTCTTGCCCCTCTGCAATAAAAACTTAGTTTTACAGTTATCAAAAATATACGTTATTTGTATATATATATATATACCGAACCCCTCCGTAAGAACAGGATGCGACACAAGTTCAATTACTTAAGCAGAGTTTAACAAGTTTGAATTCAGAGTTTTCCTTCTCCTAGACAGATTTTATTAGCCAAGGTTAAAGAGCCCAGTCTGCCCTACTATTTATCCATAGCTGGAGGGAAAATAAATGGATGTATACCTTCCCAAGGGTATTAGTGGTATGTGAAATGCAAACAGCCTCGTCCAGGATTTGAACTCGCATCGTCTCTTACCATTTTCTACGACTCTAACCACTACACCACGCGCCTCCATATTAGATTGAGTGAAAATATAAGTAACCTTTTTCTACACAGTGCTGGTTGCTGGACAGTGATGTACATAGATTCCAGGACCTTCAAGTGACAAGACAATCCAGTCTGCCCTACTATTTACCCATAGCTGGAGGGAGAATAATTGGATGCATTCCTTTCCCGACGGTATTAGTGGTATGTGAAATGCAAACAGCCAGGATTTGAACTCGCGTCGTCTCTTACCATTTTCTACGATTCTAAC
>CM042164.1:33656560-33664060 GCA_023376005.1 Doryteuthis pealeii
ATTTTCAACTTACCACTTAACTCATTTAAACCTGTGTTTTTTCAATTTTTCTTAATATACTACATACCGTCGCATTCTCTTCTTTTTCTTTACATACATATATATATTTATATACATATATATATATATATATATATATATATATATTTGGGAATAAAAGGCCTTAAATACCATGGGTATCGTGGTTATGGACCATTTCCATTCGCGAGTATGGCCACGAGCTTCTTCAGACCACTCATATATTTTATCTAAAAGATATCAGTGGTCTGAAGAAGCTCGTGGGCATACTCGCGAGTGGGAATGGTCCATAATCACGATACCCCTGGTATTTAAGGTCTTTCATTCCTAAATAACTTTGCTCTGTTTACAATAATTAAACATTGAGCTCTCATATGGAACCTGAACTCTACAACAAACTACTGGGACCCTTATACCAAGGAATTTGGTACCGCACCAAAGTATATATATATATATATATCAGTCATCCACGGGCACATGTTTCGACGTTCACGTCTCATCAGTGCGGCTCAACATTTTTAACAGCTACCTCTAAATAGGAGCGAACCTCACAGAATTTTCATCTGCCAAGCTCCTTAACCTTACGGCCGCCAGGACTGTTAGTCAGAGGCGAACAATTAATTGATACATACTTACAGGATGTATGTTTTTACAATCCTCAGAGAACTCAAGTCTGTAAATAACAGGCAAGTGAATGCCTTACGCTAAACGGTGTAAGTTCAACTAATGTCTCCCATACAGTGCTATACCAGGAAATTGGGAGCATACGGAATATATGCCTATATACATATATACATATATTCATGCAACACATGCCTATATTAATATTCATATATATATGTATATATACATGCAACATATGCATATATATATATATATATATTATACACTCCCAAAACAGGGCAGGGCTCTCTAAGAGCAACTTTAACTGACTTTTACCACCAGCGAAATAAAGCAATGATCGTCTGTTGTTTACAGGTTTGAACTATTTGGTTATCGTAAAATATATACATACCGATATATGCATTCATCAGTTAAAACACGGCCCCTTAACCGTAGCCGAAGCGTTGTTACTTGAAAAAAGCATAGGGTTAGTGTTAGGGTTTAGGGTTAAGGTTAGGGTTAGGGTTGGTGCTGGGGTTTAGGCTTAGTTTAATGGGAAAATGAATAAATAATTCTGTTTTTTCTGGGTCACCCTGTATACAAGGTGACCCAGAAAAAACAGAACCCACAAATTGTGTAATAAAACTGTTAATTTAAACTAGGGGGTTTAGGGTTAGGGTTAGGGTTTAGGGTTAGGGTTGGGTCGTCGGGAAAAACGCCCTAAGTTTGTTGTTTTTTTGTGTTTTTCAAGTAACACCGCTTCGGCCACGGACTTCAAGCGTAGCTGGTGTTTGTTTTTTCAGCAACCACCGGCTAGCGGTTTTTGAGGCAGGAGGCCGGGATGGAAATCCGCGAAGAGCACCTAATTCAGTAATTTCATTCTCATCTCCGGATGTTTTTTTGTCTTTCAGTTTCTTTACCTTAGATAACGCATCAAAACACCTAAATTTCTACGTGCTCATGATCCAGCTAAAAAAAGGAAGACAAGTTCAAATAAGGCGCTTAAATACCAGAGGTCCCCTAGTGGGAACAAACGGCAACGCAGATAACTCTTCCAGGCAAAGGGAAGATAATCCCCTACAGCGCTAATAACATTGGGAAAGATATGAATCCAACTACACTCCCTCGAGCTATCGGTAAATAATAGGACAGACTGGGCCTTTAACTTGGTTTGGCAACCAGTCTAGGAGAAGGAAAACTGAATTCAAAACCTATTACTAGGATAAGCTAAGCTAATAAGTGATCGATTTCAAAAATTGTTTAAATAGTTTTCCATACAATATTACACTTACATGCATTTTATCTACTTTTATTACACACACGCACAGATAAACACACACACACACACACACACACACACATATATATATATATATATATATATATATATATATATATATATATATATATATATATCACTGCTGATAATCGCTGTAACAAAAAGCAGGCTGAGAACAATATTTTATTATATTTTATCATCAGCAGGGAGTTGGTATACGGACAGTTTCGCAAACTGGGTGATTTTGGCATAATTAATTTATATCTCTTAATCTGGAAAAACCAATAACCAAATTTGGCATGTTTCTTAGTTAGAAGGGTATTAATGTGTATGCAAGATTTTGAATCAGAGTGACCGCCCGTTTTGGACTTATACGTCGACACGTACATACCAAACCTACGCTTCAAAGATGTCTGCAAGAGAGACCTGAAGACATGCCGCATCGACATAGCCACGCGGGGGGCTTGTGCAGAAGACCGTGCAACCTGGCGCCTCCTCATCAAACAGGGAACAAAAAGAAGTGAAAAAGAGAGGAAAAGAGCTTCCACAGAAAAGAGAGCTAAAAGAAAGGAGAAATAGCAGCACCCTCAACGCCTACAGAAAGCACCACCTTTTGTTTGCAATGACTGCTCCAGAGACTGCCATTCAAGGATCGGTCTGTTCAGCCACTCACGTAACTGTAGGTGAGAGATAGAGAGAGAGAGAAAAATAACTATGCCATCGTCTAAAATAGACGGAAAGTTGCCAACCATATATATATATATATATATATATATATATATATCATTATAATGGAGATTATGTGTTTTTCTGTCTGTAACCGAAACTATATTACTACTCAAGTCACAATTCCCTTAATTATTTACGTCAAATTCTCCATGATTTCATTCTTTTAAACCTTCAGTTATTAATAAAAATTGTTTTACATTATTAATACTGTTGACCATATCTACGTACTAATAACATGCAATTGTATTTATTATACAACAAAATAGCGGTTTACAGTTTGAACGAGAAGGCTAATTTGCATATTGATATTTAAAATTTTATTTTAATAAATATGTGCTTGGTATTATTGATTTCTAATTGTTTGGTTTTATCTTAAGAAATATAAACAAAAATCTCGTGGATAAATCTTAAAAGAAATTTATTTACAAGAAGAAATAACTGTAATATTATCCTTTACTTCCTGTTTTAACTAAATAGTTAAATTAGGAAAATTTACCAATGAAAGAGGGGAGTAATGGAAAATGATGGAATAGTTAGTTTCAAAGTTGTTCTATTTTTCGATTATACCACCTCTGTTGCAGATCTTTTTATCTGCATTCTTAGTCAGTTTCATTAGCCTTTCTAATTTAATATGATATTTTATTATATCAAAACTTAAAAATTAAATACTTGCACCTGAAGGGTGCATATATTTGCTAGTACATATATATATGTATATAACAGTAGGTGTATTTGTTTATCATATATAGACGTGAATTTGGTAGCAGATACACTGTCACTATCAGAACGACTATTTTTACGAGAGGATTAATAATGTTATTAACATCTACCTGGTGTCATTGAGATTTATCGGATTTTGTATGAAAAACATGTAAAAGCATGTATTAACTTAAACAAACATAATTTTTGATGAAGCAAAATTTTCAAAATAATTTTTACAAATAAATAAAAAAGATTCCTATCAATTTAATGAAGACAATTTTTATTCGATTTATTTACTCAAGTAATTGTTGTGGGACAAATATTTATCTTAATTAATGTTTGCCTTCGTAAAAGATGGATTTCATCGTAATTTTAAAATAGATTTGTTTTCATTTTGGGATAAAACATATCTTGGCTTTTTAAAATTAGATTAATTTGAAAATTCATTTAATCAAATATATAATTTAGCTGAGTTTAAAATTCATATTTGATTTATTTACTTAAGTACTTTTGTTTGTAATACATTTTTTTTTTGTTAATTGGAAATAAATCATTCTGGTGATATGTTTGCATTTGTTAAATAAGGTGTTAATGAGAAGAGATTAGTTGATATTGATTTTTCTTAAACGAATAGAAAAAAAGACCAAAAAATGTCTTCTTTTCACTAGCGCTACACAAGAGATTTTTTTACACAAGCTCCTTACTTTCCCGCACAGATGCCTGTGCTACTCATACGCTAAGTTGACGAGGGTCGGTTTCGAATTAGGAACCTTGTGGTTTCTAGCCGAACGCTCTACTGACTGTGAGATAATCGAAAATGGAAACGAAACATATTCTTTTTAATATATTAATAATTTGAAAGCAATTACAATGCACATAAAAATAAAAACAAAAAGATGTTATTTTTGTCTTATCGATTTCAAAGTATAACTTTATCTTCAGAGACGAATTCCAGAAATGGACGCGTTTTTTTTATGTCGTTATTTTTTTTAATGTTATTAACACGCGTCTCATGGTGTTCTTTTTTTAAACTCCACGCTGAAAGCCGTGATAGTCATTTAGCCGTTCATTCAATTTCAATTTTATTATATTCATCTATTTATATATTTATGTATTATTCATTTGATATATGTATAATGAAATGTACATACTTTTTAACTTATGGCATAACACTTGTATTCGGCGAGCCAGGTTCAAGACTTGGACGAGGCTATTTGCATTTCAATTCGTGCTAAAGGCATAAATCCAGTAGATTGAAGCCGTTAGAAAGGCAATAGATTTAGGAGAACAGAAATTCTGATTTCATACCAGCTGTACTCCGCTTGAAAATTCCCATTGGCTACATCCTAGCCGTGGTAATGAATTAGATAAATAACAGTTTGTGTCAGCCTAAAAAGTTCCACGGTTGCATCCCTTTAGACAGTAAGGTTAGGGAGTGACCACTATTTAGTCAACTGTACTTGGTAACCGTCGTTTCCCGGCTATACCACTTATGTTTGTTACCTTAGTATCTTCTATATAATGGAGATTCGCTTCCGATTTTTGTCTGTAACAAAAATTACGTCACTGTTTACGTCACATTACCCAAAATCGTCATAACATAGAATAAATACATTCAAAATTTGAACATGCAACATTAGACAGTCCTCATTGTTTGTTTATTTTAAACAAGTTTTAATAAATACATGACTGGTATTATATATCTATATATAGTTTGTTTTATTTTAATACATATTTAAAGTTTACATTTCAAATTGTTTTATTTTTTAATCCTTTAATGAATTTGATGATTTTACTTACTTAGGGTAGAAACTCGCTGACATTGAATTTTTTACTCCCACCCCTCAGGCAATATGTTTCAAAAATCTAATTTTACATCGCCCAGAGGGTGTTTTTTTTATTTTGTACTAGTATAAATATTTTTCACACTGTTGTATGGTTTTTAATAGACTTTTCTAAGGCTAATACTTATATGTTTAATTGTGATATATCGATTTAAAAAAACACTCTCTTGTAATATTAATATGTTTCAAGGGTTCCCAAATGTTTTGATATTAATTGATTGCTGTTAAGCTGTTAAACTTCAAATGTGTTGTCATCAAGATAGAAACAGAATTCTAAAACCAAACCAAAAGGTCAGTCAGATTTGAACTCGTCTCGTCATGTCCATGTCCTACGACGGTGACCATTACACAACGCATCTCCAAGATCTGTGTGCATAGAGCCATAGCCATAGCCATTGCCACACTCCTATATGGTTTAGTGTGTAGGCGCGTATTGTAATGGTTAGCGTCGTATGAAATGGACAAGGTTAAAAGAGTTCAAATCCTGGACAAAGTTGTTTGCATTTCACATAGCGATAATACCTTTGGAAGGCATGAATCCAACTATTCTCCCTCCAGCTATGGGTAAATAGTTGGACCGACTGGGGTCTTTAACCTTGGTATAGCAACCTGGGCGACCCCCAAGGACAAATGACATAGAACCACAATACAATGCTATCAAACCAGACCTTCACCTGCAGCCGCCGCGACCGTGCTTTTCTGTCCTACATTGGCTTTATCACCCACGAACATGCCTGCAGTCAACGTGGACCACCCCTTTAATATGTGTTCACGAAGTCAGGCCATGATGATGATGATGATGTGGTGATAGAAATAAAACAGTTAATCCCATAATAAACGAATGCAGCAAACTGGCATAAACAAAATGCAAAACTAGGCACGACTGGGTGGGAAAGGCAATCCACTGGGAATTGTGCAAGAGATTCAAGTCTGATCATGCTGACCAATGATATATGCACGAACCAGAAAATTCCACGAAAATTAGAAGCATTAGATTCTCTGGGACTTTGAGATACAGACGGATCACCTAATCCCGGTTAGAAGACCAGACCTTGTGTTAATCAATAAGAATAAAAAGACCTGTCACCTAATGGATTTTGCAGTTTTAGCGGATCATGGAGAGAAAAAAAAGTGAACAGACTATCTATCTATATATCTATACATATATAAAGGGCAGGTGTGTGTGTATGTGTGTGTGTGTGTGTGTGTGTGTGTGTGTGTGTCCGTCCGGATGAAACTACGTTAAATCATTTTCTGCATTTTATGATATATTTACCATTCAATTTACAATTCACATACATGTGCTACATGGTTGAGTTTTATTACTTCTTTAACTATGGCGACTATCGAGAAAGAGAATTCTGAATTCAAATCAGTTGTAGTCTGCTTGAATGACTTCAAGTCATTTCTTACGTAAGGCGTGTGGCGGGGGGTGCCTGAGTAAATACATAATCTACTGGGTTAACATGTCAAACACTTTGACAGGTAAACACTTATTCATGGGATGCAGGGTTTTTTTTGCTTACATCAGAAACCGTTATTTTAAAGCAAACAATATGAAAGATCTATTTGAAAATGTCAACATGGAGGATATGTTCTCCTTTTTTAGGGAAATAAAATTATACCATAGAATATAGACATGAAACAAATCAATACCATACAACATAATCCCCAATAATGCTAACACATTGTTAAAACCAATTACTAAAAAGTATAAATATAAATACATAATATTTAATACTTCCTAAGCGTTAGGCTTGACATAACCCCAGACGGGTTGATATTGCCGTTAAAATCAATAAACAAACAAACAAACAATTACTTAAGGCGTGTGGGTAAATACATAATCTACTGGGTTAATTTTTACGAAAATAATCTAGTTACAAATCACAACAGAAATAGTAGCCTACGGGTGTTAAAAAATAATAAAGTCTTGTAAAGTAAAGTCGTCGTGGTGGCTTAAAGTCACTATCAGTCAATCAGCGAGGAAGTCTATCCCCTTTTCACTGGCGCTAGATCAAGGAGATTGTTTTGGCGTGTGAAGTTGAGCACCACACCTACCATCAGCTCCTTACTTTACCACACAGATCCTTGTGCTACTCATATGCTGAGTTGGCGCGGGCCAGCTCGAACCAGGAACCTTGTGATTCCTAGCCGAACGCTCTAACGACTGAGCTAAACTGTTTTCAGATTTGCTCTGCTAATTTTAAAAATACCTCCCAAATTATTAGAAAGCCTTGAATAAGTTATTATCAAGTTAGAAAGATTAATTATATACGCTCTATGGAAGCCTGTCGTGTAATGATTAAAGTCGAAGGAAATGGA
>CM042164.1:33669060-33684060 GCA_023376005.1 Doryteuthis pealeii
CACACACACACACACACACACCACACAACATATATATATATATTATATATTATATATATATATATATTAATCCGGCTTTTTTATCTATCATTCTGTTTCTAATCTGTATATATCTCTAACACCCAATATCCAATAGGGTACTAGAAGAGAATAGCATTGGTGTAAAGTATACCATTAAAAAATCTGAACTCGAATAGTTAGAAAAATCAGTTGTTTTGAAGGCGGTTCGCTGCGTTCGAATCTCAACGAGTGCCTATTATTTCAGATTCACCCTGTTTTGTTTTGTTTTCAATTTAGTTTTGCCTTTTTTTCACTTTTTTTCTTTTTCAAAATGTTATTTATTTATTTATTTATTTTCATTATTGGCCTGACGGTCAAATGAGTTGAGATCATAAAAAAAGCTACTGAAAAATTTAGATTGATTAATTGTCAAAATTTGTCAACATGTCTAATTCATTATAATGAATTAATAATGAAGATTCGCTTCCGGTTTTTGTCTGTAACAAAAATTACGTCACTGCTTACGTCACATTACCCAAAATCGTCATAACATAGTCTAATAATTGCATGTTCTAATTTTGAGTGTATTTATCATACACTCAAAATTTGAACATGCAACATTAGACGGTCCTTTTGAAAAATACGTGACTGATATTATATATCTATATATAGTTTGTTTTATTTTAATACATATTTAAAGTTTACATTTCAAATTGTTTTATTTTTTTAATCCTTTAATGAATTTGATGATTTTACTTACTTAGGGTAGAAACTCGCTGACATTGAATTTTTTACTCCCACCCCTCAGACAATATGTTTCAAAAATCCATTTTTACATCGCCCGAAGGGCGTTTTTTATTTTGTACTAGTTCATTATAATGGAGATTATATAACTGTCTGTCTGTAAACGAAACTACATCATCACTGACGTCACGCTTTCTTTAGTTATTATATTTTCAACGATTATTAAATAGTCATTATTTAATCTTAATTAACATATTTATTAACAACGATCTATATTAAAGTCTAGTGGATTTAGATTTGCTTCAAAACTGTCCTTATTATTAATGCATTTAAAATCCTGAATACAGGATGTAATACATGTCTAAGATATAAAGATTTACATAGTATACGGTGGGAATAAATTGCACAATGATTTTAACAAAACTGGTTTTAATAAATAATTATTTACTGTTACTGATTTCTAATACAATCATGTAATTCTCAAACATATTAAAAGCAGTTCTATGTATAATTTTATATAGAAATTAATTAAAATAACAGAATAAGTGTTGTATTTTTATATTCGTCCTTATTTAGCTTCGTTAGTCTTTCTAATTAAATATTATATTTCATTACATTAAAACTTAAATACTTGCACCCGGGAATCGCATACTTTTGCTAGTAATAATAATTATCTCATGTAATGTTTTTTTAAATCAAATGTTTTTCTTCCGACAGTCACAGTAAAAACAAGTGTTCAATAAAAAGGCAGGGAAAACTGGTTCTTTTGCAAGAAAAAAGAAGTCAGCTAAACAGGAAACTGTTTATACTTTGTATCTCTTTATTAGACTTAGAATTTTAACCATACACTTGCTGTCTGACCTGAATTTTCTGGTGTAACTTTCTCAAGTTGAATTCCTTCATTGTGTGATACTCGTCTGAAGCGGCCAGTCTCTTGAGGATTTTTTTTAAATTAAAAAAATTTTTTAAAGCCTTTTGAGCTTTTGGTCGAAATAAATTTATTACGGAATGACGGTTTGTTAATTTTTACTTTCTTTGAAAGTTATATATATATATATATGCAGCTTGCAATCCACGTCTTGTAAATCCATCTGTCTTCATTGATGGAAAAGCATTGAAGATTGTTGACACATTTAAATATCTTGGATCAACAGTCACATCTGATGGAAAAATGGACAAAGAAATCCATTCCAGAATAGGTAAAGGTAGCACTGCATTCGTCAATCTGAAACATCGTTTATGGAGTACCAAAGATGTATCTCTTAAAATAAAAATTAACATCTACGGAGCAGTCGTGCTATCTACTCTACTGTATGGTGCTGAAACTTGGACATTTTACCGCAAGCACATAAACCAACTTGACGCATCTCACATGCGTTGTCTTCTTGTCATTTGCGGTATAAAATGCGATGATAAAGTAAGAAATAGCACAATTTTTAAAAGATGTGATATTGCTGGCATCGAAACCCTACTAGCCAAGATTCAACTTAGGTGGGCTGGTCACGTTGTCCGAATGAATGAGAACAGGCTTACAAAGAAGATTTTATACGGGCAACTACCAAATGCTAAGCATACTATTGGACGTCCTCTCTTACGCTACAAGGACAAATTGAAGGACAATTTGAAATACCTCGATATTGACCTGAATGCTTGGGAAGATCTAGCATCGGATCGGAAGGAATGTCGTAAGACCTGTTTCACTAAACCAAAGAGCTTTGAACAAAATAGACTGAAGCATAGAGATCGGCTCCGCATAACTTTAAAAGAAAAATATTTAACTCCTGCCTTGGATCATTTCGTTTGTTAGTGTGATTTCATGGCTCGCAGTAGGGCTGGGCTGCTATCACACTCGAGGAAACATAAAATGTCTTCTTGACAGCATGCACAACATGGGAGGAATCAAATCACTCACTGCTCTCCTATCGTTCTCGATAGGAGAGTCCACCATATATATATTACAACAAAAGAAAAAAACAATTTTAAGTCACATTGTATACGAAACTTATTTACATTCTTTCAAATATTACACAATTAAATTAAATTTCTTCTTTTTAGAAATCAAACAATCAATTTGTTTCTCCTCCCTAAACATGTTTGATCATTTTTAAGTGGATTTTTGAGCTTTGTAAATTGAAAGTTTAGTAAAACAAAAAAAAAAAAAGAAAAGATAAATTCGAAACAAACCTTTTTAAAAAAAAAACTTAGATTTCTAAAATTTTATATATATATATATACACGTGTTTCGACTTATCAAGTCTTTTCAGTGTTGCTAGACATTTTGTGGGCTACCTACACCCGAGTTTGAAATCTGATCGTTTTATCAGCAGTCGGACAGCCTACCCTCCCGGCTATCATCACCAACAGTATGCGAAGGGGATTTTAACTGTTTTAATACACACATCTGTATGTATGTAAATGCCGTCATAGAGTGCTCCATCTCATTTGATCAAAGATAGTTTCACCAGAAAAAAAAAAGAATATCCAGGAAAATAATTAATAAATTTAGAAAAATATAGCTAAAGAATATGTTCAATTTCAATAAGTATTAGACTCAAGAAAAAGTAAGGACACAACATAAGTTCCGCCCTGTCGGCTGGGGCGTTAGAATGCACCGACTGCACCTCTGCAGAGGGGTGAGACTCCCCCAATGGGGCCACCTGTTGGCCGTGGGTGGCGACCCGTGATGCTTAAGGATAGAACCCAGGTGGGTGAGCAATTCATGACATGCAATACTCCACTTTGGCTCTATCTTAGGCTAGACGGGCGGTCGGAGAGGCCCTCTCTGATCAATCGGCTGGTCACGTCAAGCCCTAGCACCTACATGATTTTCCCAACCCTATTGCCCTTATGGCAAGCCCCAACCCCTTTTTATCATATGTATGCTAGAAGGCGGTGGCTGAGGGTCTACATGTCCTGGGAATGACGTTAAACTCTATCTGATGGTGAGGTTCCAGTTTTGGAGGTTTGGGGAATGTGGAGCACCCCATTCATCACCATTGCTCCCTGGTTCACTCTGCCCCGGAGTGGTAGTACCTGTTAGGGTCCCATCTATGGGTTAAATAGAAAAATGTATTTATAAAAAACTTGTATTATCCATTAAGAATTGATTTATTTCAAAACTTTATCCGCATTAAATGACCCACTGAGGTTAATATGCCGTAAAACAAAACAAACCAAACAACATGAGTTGAAATAATTATTTCATTAAATAATTTATTCCAACACAAGTTTAAAATGTTAAAATAGACAACAATATAGAAGTGAGTGTTTTTAGAAAATACTATTTTCCCTCGCGGGAAAGGAAAATTTTAGTCCTGAATTTCTTCACACCAGACGACTATTTTCGAATAGATTTTTAAAATACACAAACCAAAACAAATCAAGTAACCGTGATACGTCAAAAAGTTTTCTTTTCATTCCGGGGAGAGAAAACTAAATTCCTATTTTCTCTGCAAAATAAATCCCATTTCAAGAAATATTACACTTTCGGCATTTCCCCCTGATCCAACAATCTAAAAATTGTGTCTATCTTTATAATAATCTTTTCCATAACCTTCTTTAAAATCTTCTTCGTGTACTCTTAATCTCTTGAAATTGTGATATGCGAAGGATCCCTCGTCTGCCTTCAATCAAATATTCCCTCCCATTCATTGGCTAGTTTCACTGATCAAAGGTAATAACTAGTGTTACTTTTTAAATTTCAATAGATTTGAATTGTTAATTTGTAAATTGTATTGTTAAGTTTTTAAATGCTATCTTTGGCCAGTTGAAGAGGGCTTAAAGTAAGTAAGTCCTGAGTTATGGAATCCTTCGGTAAGCGAATAAGGCCTATTCTGCTTATAAGTCCTATCCTGCGTATTGTTAAAGGTCCAGTGATTTAATTCTATGTCCGTCGTCCACAAAAGTCACAGTGGTTATGAGTAGTTATGGCCAGTACTGCCGGTTTAAGTATTGTATCAGCAGCAGAGTACTGCCAGTGATTGGCCAAGAGTTTGATCACATAGTTCTCGCCGAGTCTATAAATAGGAGCGGGTATCTAGCACGCACCTTATAAGAAAAATTCTAGGCACCTCATTTGGTGTAATGGTTAGCAAGCTAGATTAGCAGACCATTGTTAGTGAGTTCGAATCTCACTGGCGCGCCCACACTTCTGGCCTTGTGCTATATCTAAGCAAAGCTTAGTAAATAACTATAAGAAAATTCTGGGCACCTCACGTGGTGTAATGGTTAGCAAGCTAGATTAGCAGATCATTGTTAATGAGTTCGATTCTCACTGGGCGCCACAAATTTCTGGCCTTGTGCCACATCTAAGCTAAGCTTAGTAAATAACTATATAGAAAAAGTCTGGGCACCTCGCGTGGTGTAATGGTTAGCAAGCTAGATTAGCAGACCATTGTTAGTGAGTTCGATCTTCACTGGGTGCCCCCATACTTCTGGCCTTGTGCCATATCTAAGCTCAGCTTAGTAAATAACTATGTAGAAAAATTCTCAACAAGTATGACGTTAAACTGCATCTAGTGACCCGAAGTGTTAAATTTTTAAAAATGCGTTAAAAAAAATTTTTAAATTAAGTTTGAAAAGAATTTTTAAATACAATAATGAATAAATAACACGAAAGAGCTACGCCATAAAATAGCCCTATAAGTATTGACAACATGGTAGGTCGATTTTGGAACTGTAAATGTGTCGAAAATTGCAAATTAACATAAAGAATTACCACACAAAATATTTTTCTTCAAAACTGGAATTTTTGGATATAGTTATTTACTAAGCTTTGCTTAGATGTGGCACAAGGTCTGCTAATCTAGCTTGCTAACCATTACACCAAAATGTCACTTCTATTTATAGACTTGCTGAGTGTCACGTGACCAACCTATCAACCAGTCACTGACAGTGCTCTGCTGCTGCTATTATTATATATACTGAAGGTCTGAGAACACCTAGGCACTACACTCTGGACACTCGTGGAGTACGAACCTCATGTGATTATCTCACTGGATCTCATAGGACTTACCACCGGATACTATTGACTTATTGACTTACTTATTTACTTTAAGTTCTTTTACAACTGGCCAAGGATGGCGGCCAGACACTCAACAGTCTTCGTTTAAAGAAATAGATTCACTTTTAAAATGTTATCCATGTTACAGCTTAATTAATTAATCGGTATATCGGAGGTGTCTGTGATGATGGAGGGATATTTTCAAAGTTTTTAATTTACCTGATAATGACTAATCCGAAGGTTTCTGGCTTTCATGCATTAGTGAAAAATGTGTGACAATTACAATAAAGAAATCCAAATTTTATAAACGATATTTGTCTTTAAATAACCTGTGAATTGAGATATTTTTCTAATATACCACTGGTAAACAAAACAAGAATTAAGGTAAATAAAAATAAAATAAATAAATAAACGAAAATCTGCCAACAACATCAGCTCTTAAAAAAGTGTAGGTAAAGAGTATGGGTCGTAAAGTCGGTGATCCATTTAATATGAACAAACTATTAAAAACTGAGCCCTCATTCTTGACCATATTACAGCAGCAGACACTTGTGTTGATATGTAAAAGTAGAGGTATATGTATGGGGAGCATATGTATATATATATATATATATATATATATATATATATATATATATATCATCATCATCATCATGTCGTGCAGTTTGCACGGATATCCATGATGATCTCTCGCCAGCCTTCCCTATCATTCATTGACTCCGGCAGCTCCTCTGCGCTGCAGCCAGTATCCCTACATAGTTGGTCAATGTAGGTCCTGGCTGGGCGGCCCACATTAGCGCGCCCATGTGCTGGTCCACAGTAGTACGTCGCTTACGATCTCGTCCTTGTTTCTCCAGCAGTGACCTGCATGTCTAGTCCGTCTCACTCGTATGGTTTGTGAGATGGGGGCAGGTGGCCATATAGTTGCTCTTTTGTGGGGTGCTGCTTCCACGACCTATCCAGGACCGTCCGTAGCATTCTCGTACAGCTCCCATCTAGCTTATTCTCAAGACGCTTCGTTAGGGTCCAAGTGGTACAGCCATACAGAAGTACCGACACTACCACAGCCTGGAAGAATCGCCTCTTTAGCTTGTTGGGGAGATCGGATTTCCATATGACTGATAGTTTGTTGGTGGCCAACCATGCCTTTCCTATTCGAGTGTTAACATCGTTTTCTGTGGATGAGATATTACTCCCTAGGTATGTGAATTTTTCTACTGACTTAAGAGGCTTGCCGTCAAGTGTGGAGATGTCCCCTTGCTTTTTGAAGCTCATGAACTCAGTTTTATCAGCGTTCACATAGAGGCCGACGTTCTTTGCTGCCTTCTCCAGGCTGTGTAGTAGTGTCTCAGCCTGTGTCGGCGTATCGGCAAGGAGCGCGAGGTCATCAGCATAGTCCACATCTGTGACTGTTTGTGCGGGGTATCGCCTGCTTCTTGCTTTCCTTAGTGTGAGACCTTTTCTTTAGGGTATCTAATGATGTTCTGAGTATGTAGTCTAGGCATATTATAAATATATATGGTGCTAACGTATCTCCCTGCAGAACCCCAGCGGTGATTCAAAGAAATCTGTGTCGCCATCAGGTGAGCGTACCATTGCTTTAGTGTCTTTGTAGAGCATCATTATGGCGGCAACAGTTTTTTGGGGAGACCATATGCTAGTAGTATTTGTTCCATTTTCCCTCTGTGTATAGAGTCAAATGCCTTAGAAAAATCTACGAATAGTAGCGTTGCCTCTAGGTTTTTTTGCTCGGACCCCCTCTATGATTCGTCGTATAGTCAGGATTTGAGAAGTTGTGGATCTGTTTCTACGAAATCGTTTTGATTTTTCCTTAGGATTTTCTCTATTCGGGTCGGATGCGATTAAGAAGAAGGGCATTATATATCTTAGCTGCAATAGCAGTAAGAGTTATGCCTCTGTAGTTTGGCGATTCCTAGGTCTCCCTTTTTTTTTTCTTTTTTTTTTGGGGGGGGAATGGGAGATGCATCCTTTCGTCCATCTATCCTATTTTGTCTATACACAGCATTGCATAGCCTAAGCAGTATGTCGTTGAATTTCCCCAACTTCCATACCTCTGGGGGTATTTCGTCAAGGCCTGCTGCTATATATATATATATTGAAATATGTGTATTTGGGCAGCATTTTTTCATTTATGCCTGTTGAATTAAACAAAAGACACATCTCCTGTTTAACAATTTTATTTTTGATCTTTTCGAGGCCAACTTTAAAATATTTGGGTGGAAATCGTGGATTAGTACTCCAAAGTTCAGGTCCCAAGTACTTTCGGCAATTCGAAGTGCCATCATCAAGGGTGATGTGTTCAAGTTTTTTTAAATTATATTATGTGGAGGCTGGAAGGAGAAGAATTGATGGGAAAGGAGCTATAGGCATTTTAAAATGTATAATTACCGAAATATTCTAACGGAAAATAAACACATTCTGCACAAATAAAAAAATAAACAAAAACTCGAAATACTAGAAGCTTTATACATAAAACAATACAAACCATCCTTAAACAAAATTAATTTCCAATGCAGTACACACATTTTCAAATGCCTATAGCACCTTTCCTATCAATTCTTCTCCTTGCAGCCTCCACATTAATATATTTTTTTTAAAACGGAACACATCACCCCTGATGATAGCACTTCGAAGTGCCGAAAGTACTTGGGACCTGAACTTTGGTGGACTAATCCACGAATTCCATCCAAATATTTTAAAGTTGGCCAGAAAACTCGAAAAGATCAAAAATAAAATTGTTAAACAGGAGATGTGTCTTTTGTTTAATTCAACATGCATGAATATATTATATTTATATATACTAGCAAATATATGCACCCTCCGGGTGCAAGTATTTAAGTTTTAATATAATAAAATATCATATTAAATTAGAAAGACTAATGAAACTGAATAAGTATTCAGATAAAAATATTTGGAACAGAGGGGGTATGATTGAAAAATAGAACAATTTTGAAACTAACTCTTCCATCATTTTCTATTACTCCCATCTTTCATTGGTAAATTTTCCTAATTTAACTATTTAGTTAAAATAGGAAGTAAAGAATAATATTACAGTTATTTCTTCTTGTTAATGGATTTCTTTTAAGATTTATCCCCGAGATTTTTGCTCATATTCATTAATATAAAACCAAACAATTAGAAATGAATAATACTAAGCATATATTTATTAAAATCAAATTTTTAAGATCAATATGCAAATTAGCCTCCCCGTTCACACTGTAAACCGCTATTTTGTTGTATATATAAATGCAATTGCATGTTATTAGTATGTAGATATGGTCAACAGTCTTAATGATGTAAAACAATTTTATTAATAATTGAGGTTTGAATAAAAATAAAATCATGGAGAATGTGATGTAAATAACAAAGGGAATTGTGACTTCTATAGTAATATAGTTTCGGTTACAGACATACAAACCCACAATCTCCATTATAATAAGATTTAAGTAGTTTGGATCTTGATGGTAGGGTAAAGGCATTTTCAGGGGTCATTTTAAACATTTGTCTGGATATCGGAAGTGTTGTGGACTGTAAGATAAAAAAATAATTTTTCGTATTTTCCATGAAACTGTTATTATATTGTCCACAATTGGAATTATGATGTTGTTTCCGATGTTCTGACATGCAACGGAAGTAGAGTATGATTTTCAGCCTGCATACCTGGGTATGGATATGCATTTGATAAACACGTATCCGTTGAGTAAGGTGTAAAGCGTTGACAACAATTTATACGCCATTTTCTTTTTGAATAATATTGTTACTAAGCTTAAACATATCTGATACAGACGACATTTTGTGTATGCTTTTATCTTAATTGCATTAAACACTGGAACACCAACCACGATCTACGTTTTCCAATAGAGTGAAAGCAAATCTCTTAGAAGAAAAATAAGCGAAATTCACACGGAATTTCCGAAGAAGAAAAAAATCTAAAAAATTAAAAACAAAATTCGGGGTGTTTCAAAAAGGACACAATTCTATTTTTGGCAAATTGTAATTTAAATCCTTTTACATACAGCAGCTGCACGTAAATTTATCGCCCACTTCGAAGACCATCTAAGTAAGACTAGCAAGACATGTCGGAAATTGCTGGAGTAGTGGGAACGAATTCATAAGTGACGTTCTTCTATGGACACTTTATATATGGATGGACAAGTGTTGGACGACCGAGCAAAGATTTTACATTCATCAGCTTTGTACGGACACTGGTTGCTGTCTAGAGGACATGCCGATAGCGACATATGGCTAGAGAGTCTGGGGAACCACTTCTGGTGACATGCCTTGATGATGATGATGATAAGTCTGACACATAGGACCTATGTTGCTTACATATGTTACCCATATAGGAACTGTGAATATCAATGCTTACTTTCGGTGATCTGATCGGAATGGGTACTTTCGGCGTTACTTGATCGTATGTTGTTTGATTGTTTGGATTTTACGGCATGTCAACCCTTTTTGGGTTATTCTATACCGAGAGATATTTTTGTTTTATTCATTCGTTTTGGATATTCAGGATTTTTTTAACTCATTTTTTACTCATTCAATCCATAGATGGTACCCTAACATGTACTACCACTCCATGTGAGAGTGGACCGGGGAGTAATTGTAATGAAGGGGTACACCACACTCCCCAGAGCTTCAGAATGTAAACCTCACCACTAGATGCAATTTAAGTTCATATTCTGGACACTAAGACTCTCAGCCAACTCCTTCTCGCACAAATATGATAATAAAAAAAGGTTCGGGAGTTTGCTATAAGAGCGTGGTGTAAAATGCTTAAAGCCATGGGAAATGGACTCGTCGCCCCGAGTTCAAATCCTGGACGTGGTAATTGCATTTCACTTAGCGCTAATACCCTTCGGAAAGGTATGAATCCTTCTCTCCCTTGGCTATGTAGGGCAGACCGGGCTCTTTACCTTTGTTAGGCAACCGGTCTAGAAGGAAAACTCTGAATTCAAACCTGTTGAACTCTTAATAAATTGACCTTGTGTCACATCCTACCCGTGCGGAGGGCTTGGTAAATATATATAAGAGCTAGAGGGTCGTAAAAAGTATATAAGTGCTAGGGCTTGACATGAGCAGCCCATTGATGGGACGGGCACCTCCGTCAGCCTGTCTAGCTTAAATAAGAGCCAAAGTGAATTATTGCATCTCATGGACTGCTTAGCAACCAGGATTCCGTTCTTAAGCATCACAGGTCACCATTCACAGTCACCAGATGGTCCCATAGGGTTTTTACCCCTCTGCAGGGGTGTAATCGGCGTATTCTACAGTCCCAATTGAAAGGGAGTACTTAATCATAAGCGAAACCCTTTTAACTTCTTTGTAGCATATAAAATTGTAGTTCTCAAGAAGTTCTAGGAGAAGGAAAAGCCTCTTAATCTCTGTCATATCCTGTTTGTACGGGGTTATCGGTACATAAACAAATGGGTAATTTTCACCTTTAGTTGGCTAAATTTCTAGCAAGAAATTGTGCGGCGAAGTATCTGAAATGAACTTAATTGTTATTCAAGAACACATTTTATGATATTTTTGTGTTAAAGCATGCAGTTGTGTTGTTTTCGAAAAAGTTTCTAAGATTTGTTTATTTCGCACGAAGACTTTCAAAATCGCTACCGTCTTGTTTCAAAGTGAAAGTCAGTTGGCTAAATTCCTAGCATAAAATTATCTGAAATGGACTTAATTGTTATTAAGAACACATTTTATTATATTTTTGTGTTAAAGCATGCAGTTGTATTGTTTTCGAAAAAGTTTCTAAGATTTGTTTATTTCGCACGGAGACTTTCAAAATAGCTACCGGCTTGTTTCAAAGTGAAAGTCAAGGGAGGTTACTCTAATTGCCTTATTTGCTAGGAATTTTGACAACTAAAAGTGAAAATTACCAACAAATGCCCGTGCACCTCATCAATCCATGAAGATATCTTCGCATTTCTTCTAAAATGCAGGTACATAGAGGTGCCTGTCATATAATGGTTAGTGGTAGAAAATAAACACGACGACACAACTTCAAATCGTGGACGAGTCTTGTTGAATTTCACATGGGAAATTCATGAATCCAACTATTCTCCCTTCAGCGGTTCAATCGAATTTAACGGACCTAAATTCAACCATCGTATGTCACCCCACCGAAAGAAAAAAAATACCAAAAGTCAGGGTAATTAACCGAATTTAATGAAATTTTCAGTGTTGAAATATTAATGAATAAAAGATATGATGCACCAGTTATTTTATTTAAAAAACTTTTACATTTGTCATGTCAGTTAACTTTAAACCACGTATCTATGAGAATCTGTGTTACGCCTCACGTAAGAGCTAAAGTGGTGTGATGCATATCATGGACTGCTCACCACAATTATTCCGTTCTAAAGTATCACAGGCCGCCATCCACGGTAAAGATGTGGCCCCATTGCAGGGATTTTACGCCTCTGCAGAGGCGCAGTCGGTGTTGTTGTATATTCTCTTTCATTTATTACTTCTATTATTCTTCTTCCAGCGTCTCTTCTAGCGTCTGGACTTCGTCTTGGGGACTTCGTGACTGGTCTTCCATTGGGGATTTCTCTTTATCAGAAGCCCTGTGTCATTGGTAGTTTTTAGATAATAACCCAAGACTTCGATTTACTTAGATCATATTTCATTCTGAAATCCCCACCAGACTACCTGCGCAGATTTAGTCGGCATAACAAGACTTACCACCGTCGTGGTTTTGGCCGATCTGCCTAAAATCTCTTTCTAATCTAAACCGGGAGAGGGTCTTCTCCACCGATTCTCACAGTATCCACCGGAAGGAGGATCAAAACTGATGTCAAGCCTTGTCATTCAATTCTTCAAGGCCGCTGGCTGAACTTATAACAGCCATTTTGGTTTCTACACTACTGTACATAAGTATTAGGAATCTAATAATTATGTAACAGGTGTATTCTACTGCTCTAACCAACAGGGTGGGAAAATTGCTGAAGGAAGAAAATTTGGACATGCTTTTCCCAAAGGAATTACACACGAAGTGAAAATCAAACACCCTAATGCAGGAATTGAACTCAAGCCATCAATCTCATTTTCTATAACTTCATTGTCACGGGCAGGAGATGACACAAGGTCAATACATTCAGAAGATTATTGCGGGTTGGAATTTTACTTTTCGGTTGTTTTCCTAGTTGTCTAAAAAAACACTTGATATTTACACTTAGCTGGAGGAAGAACATGGATGGAGGAAGAAGGTATTTAATCCCCCACCCACCCCTCTCTCTCTCTCTCTCTCTCTCTCTCTCTCTCTTCTCTCTCTCTCTCTCTCTCTCTCTCTCTCACACACACACACACACACACACACACACACACTGTTAAACCTGAAATATATTTCTCCTCTTTTCTTTCCATTCATTCTCTCTCTCTCTCTCTCTCTCTCTCTCTCTCTCTCTCTCTATCTATCTATCTATCTATCTATCTCTAAAAAAATTAAATTAAAATTAACAGTTTTATTACAAAAGTTGTGGGTTCTGTTTTTTCCGGGTCACCCTGTAATTTTATGTTACTCAACTAGGGGAGGTTAAGGTTAGGGTTAGGGTTGGGGTTTAGGGTTAGTTTAATGGGAAAATAAATAATTTGGATCCTGTTTTTTTCTGGGTCACTTTGTTGAGGATGACCACTCCAGAACCTTTATCTGGTTTGGTAATGACAAGATTGTGGTTGTTACGGAGGGATTTGACAGTTTGAAAATGTTCCCTACGTAAGAAAAAGTCAGATGTGTCGATATTTGCTCCACAAACAAAGTTGACTACCACAACAAAATGGAAACCATCCTTGCAGACACAACCAAATTCAAGTTTATTGGAAACATGGAAGAATTTGACCAAACAGCCAAACAAGAAATGATCCTCCAACGGGACCTCCTAGATCTTTACAAAAGACACCTACTCCCTAAAACTATTTCCGTGAAAATTCGCCCTGTAGGCGCACAAAGACCACGCCTATATGGATTACCCAAGATCCATAAAAACAATACCCTTCTCCGACCTATACTATCCATGATTGGATCATCCCAGCATCGCCTCGCTAAATGGTTAGCACTCCTCCTACAACCTGCTGTTAAATTTTACTCTAAATACTGCATTCCTGACTCCTTCACATTTGCTAAGATTATACAAAATCTCCTTCAAATTTTCCACCAATCTTTCTTCTGCTCTTTTGATATCAATAGCTTATATACTAATGTCCCCTTGGATGAAACCATCACCATTTGCACGGATATATATACCGTAGCCATCTTGAACATCCTCCTATCCAGAACCAGTTTTTAAAAAATTGATCAATATGCCCACAAAAACATCCAATTCAGTTTAACAGCCGTATTTACCAACAACTGATGGTATAGCGATGGGAGTCCTCTCGGAGCGGCCATGGCGAACATATTCGTCGGCTTTCAAGAAGAGGTCATTATTCAACTCTAATAACCAACTCCCACTGTTCTATAAAAGATATGGGGATGACACTTTCGCCATTTTCTCTACCAGGTCTGAATGCAGACGTTTCTTTCACCGTCTTAATAACCTACACCCTTCCCTTTCTTTCACGTGTGAATTTGAGTCTAATAATTGTCTACCTTTTCTCGACGTTCTTGTTGAACGAACAGATAACACAATTCTTACCTCAATTTACCGTAAACCTACTTTCACTGGGTCCTATACACGTTGGGGTTCCTTTTGTCCCCCCCAACCTAAAATCAACTTAATCAAAACCTTAATCCATCGTGCCTTTATGATTTGCTCCAAATCTAAACTCCAGCAAGAATTCTCCTTCATTAAAACCACTTTAATTAAGAACGGTTACCCTGAGAACTTGGTTAATGCCACAATTAGATACAAATGTGCGCAGCTCTCCACTCTTCCTAAATTTGGCCCTGAAAAATGCCCAGTCTACCTAAGACTTCCTTGGCTGGGCAAATCTTCCATTCCTTTACTAGACAAGATCAAAAAATCTATCCATCGTTGCTTCAATGCAGTCAATCCTTGGGTTATCCTAAAATCTAATGTGCTGTTTCCTCCTAATCTCAAGGATAGTGTGGCCCCCCATCACAAAAGCCACTTAATCTATAAGTTTATATGCAAATGTGAGATTTGCTACATTGGCCGTAGTACCTGGAGACTGGAATCTCGAATCAAGCAGCACATACCCTACAACATCCGTTCTGGCAATGTGAACTGTCCCACAGCAGCAGACATAAATACTCCGTCCACCAT
>CM042164.1:33689060-33695522 GCA_023376005.1 Doryteuthis pealeii
TATCCTAGTCTTAGATCGGTTTCTTACCAAAGGTGAAGAGCCCAGCCTGTTTTACAATTAACATATATCTTGACGTGAAAGACAATAAGTAAAAATATAACAAAAGACTTAGAGTTTTTGCATTATAGTCTATTTCAGGAAGCTTAGACAAAGTATCTAACTCTCCAAAATCTCGCGAATCTCCTTCGCATCTGATGATTTGGGAGAGTTAGATACTTTGTCTAAGCTTCCTGAAATAGACTATAATGCAAAAACTCTAAGTCTTTTGTTATATTTTTACTTCTAAATTTCCTCTGTGACTCTAACTATAAGAGCACACATTGAGCTCTGCAAACTGCAACAGGTTTTTTAAAAAACTACTATGTCGTAAGAAGGATTTCTTTTACGGACATTTGGATTAATATATATATATATATATATATAATATATATATATATATATATATTATATATATATATATATATATATAAGCAATTGTAATTTGCTTGAAGCATTAAGTATGTTATAATATATTGATATTTTGAAGGCCAATACAATGCGTATGAAAAATAAAAACAAAAAGATGTTATTTTTGTCTTATCGATTTCGAAGCATAAACTTCATCATCAGAGTTTCGTATCAGTTTCTGATACGAAACTCTGATGATGAAGTTTATGCTTCGAAATCGATAAGACAAAAATAACATCTTTTTGTTTTTATTTTTGATACGCATTGTATTGGCCTTCAAAATATTAATATATTATAATATATATATACTATTTTCAAAGAAAGAAAAACTTAACAAGCCGTTATTCCGTTATATTTTTCGACCAGAAACTCAAAAATTGAGTCTGCCTCATCAAATGTTTTTTAGAAATACAGAGAAAACCCATCTGATGAGGCTGAGAGTCATATTTTTAGTTTTTAGTCGAAATAAAAATATAACGCGATGACGGGTTGTTAAGTCTTTCTTTCGTTGTAAGTTAAATATTGCTCTGTTTATAATTTAATTTATTGATTATCACACATTGAGCTCTTTTTATTGATTCATAAAAATCCTTGTATGAGTATATATGTTTGCACCTACAAGATTGTACAGTGAGATCTGATGATCCCAAATAGAATCATCCCTTACTTACCAGCCATTTGGATTACCTTACATTGTAAAAACATATCCCGTAAGTATGTATCAATTAATTGTTCACCCCAGACTGACAGCCGCTGATGGCCGCAAGGGTAATGAACTTGGCAGACAAAAATTCTGTCGGGTTTCGTTCCCGGCTGGAGGTAGCTGTTAAAAAGTAGAGCCGCAATGATGAGAAGTAAACTTCAAAACACATATCTGTGGATGACTGATATATATATATATATATATATATATATATATATATATATATATAATGCCAATGAACAGACTATAAATATATTTTTCATTCATATTGAAATTAAAAACTTAGAAGTAATAGTAAGTTATCTAACCGGTTTCGTCCTAGCTCAACGAAGCTACAATCGAGGAATACATTTACGGTTCAGTATCAAATATTATTTGGAGTGAGTAAGAAAAAAAGTGTTACGTGGCGGTGGTCTTTGCTACTGCAGCTGCACTTAATGCACGCACTGGCCACTATCAAGGGGTCGACACGTTGGCTTGTTGATCACACACAGAATCTAGTAGTCAGCTTTCAAGCCCACGAGAGAATCATTCCCCCTTTCTTTCGTTTATGGTCAGGGAAAGGTATCACCTTACAAGGCCACGGGTTTTTAGTTACGGTCAATTTGACTTGTGTTTACAACTATCATTCTCCTTAGTATCAGTCAAGTATCTGTTCACGTTTGTTTGTTTAATGGCTTTCATTCATGGATTTCTCGTACGATTTCTTTCGCGTAGTAGCCCAGAATTGGGATTTATTGTTTTTTTATGGCGATAATGAGAAACCCATTATTTTCTGCCGACCACCCGCGTAAATCTGTTACAAAAGGAACAATAAATTTAGGGAGATATTAGGAAAATAAATGAAGATAATATTAAAGTCGAGCAAACATTCACTCTGTTTGCAAAGAGAAGGCTTGCTCGACAAAATATAGAGTGTCCTCTAATATTTTAAGATCAACGTGCAAGAGTGCAACAAAATAGTGACAAGTCACCACTGAATTGCTTGCACACCCAGGTTACTTATAAAGTGTTCGCAATCGAGGACCCTGATGAAGACTCATATTTCCGCTCCCTCCCCACACCAAAAAAAAAAAAAGAAAAGAAATCCTTAATGAACTGTGTAAATAAATATCCCGAGGAAAACACTATAATCTGAAATAGGCGGTGCCCCACGCCCGAATTGGGGTATGATTGATGGAGAATAGATCACGTGACAAATAGTAGATTGCATGTTTTGAAAAAGAAGGTCGGGGACATAAAAAAGGGACGGGCATCAGGCTATCAAAATTACAAAGAGTTCAGAAATCGATTGCTTGTAGCCAACCTAATGGAAATTCATTAAACCGACCCGACCTCTGGGGGGGCAGAGTTATCTTCTCGCTGCGTTGTTGTTGTTCCCACTGGGGACCTCTGGTAGTTAAGCGCGTTCCTTGAAACTTGTCTTCCTCTTTTAGCTCGATCTTCTCAAGAACTGCTATGGGCTAGAGTGTATCTAACCCCCTTCTCGGTGGGGCTTTTGCCCCCCCTTACATTACTGTAAGTCCTTATATACAGCATGGACTATCCTTTAGTTCCATGTCTGTGACATTTATATGTTAGGTACATTTGGGTATCTTGTTTATACCTAGATATTGTATATGTATTTACATGTTCTATTCTCCTGTACATTATGTATATGTATCGTTTCCATGTGCTGTATATAATATTTTAAATGTTTTGTCTACAACGTGTCGGAATTGTATGTTTCAATTAATGACTTTGAATCTTACAGCGTCTATCCCGGGGGCTTTCCCCTCAACTTAAAAGGGGCAGGGCTGGGTTTATTACCCAGCGCCTGAGGCGCCTCACTTGAGGAGTAAATGCGACGGGATCGACGCATTTTTTTATGCCTACACCCATGAGCTTCGGCTTGTGGGTGAGCCCACATAAAAATGTCCTTGTATTACGCCCTCATAAGTGGGATAAGAGCGCAAATACCCTAAAACGACCCCGGTGCTTTCAGCATGATCTGACATAATAAATAAATTTTAGTATTATTTGGATTAGAGGGCTGGTTTAGCTCAGTCGGTAGAGTGTTCAACTGGGAAACAAGGTAACTTTTCGCTAGGGAGTCTAATAAAGTTGTTAAGCGCTCAACACTGTGCTTTTCGCTCCCTTTTTTCCATCTAGCATTCAGAGATTACTGCTACGCTCGTGTATGATACAGATTCGAATTAAATGACCGAAAAGGGTTGAGATGCCGTAAACAAAATAATTTTACCAAGGACTTCTCTTTCCAGAATTGTCGGCTCAATAATTATTCATAAATAGCTGGGGTACAGGTGTTAAGCTGTGTTAATTATTATTCTATGTTTACTGCTGCCCTGACCAGGATTGAACATGCAGTCTAGAGATAACTGTGCACTTAGAACTGTCTTAACTTAAACTCATTTATCCACTAGATAGATTTATCCAAAGATTAAATTTTGGCTTGTCAAACACTTTGAAAACTTCTAAAAAAAAAACTTCTAAGACAATTTCTTTACAAGAAATTTTCACCTGACGAGACAGGTGAAAACTAGATGAAAACAATTACAATTAATAACATCTCTATTAAATAATGGAGATTTGATCTCTATTTGTCTGTAACAAAAACTATGTCCATTCTTACGTCACAATTACCAAAGTCGTCATATATTGAATAAAGAACATTATTACAAGAAAATAATAAGAACTACTCCTTATAATTCAACATTTTAAGTCTTTACATTATAAATAAATAAAACTATATGTTATTTTGAATAAAAAAACTAATAATATGTATAGAATCTGAAATCCTTCCTGTTTGATTGAGTTGTGGTGCGTGCGTGCGTGTGTGCGAGTTTATTAATTACATTGTATTATTGTTAGGGGTGTTTTTGTTCTTTATTCATTTGAGGTCAATAGGAGAGGATAGGTTGTTGGGGGATGGGAAGAGGAAGGATAAAAGTATAGAAAATATGTAAACACATACACAGATACCACACACGTACATACATTGCGCAAGCATCAATATAAACATAAAGACACATATACATCCGTAGACAGCAAAGCATATATGTGAATATACACATATAAACACATACACACATATAGCCAATAATACATAAAATAAAAATGTATCTGTATATTTGAAAATAAATGGAATGACCAATATGTAGGTAAAATATGAAATTCATTGATAAAATTTTAGAATTAATGGTTAATGTTGTACCGGCCGTTACTACAGTGGAGATATAACCGGTTCTCACTAAAAAGTGAGACACCGAGTGAAAAGGTTGTACTGTTACCGTACTGTTACTGTTTTAGCGGCAAAGCTAGCGTTCTTGTACTTATTGTAAATACACTTGTCTCTTTTTACCACCCCGACTTGACTTCTTTTTTTTCTGTTGAACTAAACTCAACAGTTAATTAGCTTTTCTTGAGATTTATTGACAATTTTAATTCTTTCAGGCAGGGATTTTCACTAATTAAATCAATACTTAAGCTGCATCTGGTGGTGCGGCACTAGTCTTGAATCCATGGGCTTAGCGAACACCCTTCTTTTGATTGTATACACTCCTGCATTACTTCTTCTTTAACTTCTATTCTTTTCTGTTCTTGGCTGATCTTATAACATCGTTGTCTTGATTCTGGAATCTTCCTAATGACAGGTCTGGACTTCTTGGGGACTTCGGGTCTGCGTCTCTTTAGGGATTTCTCTTATCAGTAAGCCCTGTGTAATTGTTAGTTTTTATAGAGGTAAATAAACACAAGACTCGAGATTTGCTTTGAATCTTACTTTATTTTAAATCCGCAACAGACATTGCGCAGATTAAGGACGGAGCCGCGTGTAACGCGACTTACCCTTCCGTCGAGCTCGGCTGCTAGTCTAACTGATGCAACTTACCTGACTATCTAAACCGCAGGGGGTCCATCTCTACCGATTCTCATGGTATCCACCGGAAGGAAGGATCAGGACAGGCCAACGCCTTGTCATTCAAATCCTTCAAGGCCATGGGTCTGGGCAGCTTATAACGGCCATTTTTGTTTCTAACAGACTATTGCAACATAATATTAGCGTATCTACATAAATTATGTAACATTTTTCCATCTCTCCCAGAATTTACTCTAACCGGAGTGGTAGTTAGGGTTACCATCTATGGGTCAAATAATATATTTGAGATAATGTTTAAAAAGTGATTTTGAACAATACTTGTCTCATCAAACATTAAAATGTATCAAAGTATAAAGTGTTGTGCCAGATGGTTCGTAACATGTGCTGGCTGTTGGGCGCTTCTCCTGTACGGTCGTTTTGAGCAGGAATAGCATGAAGGAGCCCATCCCATCCAGGTCTAGCCAGTTTCGGAATTTAGAGTTTTCATTCTCCTGGCACTGGTTGCCATACGCAAGATTTTAAAAAACAGTATGTCTAACTATCTATTTCTAGCTCGAATGAGAATTGCTGGATTCACACTTTTCCAAGGGTATCAAGTGATTATGTGAATGAAGATCAGCCTCTTTCAGGATTTGAACAGGTAGGGATTTCCACTTCCAATGACCTTTTTCACAATGAGCACCTCTATGAATATGCTACAGTTGAAGTATTGAAGATACATTTTGGTACATAATATAATGTGTTTATTGGTTGGTTGGTTTGTTTTGGTTTTTAAGCATATCAATCCTTCTCGGGTCATTTAATGCCGAATCAAATCATTATGATAACAAATGGACTAGCGTTGTTTAATGTACCTGCTGCTGCTTAGTGGTCAACCCAATTTTAAGTATTAAACAGACTCATCGATGCTTAAGTTTGGGATCTAGAACGGGAACCGAGCTTCAGAGTGACTTTTGCCGTATGTATATAATAGGAGACAATTGTTAAACCTACGAGGTAATGGTCAGAAATGTTCCAGGACTGGTGTCACAAAAATATTTCAATGCAACTGCAAAGCTATAAGTTATCCCCTTCACACAGTAATCCGGGAGTCTAATGTATTTTCCCTCCATCCTCGCCACTCTTGTCATGCACACTCCTAGAAGGATTCTATCGGATTCTCCACAGCATGTCGTCACGGCCTTTTTGGATGTGCGCACATCTTCAAAAACGGTTTCCGCTTGATGACACCTTGGTGCTTGGGGGAAAGGCAAAAATCACAATGGAGCCAGGTTGGGCGAAGTACGAGGTGCTCCTCAAGTGTGTTCTAATATGGCCAGAAACACTCGATTACTTAAGGTCCGTGTGGGCAGATGCGTTTCATGGTGAATCAACCACATCTCTCGACTTTTTCCGCGCGCACTGAATGAAGGAAACGCCGCAGTATCTTTTTGTA
>CM042164.1:33705092-33727533 GCA_023376005.1 Doryteuthis pealeii
AGAACCTTATCTGGTTTTCTGGTAATAGACAAGATTGTGGTTGTTACGGAGGGATTTGACATGTTTTGAAATGTCTCCCATACGGTCAGAGAAAACCAGTCAGATGTGCTCGATATTTGCTCCCCACTCAAAAACAACAGTACTACCACAACAAAATGGAAAACCATTCCTTTGCAGACACAACCAATTCAAGCTTTATTGGAAACATGAAGAATTTGACCAAACAGTGCACAAACAAGAAATGATCCTCCAACGGGACCCTCCTAGATCTTTACAAAAACACCTACTCCCTTAAACTATCTTAGTCTTCCCATCCGTAAAGTACAGATTCGGCCCTGTCCAGGTGCGCCAACAAAGACCACGCCATATATGGATTACAAGATCAAAAACCAATTACCCTTCTCGACCTATATATCCATGGATTGGATCATCCCAACATCGCCTCGCTAAATGGTTAGCACTCCTCCTACCAACCCTGCTGTTAATATTTTACTCTAAATACTGTCATTCCTGACGTTCCTTCACATTTGTCTAAGATTTATACAAAAATCTCCCCTTAAATTCCACCAATCTTTCTTCCTGCTCTTTGATATCAATAGTCTTACTACTCTAATCGTTCCCCGTTGATCGAAAACCATCACCATTTGCACGGATATATTTATACCGTGGCCATCTGACCATCCTCCTATTCCAGAACCAGTTTTTTAAAAAATTGATCAATATCGCCACCAAAAACATCCAATTCAGTTTTAACAGCCGTATTTTCCAACAAACTGGATGTATAGCGATGGGCGAGTCCTCTCGGGAGCGGCCATTGGACGAACATATTTCGTCGGGCTTTCCAAGAAGAGTCATATCACTCTAATAACCAACTCCCACTGTTCTATAAAAGATATGTGGATGACACTTTTTCGCCATTTCTCTACCAGGTCTGAATGGCGACGTTTCTTCCACCGTCTTATATCCCACCACCCTCCCTTTCTTTCACGTGTGAATTGAGTCTAATAATTGTCTACCTTTTCTCGACGTTCTTGTTGAACGAACAGGATAACACAATTCTTACCTCTATTTACCGTAAACCTACGCTTCACGGGTCCTATACACGTTGGGGGTTCCTTTTGTCCCCCCAACCTAAATCAACTTAATCAAAACCTTAATCCATCGTGCCTTTATTTGCTCCAAATCTAAAACTCAGCAAGAATTCTCCTTCATTAAAAACACTTTTAATTAAGAACGGGTTACCCTGAGAACTTGGTTAATGCCACAATTAGATACAAATGTCGCGCAGCTCTCCCACTCTTCCTAAATTTGGCCCTGAAAATGCCAGTCTACCTAAGACTTCCTTGGCTGGGCAAATCTTCTATTCCTTTACTAGAAAGATCAAAAAAGTCTATCCATCGTTGATTCAATGCAGTCAATCCTCGGGTTTATCCTAAAATCTAAGTGCTGTTTTCCTCCTAATCTCAAAGATAGGTGTGCCCCCCCCCCATCAACAAAAGCCACTTTAATCCTATAAGTTTACATGCAAATGTGGAGATTTGCTACATTGGCCGTAATTACCTTGAGACTGGACTCTCGAATCAAACAGCACATACCCTTACAACATCCGTTCTGGCAATTTGTGGACTGTCCCACAGCAAGCAGACTAAATACTTCCGTCCACTATTGGACAACATTTATTAAGAAACTCCATTTGCGCTCGTCCTACCAACCCAGCTATGTTTTCGGTCCTCTGCAGTTCAAACAGCGAGCTACAACTACAGATTCTTGAGTCCCTGTTTATCTCCCGCACTCAACCTTTCCTGTGCGTTCAGAAGCTACTTCGTTCAGTTATCCTATTTGGCCACTCAAGCCTAAACTTATCCAACGGAGGGACTTCGTAATTTTTCGAATATGATTCGTAAGTTCTTTAGTTTTACGAATTCCTTTGTCCTATTGAGAAAAAAATCCTTTTTCTCGTTTTCTCTCTGATTATTCCATCGTCTACCAAAAAAAAAAAAAAAAAAAAAACAATCTATCAATGTATTTTTCTCTGAAGAGCATTGAACGAAAAAAAGGATCAAATTCATTTTAGATTTTAAATCTAACTAGGGTACCCTTACTTTTCTTTTAAGAAAAAAAAAGTATTCTTACAACATTTATACAGCATGCATATTTATATATATATATATATATATATATATATATGGAAGTAAATTATGGAAATAAATCCAACAATATTAGGAAATTTGGAAAATGGAGTAGATTGTGGTAGATTATGGGGTGAAGAAATTGATGGATGTTTTGTAGATGACTGGCGTTAGATTCTAACTCCTGTCATCTGCAAAGCATCCATCAATTTCTTCACCCCATAATCTATTCTGATGAAGCTTTAAATATACCGAAACGTATAGGTGTCAATAAACAAATTTAATCTTATTTTTGGAAAAACTTCGTTTTTCAAATTTCTTAATATATATATATAGAGAGAGAGAGAGAGAAACATTGTAAATAAGAAATTATAAAAATAACGTCCAATAACACGGCAGAAAATCCAACCTTGTATACTTATATAATAATATATATATATTAATATATATATAATATATATATATATATTATATATATATATTATGGGAGTAAATATGGAAATAAGTTTCGACAATATTAAGAAATTTTATTTTCAAACTCCTGTCATCTACAAAACATCTATCAATTTCTTCACCCCATAATCTATCCTAATGAAGCTTTAAATAAACCGAAACGTTTAAGGATCGATAAATAAATTTAATTTTATTTTTGGAACACTTTTATATATATATATATATATATATATATATATATATATATATAGTAAAGACAAAGAATTAAGAATCGGTAATTTTGCGGTTTTATATATATATATATATATATATATATATATATAAAGAAAATTTGAAAAAAACAAGTATTCCGAAATTGGATGAATTTAATAATCGATGTTTAAAACATTTCGGTTACATTGAACCTTCATCAGGATGTCTCTGGGGTGAAGAAAATGATGGATGTTTTTATATGTGACAGGAGATTGAAAATCTTTTTAGTTATGTAACTGGTATTTGAACAGCGTTTTAATTTTTGAAAGGCAAGTTCGCGATCTACTCACGCGAAGGTGTCACGACGCGTGACGCCACCCGAAGAAATGCAAAAGACAGAGAAAAAGTATTAATGGACTGATTATTTTTAAGAGAACATAGGAAACAAAGTGGGAATGATAACTTAAAATAATTAAATGAAGCCTGGTATTTAGTTAATTATTTAACACTATTTACTAGAAATACGGAGATATAATAAATAATACGTGTCGGTTATTAAGGGAACAAAGTGGAATGATGAACTAAATAAATAATTAAATGAAGCCTGGTATTTTGTAATTGTTTAACACTATTTTAGCTAAAAACGGAGATATATTGAAAAAACCATGTCGATTATTAAGAAGAGGGCAAAATGCAAATTGCACAGGCTTCAAAAATCTGTCGTAGTCTTTGTTATGAATATGGGCTATATTTTGTGGCAGAACACCCTCCTCCAACATATGTCTGAAACTAATGCATAACTTTCAATTCCACTGATGCCACAATATACCATATCATAACAAAAGGACTACGACAGATTTTTGAAGCCTGTTGCAATTTCGCATTTGCCCTCTCTTTATAATCGACATGTTTTTTCAATAATATCTCGTTTTTAGCTAAAATAGTCTGTTAAACAATTACAAAATACCAGGCTTCATTTTAATTTATTTATTTAGTTATCATTCCCACTTGTCCCTTAATAACCGACACGTATTATTTATTATATCTCCGTTTCTAGTTAAATAGTGTTAAATATTACTTAAATACCAGGCTTCACTTTAATTATTTATTTAGTTATCATTCCCACTTTGTTTCCCTATGTTCTCTTAAACATAATCAGTCCATTAATACTTTTCTCGTCTTTTGGCATTTCTTCGGGTGGCGTCACGCGTCGTGACACCTTCGCGTGAGTAGATCGCGACTTGCCTTTCAAATTAAAACGCTGTTCAAATACAGTTACATAACTAAAAAGATTTCATCTCCTGTTCACATTAAAAAACATCCATCATTTTCTTCACCCCAAGAGACATCCTGATGAAGGTTCAATGTCTGTAACCGAAATGTTTTAAACATCGATTATTAAATTCATCCAATTTCGGAATACTTGTTTTTTCAAAATTTTCTTTATATTGGGATTTAATTCCATATTTACTCCCATATATATATATATATATTTACCCACAGTTATCTCTGTATCTGAGAGTAAAATAGATCTAGTTGTCAATATACATGGGACGAGAAACATTGTAAATAAGAAATAGAAAATAACGTCAATAACACGGCATAAAAATCCAACCTTCATATACTTTATATTAATATATATATATATATATATATATATATATATATATCATATATATATTATATATTATATATATATAGTATATGGGAGTAAATATGAAATAAATCCCACAATATTAAGAAATTTAGTTTCAAACCCTGTCATCTACAAACATTCTATCAATTTTTCTTCCCCCTTTAATACAATCCTAATGAAGCTTTAGATAACCGAAACGTTTAAAGCATCGATAAATAAATTCATCTTTATTTTTGAACACTTTCGTTTTTCAAAATTATATTATATATTATATATATATTATATAATATATATATATATATATATATATATATATGGTTAAAACAAAGTATTAAGAATCGGTTATATATATATATATATATAATATATATATATATTATATATATATATATATATATATATATTTTATATTTATTTACCCACAGGTATCTCTGTATCTGTGAGTAGAAATAGATCTAGTTGTCAATATACAAGGACGAGAAACATGTAAATAAGAAAATTAAAAAATAACGTCAATCGGCATAAAATCCAAATTTCCTATACTTAATTAATATATATATATACCAATTGCTTTTATATATATATATATATATATATATATATGTATATTATGATGTGTGTGTGTGTTGTGTGTGTGTGTGTGTGTGTGTGTGTGTGTTAAGACAAAGAATTAATAATCGGTAATTCTGAGGTTATATATATATTTCTACCCACAGGTATATCTGTACCTGTGGAATAGAAATAGATCTATAACCACAAAAATGACATATTATTTAGCCTTTTTCTTTACAAATTATATTGGTCTGTTCAATAATATATATATATAATATATATATTATATATATTTATATTATATATATATATATAGTTCTCGACTTGAACACTCCGGTGTTAGAAGAAAGGTCAAACTTAGAATCATCCTAATACCAACTGACTTGGTAACCCATCTACGAATATATATATATATATATACACACACACACACACACACACATATATATATATATATATATACTATATATATTATATATATATATATATATAAAGCTCCTACAAATTGTTGGGTGTGGTGTGATTTCTTGTTTCATCAAAAAAATCTTTTAAATACATATATATATATATATATATATATATATATATATATATGATGAAATAAATTTCGAAACACGTGTCTGTGGGGGGACTGATTATATATATATATATATAATTATATATATATATATACATAATATATATATATATATATATATATATCAGTCCTCACAGATACGTGTTTCAGTGTGGCTCTACTTTTTTAACAGCTACCTCTAGCCGGATCGAAAACACGACAGAATTTGTCTGCCAAGTCCCTTACCCTTTGCGGCTATGAGCGAATGTCAGTCTGAAGTGAACAATTAATGGATACATCCCTACGCGGAATGTTTTGCAATCACCAGAGAACTCAAGACTGTAATTATATATATATATAATATATATATTATATATAAACTCGCTCATAACTAACGTTTGACATATAGATCTATCCAAAATCAACCAAAAATGTTAACAGCTAAAATTGTTCTCCGGCTAAAATATAAAACAACATACCTTCTTGCGATTTTCTATGCCTACGTAAACACTAAATTTGCTGCTGTCACCAAAAAAATAACATAAGTGATGTATATGATTTGAATACAATGACCCAGTTATCGAAGCGTGCTAGGAAAGTTAATTTCGCGCCAAAGCAACAATATTGCCACGTAATTGCATTTCAATGTCTGATATTACATCTCCAATGATATATGAGACAGGCCGAGACAAGGCAATTATTATTTTTTGTCTTGAACTTGTCATTTTTTCTAGGTAGATATAAACATAGATAAACGTAAAAACATAACCTTAATATATATATATAATTATATATAATATATATATATATATATATTATATTATCTGTGTGTGTGTGTGTGTTGTGTATATATATATATAAGAAAAAAGTAGGCAATATTGACATTATACTAAAGGATAACTTCCTCAGAAAGAATTCTGATCCACAAAACGCAAAAGTTACACGTGACGATGAAAAAAAGCATGCCACGCACACACATATATATACACTTATTTATTCTCCCTCCAGCTATGGGTGAATACTAGGGCAGACTAGGTTGTTTGACCTTGGTTAGGCAGCCGCCTAGGAGAAGGAAATCTCTGAATTAAACCCGTTGAACTTTGTTTAATAAATTGACCTTGTGTCACATCATGCTCGGGCAGAGGGTTTGGTATATATTGTTGGCATCCTTCCGTCTACGAGAGACGATGGAGTAGTGTCAAGGTTTTTGTTAACTTGAACTGCATAGCCTGGGCGGGTTCATATGGAGTATAAGCTGTTGTCCGTGCAGCAAATCCCCTTCTCCACACTGCCGCTGTGATCCAAAGGAAAGGTAAAGTACCAATGCGGTTTGGCAACGGTAGTGTCGCAGGAGTTGATGGTTAGCACTGGAGTTCAGCATCACACCACCTTAGGGACTCCAGCTCCTGGTTTATTTTCGGGGTTTACTCCCTTAACCTATCCTTGAAGACAACAGAGGTTCTGTGACGGAATTCTTGAGTTTATGGGTTGCCGACCAAGGCTAAAGAGCCCATTCAGACCCATTTGGGGATTTATGCGAGTAGTAAGTACACCAATCTTACTAATATCGGTGTTCCTGAAAAAGAATTGAGGTTGGGGATATGGTATATTTTGCATTTGTGTATCAGATAAGCAACAGTACCTTCAGGTCAGTTTTTTGTGGGGTGTATATATATATATATATATATATATATATATATATATATATATATAAACAAGTTTTTGGCACAGCTAAATTTATATATAATTTTGAAAAGTAACATACTTTATTAATGATCAGCAATTAAACGAATTGAAAAAATGAGGAGGCGAAAGACGATAGAAACTTAAGGGACCTTTCGACCGGTGCTTTTTTAAAGTTAACAACCGGTAGATCATTATAAAGTCAAAATGTATATATTGGGTAAAAGTGGGGGATAGGTTTATGTAAATGATGGAGCATCAAAATTATATATATATATATATATATATATATATATATATATAAAAAAGAAGGTTTGCAAAAAAGGATTATGTTTTTTTTAATTTTATTAACTTACATATGAATGCTACACGTGTTTCTGATCTGTTGTCTTCTTCAGGCATTGAATAATTATTTGGCAGAATATGTCCGATATTTAGTTATTACACAACCATTATAATAAAAAAGTTACACAAACACACACAACCTATCAAATATCGGACATATTCTGCCAAAATAATAATTCAATGCCTGAAGAAGACAACAGATCAGAAACACGTGTCGCATTCATATGTAAGTTAATAAAAAATGTTTAAAAAAACATAATCCTTTTTGCAAACCTCCTTTTTTATAGAATATCTATTTTTCTCCCGTTGGTCCCATAACAACACTTTAATATATATATATATATATATATATATATATATACTAGCAAATATATGCACCCTCCGGAAGTGATGGTAAGTTATTTGACCGGTTTTGTCCGAGCTCAACGAAGCTACAATCGAGGAATACATTTACGGTTCAGTATCAAATATTATTTGTAGTGAGTAAGAAAAAAAGTGTTACGTGGTGAGGTCTTTGCTACTGCAGCTGCACTGAATGCACGCTCTGCCCACTATCAGGGGTCAACACGTTGGCTTGTTGGTCACACACATAATCTAGTAGTCAGCCTTCAAGCCCACGTTTATGTTCAGGGAAAGGTATCACCTTACAAGGCCACGGGTTTTTAGTTACGGTCAATTTGACTTGTGTTTACAATTATCATTCTCCTTAGGATCAGTCAAGTATCTGTTCACGTTTGTTTTTTTAATGGCTTTCATTCATGGATTTCTCGTACGATTTCTTTGGCGTAGTAGCCCAGAATTGGGATTTATTGTTTTTTCATGGCGATAATGAGAACCCATTATTTTCTGCCGACCACCCGCGTAAATCTGTTACAAAAGGAACAATAAATTTAGGGAGATATTAGGAAATAAATGAAGATAATATTAAGTCTGAGCAAACATTCACTCTGTTTGCAAAGAGAAGGCTTGCTCGACAAAATATAGAGTGTCTCTAATATTTTAAGATCAACGTGCAAGAGTGCAACAAAAATAGTGAACAAGTCACCACTGAATTTGCTTGCACACCCACGGTTACTTATAAAGTGTTCAGCAATCGAGGACCCTGATGAAGACTCATATTTTCCGCTCCCTCCCCACACCCAAAAAAAAAAAAGAAAAGAAAATCCTTAATGAACTGTGTATCAAATATCCCCCGAGGAAACAACACTATAATCCTGAAATAGGCGGTGCCCCCACGCCCGTAAATTGGGTATGATTGATGGAGAATAGATCACGTGACAAATAGTAGATTGCATGTTTGAGAAAAGAAGGTCGGGGACATAAAAAAGGACGGGCACTCAGGCTATCAAAATTACAAAAGAGAAGTTCAGTAAATCGATTGCTTCTAGCCAACCTAATGGAAATCTCACTTAAAACCGACCCGACCTCTGGGGGGGCAGAGTTATCTTCTCGCTGCGTTGTTGTTTGTTCCCACTAGGGGGACCTCTGGTAGTTAAGCGCGTTCATTGCAACTTGTCTTCCTCTTTTAGCTGGATTTTCTCAAGAACTGCTATGGGCTGGAGTTTATCTACCCACTTCTCGGTGGGACTTTTGCCTCCCCCCCTACATTACTGTAAGTCCTTTATACAGCATGGACTATCCTTTAGTTCCATGTCTGTGACATTTATATGTTAGGTACATTTGGGTATCTTGTTTATACCTAAATATTGTATATGTATTTACATGTTCTATTCTCCTGTACATTATGTATCTTATCGTTTCCATGTGCTGTAAATGTTTTGCCTCACAACGTGTCGGAATTGTATGTTCAATTAATGACTTTGAATCTTACAGCGTTGATCCCAGGGGGCTTTCCCCCAGGCAACACTTGCCCCCTCAACTTAAAAGGGGCAGGGCTGGGTCTATTGCCCAGCGCCTGAGGCGCCCCCCTTGAGGGGGAATGCCAACGGGATCGACGCATTTTTTGTGCCTACCACCCATGAGCTTCGGCTTGTGGGTGAGCCCACATAAAAATGTCCTTGTGTCACGCCCTCATAAGTGGGATAAGAGGCAAATACCCTTAAAACCGGCCCAGATGCTTTCATCACGATCTGACCATAATAAATAAATTTTAGTATTATTTGGATTAGAGGGCTGGTTTAGCTCAGTCGGTAGAGTGTTCAACTGGGAACCACAAGGGTAATTTTCGCTAGGGGAGTTAATAAAAGTTGTTAAGCGCTCAACACGTGTTGCTTCGCTCCCTTCTTTTCCCATCTAGCATTCCAGAGATTACTGCTACGCTAGTGTATGATACAGATTCGATATTAAATGACCCGAAAAGGGTTGAGATGGCGTAAAACAAAATAATTTACCAAGGACTTCCTCTTTCCAGAATTGTCTGCCTCAATAATTATTCATAATAGCTGGGGTACAGGTGTTAAGCTGTGTTAATTATTATTCTATGCTACTGGTGCCCCTGACCAGGATTGAACATGCAGTCTAGAGATAACTGTCACTTAGAACTGTCTTAACTTAACTCATTTATCCACTAGATAGATTTATCCAAAAGATTACAAATTTGTGGCTTGTCAAACACTTTGAAAACTTCTAAAAAAAAGCCTTCTAAAGACAATTTCTTTTACAAGAAATTTTCACCTGACGATGACAGGTGAAAACTAGATGAAAACAATTACAAAATTAATAACATCTCTATTAATAATGGAGATTTGATCTCTATTTGTCTGTAACAAAAACTATGTCACTTCTTACGTCACAATTACCAAAGTCGTCAATACATTGAATAAAGAACAATTATTACTAAGAAAATAAATAAGAACTACTCCTTATAATTCAACATTTTAAGTCTTTACATTATAATAAATAAACTATATGTTATTTGAATAAAAAAAACTATATAATATGTATAGAATACTGAAAATCCTTCCTGTTTGATTGAGTTGTGTGTGTGTGTGTGTGTGCGAGTTTATTAATTATCATAGTATTATTGTTAGGGGTGTTTTTGTTCTTTATTCATTTGAGGCCAACAGGAGAGGATAGGTTAGTTGGGGGTGGGAAAGAGGAAAGATAAAAGTATAAAAATATGTAAACACATACATAGATACATACACACGTACATACATATGCGCAAGCATCAATATAAACATAAAGACACAGATACATCCGTAGACAGCAAAGCATATATCTGAATATACACATATAAACACATACACACGTATAGCCACATATACATAAATATAAAAATGTATCTGTATATTTGAAAATATAATGGAATAACCCAATATGTAGGTAAATATGAAAATTCATTGATAAAATTTTAGAATTAATGGTTAATGTTGTACCGGCCGTTCCTACAGTGGAGAATATACACCGGTTCTCACTATAAATAGTGAGACACTGAGTGAAAAGGTTGTACTGTTACCGTACTGTTACTGTTTAGCGGCAAGCTAGCCGTTTGTACCTTATTGTAAATACACTTGTCTCTTTTTACCTTACCCTCGACTTGACTTCTTTTTTTACTGTTGAACTAACATCACAACAGTTAATTAGCTTTTCTTGAGATTTATTGACAATTTTAATTCTTTCAGGCATGGATTTTCAGTAATTTAAATCAATACTAAGCTGCATCTGGTGGTGCGGCACTAGTCTTGAATCCATAGGAATATAGAGACACCCCTTCTTTTGTTTTATACACTTCTCATTACTTACTTCTTACTTCTATTCTTCTGTTCTTCTGACATCTTATAACATCTTGTCTTGATCTGGAATCTTCTAAGGTCTGGACTTCCTTGGGGACTTCGGGTCTGGTCTTCTATTAGGGATTTCTCTTTATCAGAAGCCCTGTGTCATTGTTAGGTTTTAGAGGTAATAACACAAGACTCCGATTTGCTTTGCTCTTACTTTATTTTTAAATCCCCAACCAGACATCTGCGCAGATTAAGACGGGAGCGCGTGTAACGCGACTTACCCTTCCGTCGAGCTCGGCTGCTAGTCTCTAACTGACTGCAACTTACTTACTATCTAAACTGGAAGAGAGGGTCCTCTCTACCGATTCTCACGGTATCCACCGGAAGGAAGGATCAGGACAGGTCAAGCCTTGTCATTCAAATCATTCAAGGCCATGGGCTGCAGCTTATAACGGCCATTTTGATTTCTACACTATTGCACATAAATATTAGGTATCTAATAATTATGTAACATTTTCCATCTCTCCCAGATTTACTCTAACCCGGAGTGGTAGTTAGGGTACCATCTATGGGTCAAATAGATATATTTGAGATAATGTTTAAAATAATTTTGAACAATACTGTCTCATTAAACATTAAAATTGTATCAAAGTATAAAGTGTTAGCCAATGGTTCCGTAACATGGGTTGGTTGTTGGGGCCCTTCTCATGTATCGTGTTTTGAGCAGGAATAGCATGAAGGAGCCCATCCCTATCCAGGTCTAGACCAGTTTCGAATTTAGAGTTTTCATTCTCCTGCACTGGTTGCCATACCAAGATTTTAAAAACACAGTATGTCCTACTATCTATTTCTAGCTCGAAGGAGAATTGCTGGATTCACACCTTTTCCAAGGGTATCAGTGTTATGTGAAATGAAGACAGCCTCTTTCAGGATTTGAACCCAGGTAGGTGATTTCCACTCCTAATAACCTTTTCACAATGAGCACCTCTATGAAATGCCTACCAGTTTGAAGTTATTGAAGATACATTTTTGGTACCGTATATAATATGTTCATTGGTTGGTTGGTTGTTTTGTTTTAAAGCATATCAACCCTTCTCGGGTCATTTAATGGTAAACCAAATCATTATGATAGACAAAGGACTAGCGTTGTTTATGGTACCTGTTGCTGCTTAAGTGGTCACCCAATTACGTATTAAACAAACTCATCGCTGCTTAAGTTTTGGGATCTAACGGGAACCGGAGCTTTCAGAGTGACTTTGCCGTAATGTATATAATAGGAGACAATTGTTAAACCTACGAGGTATGTCAGAAAAGTTCCAGGACTGGTGTCACAAAAAACATATTTCGAATCCAAACTGCAAACTATAAGTTATCCCCTTCTAAGTAATCCCCCTGGAGTCTAATGCACTTTCCCATCCTTCTCTGCCACTCTTGTATGCACTCCTAGAAGGATTCTATCGAGATTCTCCACAGCACTGTCGTCACGGCCTTTTTGATGTCGCGCACATCTTCAAAACGGGTTCCCTTGATGACCACCTTGGGCTTGGGGAAGAGGAAAAAAATCACATGGAGCCAGGTTGGGCGATTAACGAGGTTGCTCCATCACAGTGGTGTTCTACTGGGCCAGAAACACTCGGATACTTAGGTCAGTGGGGGCAGATGCGTTGTCATGGTGAATCAACCACATCTCTCGCTTTTTCTCGCGCAATGAATGAAGGAAACGCCGCAGTATCTCTTTGTAGACATACTGGTTGATCGTCTGGTCCTGTGGCAAGAACTCGCAGTGAACGATGCCCCTCAAATATTTTGCCACCCTGTCGGTGGGGCGTTAGAATGCACCGACTGTACCTCTGCAGAGGATAAGACTCCTCCAATGGGGCCACCTGTTGATGTTTAAGGATAGAACCCAGGTGGATGAGCAGTTCATGACGTGCTACACTTCACTTTGGCCCTATCTTGGGTTAGACGGACGGTCGGGGAGGCCCCCTCTGGTCAATCGGCTGGTCACATCAAGCCCTAGCACCTATATGATTTTCCTAACCCTATTGCTCTTATGGCAAGCCCCAACCCCTTTTTATCCTATGGGTGCTAGAAGGCAGTGAGTGATTGTATACATGTCCTGGGAATGATGTTAAACTCTATCTGATGGCGAGGTTCCAGTTTTGGAGGTTTGGGGAATGTGGAGCACCCCTTCATCACCATTGCTCCCTGGTTCACTCTTACCTGGAGTGGTAGTACCTGTTAGGGTCCCATCTATGGGTTAAATAGAAAAAACATGAGTTGATAATCAAAATTGTATTCATTAAGAATTGATTTATTTCAAAATTAAATGACCCACTGAGGTTGATATGCCGTAAAAACCAAACCAAACCAAATCAAATCTTTTGTGACACCAGTCTTGGAACTTTTCTGACATACCTTGTATTTCGACTTAACACAACCCAACGAGGGTTGACATGCCGTAACAGCAACTAGCCAACCAGTCAGCCAACCTTTATTCATTTAGCCATTGTTTCGTTCACTTATTTATTGATTTAAGCCAATTTTTGATTCTTCTCCCCCATGGTTCATCCATTCTCTACTGGCTTGTTAGTCACTGCTCTTAATTTTTTTATCGTTTTTTTTCTTTTCTTTTTAATCTTTCTTGTTTTTGTTCGCAATACTTTGAAAACAAATAAGCCTTTTATTTATTTACTTTACTTTTTTATGCAAACAAATCTGTGTGCTGTTTCTCTCATTTGATTATATTTCTATTTTAAAGTATATTTAAACTCATCCATCCATCCATACACATCACGTACATGTGTATCATTGTGCGTAGTAATACATGCACTGGCGACAGCAATGCAGTTACTTTTAACCGAAGTCAGAATAAGCAATTTCGAATTCTTTCACCGCGCAAACAAATATCGATGCCCCATAATTTTATTACTTCTCTGTCTCTTTTCTTTCTATTGTTTCTTTTGTTTATCCCTTTTATTTGCATTGTTTTCTTTTGTTTTTGTCTTTTTTGTTCTTTATGTTTTTTCTTTTGTTTTTTGTTTTTTTAGTTTTTTTTAGTTTTTTTATTCTTCGCTCCCACTGCATTGAAATAGAAGACGCCAACGACGCATGCGTCATTGCACAAGGGCAAATAATTTTGAACGGAGAAAATTCAGAATGGTGGCAAAAAAAAATCTCAAAAGTTGACTGATCGGGAAAAAATATATAGACTCGGTGTGTAAGTAAGTAGAGGGAGAGCTGGGTATATGTTTAAAAAGATTAGAAGTAGGAGACTTTCTGTCTGGGTTTTCATTAAAAATCTGGCATAAGGTCGTTTATTATTCGGTGTATTTAGTTTCATGCCTGTATTTGGGATTATAATAATCTAACCTTTTTTTATATTCTCGATAAGAATTTATCATCTGCTTTATAGTCATTATAATCAGATATCTTGATTCAATTCTTTTCTAATAGCATTTCTATTTCCTTTGAAGCATGTGTGTATGTTTTGAGTGTATGTATGTATGTTTTTTTTTGTTATATATATATATATATATATATATATATATATATATATATATTCTCAACAATTTTCGACCTCAGGTCATTATTAGGAGAAAGGTTATTTTGTGTAAAAAAAAACTTACTAAGAAAAGTTTTAAGAATAGTTTGTAAAAGAGTTGATGTCCTATAAGAGAATCGACGAAAAAATGAAGTGGTTAACTGGCATATCCATTTGCTGAATGACAATTGTATTCTGATATCCAAATGTTTTAACTGACCTTTATATGATCTTTCTACTATCGTAGACACCAGGCATTCAGCACCACACAACACACACAAACACACACACACACACACACACACACACACACACATATATATATATATATATATATATATATATATATATATATATATAGTTTGTTCGATTTTTTACGGCATATCAACTTCAGTGGGTCATTTAATGCCGACAAAGTTTTGAAATAAATTTATTCTTAATGGATACTTGTTTGTTTGTTTGTTTGTTTTGTTTTACGGCATATCAACCTCAGTGGGTCATTTAATGCCGATAAAGCTTTGAAAGAAATCAATTCTTAATGGATAATGCAATTTTTTTATAAATACATTTTTCTATTTAACCCATAGATGGGACCCTAATAGGTACTACCACTCCGGGTAAGAGTGGACCAGGGAGCAATGGTGATGAAGGGGTGCTCCACATTCCCCAAACCTTCAAAACTGGAACCTCACCATCAGATAGAGTTTAACGTCATTCACAGGACATGTAGACCCGCAGCCACCGCCTTCTAGCACCCATATGATAAAAGGGGTTGGGGCTTGCCATAAGGGTCATAGGTGCTAGGGCTTGACGTGACCAGCCGATTGATCGGAGGAGGCCTCTCCGACCGACCGTCTAGCCCAAGATAGGGCCAAAGTGGAGTATTGCATGTCAGGAACTGCTCATCCACCTAGGCTCTATCCTTAAGCACCACGGGTCGCCACCCATGGCCAACAGGTGGCCCCATTGGGGGAGTCTTACCCCTCTGCAGAGGTGCAGTCGGTGCATTCTAACGCCTCAGCCGACAGGGCGGTTAATGGATACTCAATTTTGTTTATAAACTCGTGTTTTTCTATTTAACCCATAGATAGGATCTTAGTGATTATATTATCCTCTCTCATGACTTAGCTGAAAACAGTTGGTTGGCTTGTTGGTTGATTTTGTTTTTACGGCATATCAACCCGCTTTCGGGTCATTTAATGCTGAATAAAGTAATTTTGGATAATCAAAAGGTTTTTCGGACCATATGACCTTTAAGCAACCCTTTTAGATCTCGATTCAGAAGGGCATGTTTTTCATTTACACCGGCAATATCCGGTTGTTTTAATAGACGATTTTTAGATTTTTTAAAAATTATAAAACTAACCCCTAACCCTAACCCTATCTCTAACCCCTAACTCCTATCCCCTAACCTCTAAGAAACAACCGGATATTAACGGTGGAAATAAAAACATGTCCTTTCTTCATCGAGATCAAAAAGGGATGCCTAAAGTTCATATGATCCAGAAAGAGTTACTTGAAACCATATAATTGCTTACAAATTATTAGTATTTGACAGGAATACTTGAAACCACATAACTGTGCAATTTACCTTTAATAATAGCTACTAGTGTAACATATTGGGAAGGGGAGATATGAATGTAACACTGATGCGTAAATTAGCACTAATTTTTTTTTTAGCAAAATACGAGAATGGAAAAGTTTAAGGATGAATCATCATAGCCACATGTCATTGTTTCTATTGAGACATGGCAAAGTGGGAGAGAGAACAAGTGAGAGGTCAGAGTGGGAATTGAGTTTGGAATTATGCGTCGAGAGTGAGACATGAAGCTTTTTCTCTCTAGAGTTTTGGCTTCGGGGAAATGAAAAAAAATCTCATGAGAAAAAGAAGTGGACTTGTGTTATTACTAAAAACTAATGAATCCTCACCATCTAAGAGGATATTTAGCAAACTCGGGAGATGGTGTCGTGAACCGATGAGTTTTCATCGATGAGCTAGCTTGTTCATTGCATATTAGTCATAGCTCTGCCTATCAAATCATCCACGATGAGCTCGGATTCCATAAAACAATAGTTTGGATAATCTTTAATCTCTCTCGCGGTATCACCGTCAATTTTATGTTTCACAGCTTTTTCAGTTTTCGGGGGGGCAATATCTATTTAGTTGCTTATCCTTTTGCTTTCTTATGTAAATACATACAGTTCAGTTTCAACTTGAAACAATTGTTTTGATTTAGCAAGCTGATCAGGACTTATTATTGCAACTAGCACAAAAATAAAAACGCCCACCGGACGGTGCAAAAATTAATTTTCGAAAGATATTTCCTGGGAGGGCGGTCTTGTGTGTTCATATATATATATATATATTGTATTGAACGTTATAAACACGGGCCACGTGGGTTGTTAGAACGCCACGCGGAAGAGGCCGTGATTTCCGTTGTTCAATCAATTTCAAATTTCATTCTTTTTTATATATGTATTATGGAAATGTGTATGTTAATTAATTATATATTCGTTGTTTAATTCTAACCTTACTGTTTATGCGGGGGGGGGGTAACTTAGCTATTAAGAAACCTTCTCTAATTCTGAGATTACCAACATTGCGCGTATTATTGTCTTTATTTTAATGAAAGGAAAAATTATTGTCCTTATACTTTTGAAATTTGATTAAATATTTATGGAATGAGGATGCACGTGTGTGATATGTTCGTTGAATTCTAATGTGTTCCATGATGGCTCCTGATTACGACAAGAAGGTGTTATGTAATCGCCACCCAGCACCTATATTTGTGGCCTTGTGCCAGACTTAGAAAAAACCTTTAAAAAGATGTACACTACCGATTCTCTTATATTACTGGTTGTCTTGTAGAATCACCGAAAAGGTAGTTAGAAAGATAAAATATTTTTAACGAGAGAAGAAAGGAGACGAATAAGTCTATGTTTAACGAAAAAATAAGATTAGTGACCTACAGCAGAAGCCCTTTGAATCTTAGGCTCGTGAACTCTGGTTGACCAGCAAGTGAATTCGAAGGAATCGAATCTTCGATTAGGTCCGGAACGAGCTCGAAATACCAGAAGAAGAACTCTTCCCTGGAAAAGATTATTAGACACACTATATTAAGGAGTCAGTGAGGATCAGAGGCAGTTGGAGTTAGAGGCAGTGTGATCGGAGAGAGTCCAGAGCCAGTCATAGAAGTCGGCCGGAGGCAGTGGAATCGCACGGAGTTTTTAGGTAGCTGTTGTCGCTAAAGGACCATAAGGAAAGCTTGTCCCACCGAGATATTTGACGAAGACTAAAAACTCGAAGTTGATCCAGTTAGAATACAATTAATTAACTATTAAGCGCAGATATTATTAGAGGACTCTCTCTCTCTCTCTCTTCTCCTCTCTCTTCTCTCTCTCTCTCCTCTCTCTCCTCTCCTTCTCTCTTTCTCTCTCTCTCTCCTCAAAAGTTATAGTGAAGTTTTGAATATAATAAACTTCTGAAAAGTAAACACGGTATTATCATTCTTCTTTTACTACGACGAGAAAATACTAGGGAATCTTTTATCAATGAAATTCCCTGACCTCTGGATACCCGTTGAGATAAAAGTCAATTGGCGCGTAACGAAGGGCACGGCGGCGTGCGTAAAGCGATACTCCCTTGACCAAGGCGTGGAGGATTTTGGGGATAAAAGGCTGACTGCTAGATCTGCGGTTGTAAACAAACGACGTACGAAATACGATTTAGTGCCGAGAAAGAAAAGGCGCTGCGTTTACATATTACGAATTGGTGCCGGTACGTTACAAAGGTTCCGACTACGACAAGAAGTTCCTGAGTCCGAAAAGAAGGTTCCCGAGTCCAAGAAAGGTTCCCGATTCTGACAAGAAATACTTGAAGAAGGCCGGGAGGGCATATCGGCCGAAACGCTGTACAAATAACAATAAAGATTGGGAATAACGCAAATAGTACTATTCCTTTATTCTCTCTTGAATTCAGAGTTTGTCTGCTCCTACATGGGTAGCCTAACCAAAGTTAAAGAACACAATCTGCTTTAATATTTACACTTAGCTGGAGGGACACTATTTGGATTCCTACCTTTCCTAAGAGTATTAGAACTATGATAAGTACAAAAAGCTTCGTCCAGGATTTGAAATCGTCACATCGTGTCCATTTCTTACAACGGTAACCATTACGCCGTGTGCTTCCAGTTTCTGGAGAATATACAAGCACAATAAGAGAGACATATCACGTTCAGTGGTGGTACTATTACACAGAGACGTGTGCTATTGTTATAATCATTATACCACAATGGTTTGCTAAAGGCAATCCAGATCTTGGATTGGCTTGGCTAATAAGTTCGTTCTTATTTGTGCCATTATTTATCATTTGGATCGTATAGTATTAACTAGTTCGTCCCGGGTGTGAGTATTTTAAGTTTAATGCAATAAAATATTATATTAAATTAGAAAAGCTAATGAAACTAAATAAGAATGCAGATAAAATAATATAGATTAGAAAGGCTAATGAACTAAAAAAGAATGCAGATTGAAAAGATATTATAGAAAAGGCTAATGAAACTAAATAGAATGAAGATAAAAAGATATTAAATTAGAAAGGCTAAAAAACTAAATAAGAATGCAGATAAAAAGATATTAGATTAGAAAGGCTAATAAAACTAAATAAGAATGCAGATAAAAAGATATAAATTAGAAAGGCTAATAAAACTCAATGAGAATGCAGATAAAAAGATATTAAATTAGAAAGGCTAATAAAAACTAAATAAGAATGCAGATAAAAAGATATTAGATTAGAAAGGCTAATAAACTAAATAAGAATGCAGATAAAAAGATATTAAATTAGAAAGGCTAATGAAAACTAAATAAGAATGCAGATAAAAAATATTAAATTAGAAAGGCTAATAAAAGTAAATAAGAATGCAGATAAAAAGATATTAAATTAGAAAGGCAATAAAACTAAATAAGAATGCAGATAAAAAGATAATTAAATAGAAAGGCTAATAAACTAAAATAAGAATGCAGATTAAAAAGATATTAATTAGAAAGGCTAATAAAACTAAATAAGAATGCAGATAAAAAAATATTAAATTAGAAAGGCTAATAAAACTAAATAAGAATGCAGATAAAAAGAATATTAAATTAGAAAGGCTAATAAAACTAAATAAGAAGCAGATAAAAAGACTTGACACAGAGGGGGATATAATCGGAAAATAGAACAACTGAAATTGTTGCATATTCATAATAATAAAGATTAAAGGTAGAGCTTATCTGTAAAACTCTAGCAGTACAAAGATGAAAAAGAATGAATTGTTGCTAAACAATTTCAATCTAACTTGTTAGTGAAAGGGCAAATTATAAATGAGAAGAGGCTTTTGAAAAATAAGGGACATAAAATTTGAGATAATAGGAATTTCATCATATGTAAAAATGCTCTATTTCACTAGATTGGTAAAATCTAACACAATCTTTTTGTAAACATCAAACAAGCAAGACTATATCATGCACATTGGTCCAAAAAAAATCCATTTCTAGAGAATCTAGAAACATACAAAAGAAGCAATTTCTAGAAAAAGAAAAAAAGATGAACTTTCCCGACAAAATAGAAAGATGAGAAATATATATAAAAAAAAGGAAAACGGAACACTTCTCTTCCGGTCAAGAAATAGATAAAAGATAAATATAAAATAAAGGAAGGTGTCCGTTATCAGATAAAAGATAAAGATGCGTAAGCATATTTACTGGATGTAAAGACCAGATCAAAAGATAAAGATGCGTAGGCGTATTTATCGATATAAAGGCCAGATTATTCGAGCGGACAGTCAGTCCCCAGCAGCAGCCGAGAACATAACTTCGTTTCTCGTCAAACTCGGGCATTTCCATTGTGAACACTCGTCACCCTCACCACCCACACACCGACGAAAATAAAGACGGGTCCTATTTTTATATATACGTGTCTGTTCTTCATTGAAGTTCAGTCAAGCGGCTATACAACAAAATTACTCTCCTTCACTCTCGTCTTTCATTAGTAAATTTTCCTAATTTACCTATTTAGTTAAAATAGGTAGTAAAGAATAAAATTACAGTAATTTCTTCTTGTTAATGGATTTCTTTTAAGATTTCTTTTGAGAATATTCTTTAAGATAAAAACAAAAAAATTAGAAATCAATAATACCCAAACACATATTTATTAAAATCAATCTTTTAATATCAATATGCAAATTAACCTTCCAGCTTACACTGCAAACTCTTATTTTGTTGTATATATAAATACAATTGCATGTTGTTAGTATGTAGATATGGTCAAACAGTATTTATAATGTAAAGTAAAGTAAAAAAAAGTCGTCGGGGTGGCTTAATGTCGGTATCAGCCATGCAGCGAGGGAGTCTATCCCTTTTCACTAGTGCTGGACCAAGGAGATTATTTTAGCATCTGAGGTGGAGCGCCACATCTACCCATCAGATGCTAACTTTACCGCACAGATCCATGTGCTACTCATACGCTGAGTTTGTCAGGGCGGGTATCGAACAAGGAACCTTGAATAGAATAAAATCTTGGAGAATGTGACGTAAATAACTGAAGAAATTGTGACGTGAGTAGTAATATAGTTTTCGGCTTCAGACAAATAAACCACACATATCTCCATTATAACTAGTACAAAATAACACAATCTCCATAATAACTAGTACAAAATAAAAATACACTCCCGGGCGATGTAAAAGTAGATTTTTGAAACATATTGCCTGAGGGGTGGGAGTAAACAATTCAATGTCAGCGAGTTTGTACTCTAAGTAAGTAAAATCATCAAATTCATTAAAGGATTTAAAATAAAACAATTTGAAATGTAAAACTTTATAATATGTATTAAAATAAAACAAACTATATATAGATATATAATACCAGTCATGTATTTATTAAAACTTGTTTGAAAAAAACAATGAGGACTGTCTAATGTTGCATGTTTAAATTATGAGTGTATTTATTCTGATTATGACGATTTTGGGTAATGTGACGTAAGCAGTGACGTAATTTTTGCTACAGACAAAAACTGGAAGCGAATCTCCATTATTAATAGAATATGATTTGTAAACAAATGGCTTATAGGTAAATATTTTTGTTTGGTTTCATATACAGGTAGAAATAATTTTCATTATCTTGTAAACCGATCTATTTGCCCCATAGATGGGACCCTAATAGGTTACTACCACACATAGTGGACCTAGGCAATGAAGTGGTATTCCACATTCTCTAGAAATGTTCAAATTATGAGTGTATTTATTCTATGTTATGACGATTTTAAGTAATGTGACGTAAGCAGTGACGCAGTTTTTGTTACAGACAAAAACCGGAAGCGAATCTCTATTATTAATAGATTATTTGCCCTACTCCTCCTTATTCGAGACTGGTTGTCTAACCAAGGCTAAAGAATCCAGTCAGCTATACTATTTACCCATAACTGGGTGAGTGGTACAGATGGTTCATGCCTTCCACAAGCGTAGAGAGTGGCATTTTTCAGCGTGTGGCATGTATAAACATAGACACTTGGATATTGTTATTTTGGGAGAATTGCTTGTTAGGTTCTTTTATCTCTCTGTGTACGCGCCTCGTGCGACGTTATCCTTTTAATTTTTTGTCTGTCTGACGTTCTGGGAAACGGGTTTGATTCGGGC
>CM042164.1:33727633-33767633 GCA_023376005.1 Doryteuthis pealeii
GGCGACGTAAACATTACGTATTTTTGTACAACAAAAAACGGAAGCGAATCTATCATAAAATATACCTACCCTCATCCGAACTGTTTCTAACCAACTAAAGAAACCCAGTCAGCTCTATATTTACCAAATGTGAGTGTACAATGGTCGATGCTTCCACAACCGTAGAGAGTGGCATTTCAGCGGTGCATTATAACATAGACACTGGATATTGTTATTTTGGGAGAATTGCTTGTTACGTTCTTTTATCTCTGTGTATGCGCTCTCGTGCGACTGTCTATCCTTTTGAATTTTTTGTCTGTGCTGACGTTCTGGGAAACGTTTGGCAGTTTTTATTAATTTATTAATAACGCCATTTTTTTTTAATTCTTTCCTGGGTAAGCGGTTTACTGAATTACGAAAAACTTGAAATGCAGAATCAAATATTGATAAAGAAAAAGAGTGAGTTTAAAATGAAAGAAGAGATGAAGTGAAGGAAAGAGGGAATGAAGATAATAAGAATAATGAGGACAGAAAGTAATCAATCACAAAACGAAAAATAAATGATGGAAGACATGAAAAATGAAAAAAGAAAGAAAGAAAGAAATAACAAGGGAGGAATAACAAGAAGATGAATAATGAAAGTCGTGTAAAGAGAGAGAGAAGAGAGAGAGAGAGAGAGAGAGAGAGAGGAGAGAGAGAGAGAAAGCGGAAAGGAAATAAAGAATCTGAGAAAGAAACAAACAAACAAACAATAAAACAGACGAAAAAGGTAAGGTAAATCAAGAAGAACAAATGAGAAATGACGAACGAAATAACCAAAGAAGTAAATATATGTGGAAAAAAAGAAATATTGCATAATCTATGGTAGCATATATTAGCGACAACACTGTGTAGTGAAGATGGAAAATTACAGACCGTTGGGTAACTTTTGACCCCGGTGGCGAGAAAACCGCAAATCACGAAATTTGGAGCGCCAAATCTACCATCAGCTCCTTACTTTACCGCACAGATCCATGAGCTACTCATACGCTGAGTTTGTCAGGGCGGGTATCGAACAAGGAACAGAATAGAATAAAATCTTGGAGAATGTGACGTAAATAACTGAAGGAATTGTGACGTAAGTAGTAATATAGTTTCGGCTACAGACAAATAAGCACACAATCTCCATTATAATAACTAGTACAAAATAGAATCTAAGAAAGAAAGAAACAAACAAACAATAAAACAAACGAAAAAGGAAAGATACATCAAGAAGAACAAATGAGAAATGACGAACGAAATAACCAAAGAAGTAAATATATGTGGGAAAAAAAGAAGAAATATTGCATAATCTATGCTAGCATATATAAGTGACAACACTGTGTAGTGAAGATGGAAAGTTACAGACCGTTGGGGAACTTTTGACCCCGGAGGCGAGAAAACCGCAAATCACGAGAAGTCACGTGATATCTAGTGAGATCCACAGTTCCAAGTAGGATGTTGGCGGAGAGAGAAGACTCTTGCCTTAGCTGGAACTCAACTCCGCGAAAGAAAGAAAAAAAGAGAGAAAGAAAGAAAGAAAGAAAGAGAAAAAGAAAAAAAAAAGAGAAAGAAAGAAAGAAAAGAAAAGAAAGAGAAAGAAAAAAGAAAGAAAGAGAAAGAAAGAAAGGAGAAGAAAGGAAAAAGGGAAGAGAAGAACGAAAGAAAGAAAGGAAAAGAGGGAAAGAAAGAAAGAAAAAAGAAGAAAGAAAAAAAGAAAAAAAGAAAAGAAGGAAAGAAGAAAAAGAAAAGAAAGAAAGAAAGAAAGAAAGAAAAAGAAAGAAAGAAAGAGAAAGAAAGAATGAAAGAAAGAGAAAGAGAGAAGGAAAGAAAGATGTAATAATAATGGGAGGCATAAAGATAAAGAAAGCAATTAAAAAAGGAAAGAATGAAAGAAAGAAGGAAGGAAAAACGAGGTGAAAATAAATGTTGTTTGTTGTTTTTTGATTTTAACGGCATATCAACCCGTCTGGAGTTATGCCATGCCTAACGGTTAGGAATTAATACATATCATTAATTTAATTCATACTTTTTAGTAATTGGTTTTAACAATGTGTTAGAATTATTGGGGTTTATGTTGTATGGTATTGATTTGTTTCATGTCTATATTCTATGGTATAATTTTATTTCCCTCAAAAAGGAGAGAAAATTTGTATTTCCCTCAAAGAGAGAGAGAGAGAGAGAGAGAGAGAGAGAGAGAGAGAGAGAGAGAGAGAGAAGATGGTTGATTGATTGATTTTAACGGCATATTAACCCGTCTGGGTTATATTATGCCTAATGGTTGGAAGTAATATATGTTGTGTATTTATATTTATACTTTTGTAGTAATTGGTTTTAATAATGTGTTATCATTATTGGGGATTATGTTGTATGGTATTGATTTGTTTCATGTCTATATTCTATGGTATAATTTTATTTCCTCAAAAAGAGAGAATATCCTCCATGTTGACATTTTCAAACAGATCTTTCATATTGTTTGCTTTAAAATAACGGTTTCTGATGTGAGAAAAGAAACCTGCATTCCATGAATACGTGTTTAACTGTCAAAGGTGTTTGACATTCCACATTGTGGTTTTGTTCTTGTTTGAGTATATATGAGTGCATTAGTCTTGTGTGACCAATGCGTAATCGGGACAATGACTTGTTCCTTTCTAGACTTCCTTAAAGTTGGTCTCCAGCCTCCCAAAGTTGGTTTGTGAAAATAAAGACAGACACAAAATGAAAGAAAGAAAAAAGGAAGATTGATTTGGTTTGTTTTGTTTTACGGCATATCAACCTCAGTGGGTCATTTAATGCCAATAAAGTTTTGAAATAAATCAATTCTTAATGGATAATACAACTTGATTAAAATGTAGTGAAACCTCCTCACCACCCACCCCCTCCACACAAAAAAAACTTTGTCAGTAATGATTAATATTAACCCTCTCCAATCTTATTCTTTGAGACTCACACTTTTAAAAAAAGTCAAGAAGAAAACGATATCTTACTGAAACTATTACTGATGCAAACTACGTAGATGATCTAGTGGATCTTGTAAATACACCTGCTCAAACTGAATCTCAGCTATATGTCCTGGAGCAAGCAGCAAGAAGTATTGGACTTAAGAGGAATTACGGTCTTTAGGGAGCTCTTATTCTCCCAGTGCTAGGCAATTATTCGGAAGAAAGAAGTTTTTTTTTTGTAGACACCCCTCCTCGCCCACACAGCCTGTTTTATTGGTTATGGGCTACACCTACACATTTTCTCTGCCTACGCAGTGTAAATGTACACCTGCATTTTCCGGGTACCAAAGGCCAGTTCAATGCGTTCCAGGCCATATCCTGTTCTTGTTTTCAGGCCCATGTTTGACACCAACGCATTTCCTGCGCGCAGCACCTGATTCCCAGTGTGAACTCATCGACCAGGCAATATATTACAAATATGGAAATTCATTTAAGTTATTTCCTTAAACCTATTTTTCTATTTTCCAATACCATAGCCTGTTATTTGGTCTCTAGTGACCCCAAGTGAATTCATGGTTAAATAAAAATACCCCCACTGGATCTATCCTAAAAATCAACCCTAGAAAAGTTTGTTATGATATAAGAGGAATTACGGTCTCATAGGGAGCTCTTATTCTCCAAGTGCTAGTCAATTATTCGGACGAAAGAAGACAAACAACACAATGGAAATTAAACACTTATATTAACAAAGGGTACAAAAAATATTGTTGCAAATTTGTTGGCATTTGCTACCAGACTTATCTGAGAGGTGAAATTACAGTTCGTAGGTGAAGTGGCACTAGAAAGAGGATTCTGGTCACCGTCGTTTGGAGTGCTGTTGAGAGGTCTCTTTTAAAAGTTCTTAGGGGTCAAGTGTTGGGAATTGCTTTGCGACGCGTCCGTGCAGGCCGGTTTTCGTGCGATAAGTAAAAGTGTAGGGAGTGCTTTTTTAAAGCTACTCGCCTTGTGAAACTGCCCTACGAAGTGGCTGGTGGATGGAGCCCTTGTTAAGGTGACTCGTCCGGTCGACTGTCATCAGATAAGTGCAGGGGCTTGATTCTCCCGCCAACCTCGTGTTGGCGATTCATCTCCTAGCAGCAGGGAAGATAATTTAACTATCAGATTTCCAACAAACTCTACGTGAACGGATAAAACGGAGTTCATGTTTTAAACATGACATCTCACATTTGATGGCAAGCCTCTGAAATTAGACTAGAGTTACATCATTCGTGGGTTTCCTACGAATTATGACAGTAGTGTAGTAAAATTGAATAGGGGAATTGTAAATGAAAAGTTACCATTGACCGTTATAAAATGATTGATAAACAGTTCACCTTTCACTGATCCAACCGGTGATTTCTCATTGGCTAAAGACAAAGCGTTTGAAAGGGACTGAGTTGGAGTAGTTAGAATTTGGGTTAGTCGAAGGGACCAGACGCGATGGTTGTCTGTTCCCCAGTAAGCCATCTTTTCACCGCGCGGTTGAACTCTTTTGGGCTTTAGTTTTAATAAAGAAGATTTTGAAAAAAAAATCCTGCGTTCATTTTTAAAGACAAAGAGGATGAGCACAAACAACAGAGCCGGGCACAAGAGAAACCGTCTCCTACATTAGCAGCCACAATTTTATCAGTCCATGGCGGTCGAGAAGGGGTGCAGCAAAGAAGGTCTTTTAGTTTTGAATAATGAGGGCGGCCCCATGGCTTGAATTCAGAATTTTCCTTCTCTTAATCCGGTTGCTATACCAAGAATAAAGAGCCTAGTCTGTCCTACAATTTAGTCATAGCTGTAGGGAGAATAGTTGTATCCGTACCTTTCCCAAGGGTATTAGCGCAATGTGAAAGGCAAACAGCTACGTCTAGGTTTCGAACTCGTCACGCCGTGTCTATTTCCAATGACGATGACAATTACACCACTCGCCTCCAACCAATGAGAGATTCATGGGACGCTCACCAGCACTTTAGATTTTTCATTATCATTTTTATTTTTAGAATAATTTTTCCAGTAAATATAGCAATATCTTCGGTTGTACATAGAGCTGATTATTTCTAAGGAGAAAAAATTATGTATAATTATAGAAATTATAGAATTATGAATATAGCGTCAATATTTCGCAGATACAACATGAAAAAATTATTTAAATTTTCATTTTGTAAAATAATTAACGGTTGACAATATTTAATTAATTTAAAAAATCAGCACGACGATTAATACTGAAAATACTATTTCAAGTTTTCAATTAAAAAATGAAATTCGTAAAATATGACTATAAATTGTACATAATTATAAGTAATTATCTAATAAAATAATATTATAAATCTTATAGTACATTTGTGGTGTCTCTGTCTGCCGATCTATCTGTCTGTGCAGAAGTTGCAATTTGAAATCCAAGCCCTGTATCAATATCTATCAAACCGATAATCAAGTTACCTTCCCCTGCCGCTAGGGGGCGAATCGCCAAAACGAGGGTCGAGGCAAAACCAAACCCCACCACTTATCTGAAGGCTGTCGACCGGAGAAGTCACCTTAACAAGGTCTCCATCCACCCGCCCACTTCAAAGGGTAGTTACCGAGGCGAGTCGCTAAAATAAGCACTCCCAACACCTTGTCCATAAAAAGTGCTTTCCACTTATCGAACGAGAACCGGCCTAGACGGACGCGTCGCAAAGCACTCCCAACACTTGACTTTCACCAGGAGAGACGACTCAACAGCACTCTACAACCACAGCGACCAGAATTCCCTTTCTAGTGCCACTTCACTACGAACTGTAATTTCACCTCTCAGATAAGTCTCGTAGCAAATGCCAACAAAATTTGCAACAATATTTTTGTACCCTTTGTCAATATAAGTGTTTAATTTACATTTGTGTTGTTTTCTTCTTTCGCTAGGAGGCGAATCGCCAACACGAGGTTGGCGGGAGAATCAAGCCCCAGTACTTATCTGATGACAGTCGATCGGACGAGTCACCTTAACAAAGGCTCTATCTACCGCCCACTTCGTAGGGCAGTTTCACCAGACGAGTAGCTTCAAAAAGCACTCCCTACACTTTTACTTATCGCACGAGAACTGGCCTGCACGGACGCGTGGCAAAGCAATTCCCAACACTTGACTCCTAAGAACTTCTAAAAGAGACGTCTCAACAGCACTCCAAACGACGGCGATCAAAATCCTCTTTCTAGTGCCACTTCACCTACGAACTGTAATTTCACCTCTCAGATAAGTCTCGTAGCAAATGCCATCAAAATTTGCAACAATATTTTTGTGCCCTTTGTTAATATAAATGTTTAATTTACATTTGTGTTGTTTTCTTCTTTGTCCGAAACAATTGCCTACCACTGGGGAATAAGAGCTCCCTACGATCCAGTAATTCCTCTTATATCAGACAAAACTTTTCTAGGGTTGATTTTTAGGATAGATCCAGTGGGGGTATTTTTATTTAACACTGAATTCACTTGGGGTCACTAGAGACCATAACAGGCTATGGTATGGGAAAATAGAAAACTAGGCTTAAGGAAATAATTTAATAGAATTTCTATATTTGTAATATATTGCCTGTCGATGAGTTCTCACTGGGAATCAGGTGCTGCACGCAGGAAATGCGTTGGTGTCAAACATGGGCCTGAAAACAAGAACAGGATATGGCCTGCAACACATTGAACTGGCCTTTGGTACCCGGAAAATGCAGGTGTACATTTACACTGCGTAGGCAGAGAAAATGTGTAGGTGTAGCCCATAACCAATAAAACAGGCTGCGTGGGCAAGGAGGTGTGTCTACAGAAAAAAACCTGCGTAGATATCACGATCAAAGAGGCGTGACCCTGTGAGTTGAACTATTATAAAAAAGCCCTTAGAAATCTGGGTTTGGAGATCAAGTTCGCTTGCAGTCAGAACTTCCTAAGGCTCCGCTGTGTGTGCATCCTCTGCCGACGACTCTGAGTCTACAGACAATCAAGGAATGAAGATATAATTCTATATTTTTATATATACAAATGTTCCGTGTTCTTTGTCGGTTCCAGTAACTGTATAAAACACATTTTCATCATCAGAATCACTTGTATTAATGATAACGTTATTGATATTGTGCCTCATCCACTTTTAAAAAACAGTATTATAGCGTTAGTGGAAAATGGTGGTTAAGATGCACAAACTTCCGTTGGAGAATTTTCACTATAATCACATCGAGTGATAGGTACTGCTATCCAATGGTGAGTAATATGATATTTAAAAGGTGTATTATTCAATTTAATTGTTTGGTAGGTTCGTTTTTAATGGCATATGAAACCTTGTGGGTTATTTAATACCGAATCTTGTTATATATAATTTACTATTTCTCTGAATGTTTGAGATTAGGCTTGATGATTAGTATTATCTGCGTTATTCGGACTATTGTCCCCATCTTCATTGTTATATGTACAACGTTTCGGCCGATATACCCTCTGACCGTCTTCATGTAATTTTTTTCGGACTCGGGGAGCTTCTCGGACTCGGGAACCTTCTTTTCGGACATTACTTTTTGACTCACCCTCGTATATCATGCATCATACTAACTGTATGTTCCCGGCCTTACTCTGCTTATATAGTAATCGAGAAAATTTGGGCTGGGGCTGTAGAATATTCGGTTATTTCCTAGTTGAGTAACATGATATTACAGTGTGACCCAGAAAAAAACAGAACCCAAATTATTTATTTTCTTATTAAACTAATCCTAAACCCTAACCCTAAGCATAACCCTAAACCCTAACCCTAACCCTTACCGTCCCTAGTTGAGTAACATAATATTACAAGGTGACCCAGAAAAAACTGAACCCACAAAATTTGTAAAAAACCTGTAAATTTTAATTTTATATTTTAATAGCAAAATAGCATTACTTTTTGACTCACCCTCGTATATTCGGGTTGACTACTCTCTATTATTGTCATCGTTTCGGGTTGGTTTGGGGTTGTTTCGGGTGTTTCCCCGGTTGCTGAATCCCTGTGGCATTTCTTGTCCTTTTAATGAACACAAGGAGATTATAGTACTGAATAGATCTCGTTGAAATCTTTCTTTTGCGCATGAAATATATTTTCTCTCCCTCCCCTAGTTAAAGCTATATTTATCAAAGCAATGTTTTAAGAAACAACCTAAATGATGTCATGTACAATAAGTTATTTGAATATAGACTTATTTAATAATAATAATAATAATAATAATAATAATAATAATAATAATAATAATAATAATAACTGAATCACTTATAATTGCTGCACAAAATAATGCCATAAGGACAAACTATATAAAAGCGAAAATTGATAAGACCCAACAAAATAGTAAATGTAGACTTTGCGGTAATAGAGATGAGACTGTAAACCATATACTCTGCGAATGTAGCAAACTAGCACAACGAGAATACAAAACTAGACACGACTGGGTTGGGAAGGTTATCCACTGGGAATTATGCAAAAAAATAAAGTTTGACCATACAACAAAATGGTATATGCATAAACCAGAATCTGTTCTTGAAAACGAAACGCATAAAATTCTCTGGGACATTGAAATAAAAACGGATCACCTTATCCCAGCAAGAAGACCAGACCTAGTGTTGATAAACAAAAAAGAAAGAACTTGTCAACTGGTGGGTTTTGTAGTGCCAGAAGATCACAGGGTGAAGCTAAAGGAAAATGAAAAAATGGACAAACATCTAGACCTTGCCAGAGAACTGAAAAAGTTATGGAATATGAAAGTCAAAGTGATACCAATTGTAGTTGGTGCACTTAGAACAGTCCCAAAAGGATTGGAAAAGGGTCTGGAAAGTTTGGAAATCAGAGGAAGGATTGAAACCATTCAGAACACTGCACTGATGCAATCTGCCAGAATACTCAGAAGAATCCTGGAGACCAGGAGACTTGCTGTCACACAGACTCCAGTGAAAGACCATCAGCTAATGCTGATGGGAAAACTCAAAAGGAGTAAACAATAATAATATTAATAATAATAATAATTATTATTATTATTATTATTATTATTATTGTTGTTATATAGATCAATTATAAATAATTCTACAAATATTACGCAGGTGCCAATGTCTGGAAATAAGAATTCTGCCAATTTTAACACCAGTTCTTCACTTGAAGTCTGTCAGCCAGAAAGTTTCCAAAACTCTCCAAGGCTCCTCTCAATACTCTAGCCAACTTATTCTCAACCGAGGTCCATATGGACCATATAAATTTTTTTTGGGTTCAAGCAAAGAAAGATTCTTCTGTTGTGATATAATTCCCTATTGTCACTATCACCTTCATTCGTGTGATTCATGCCCTCATCATCCACATCACTATTTGAAATATCGCTATCATTACCGGAGTTTTCACTCTTAAGATTTGCGTATTTATTCTTCTTATTGTCTGAGATATGTTCTGAAGACTCAGAATTGACTTGTGTGCCCTCCTTAGTTCTGTTATTCCTATTAGACAAATAATAATAATAATAATAGGCCCCCATAGGGGGGTCTCAAACTTGAACTACGATGTATAAGATGAGAGGGCAAGTTTTTGAGACAAAATTTTGGAAAAAATGCGTCCTATATGCCGTCAAATACGGTAGTTGGTTTTAATCGATTTTTTTTGCACACGGTCCTAATGACTACAAATAAATTTAAATAAGGATTATGAATAAATTTAAATAAGGATTATGAATAAATTTAAATAATGATTTTGAATATAAATTAAATACTCATTGATAAACTTAGACAATTCACGAGTGTTTGCGACGTAAGATCTGACGTAGTTTTGGTTACAGACAGAGACAACAAATCTACATTATTAATAGAGATAGATATTATCTTTGTTGTGGTTTCAGCAACAGACTTAAAATGTGATTTTACACGAATAAGAGCGTGCAGTTCTTGCAATTCTTGCAGTTCTTTTCTCCTCTTTGAATATTTTGGTATCTACTCAGCGCTAATATGTATGTGTAAAATTATAATAAGATAATGACAAAGCAAATTCTGATGGGAGGGGGTGGAAGGAAATAAAACATTCTCAACCCTGAATAAATAAACACATGCATTAAGCTATTATTATCACGGCCTACTGACTTTATCACTACTCCTCAACTCCAACATTTGATTTTAATTATTATTATGTAAACAGAATATTTTATTGGTATTCAAATTTGTATGTGTAGTCTTTTATTACTTTTTCTATCTTTACTGATTTTTTGAGGGCTATCTTATGCTTGTCTCCATTTTTAACCTGGTTGGGTGTCCTTTTAGAAGTGGGTGTCCTCCACTTTCTAATATTTTTTATTGGACAATTTCTCACGATGTGATATTTAGAATTACACACCCAAAATCGTTTAGTCCTATCTCCAGTACCTATCACAGGTTGTGTTGTATTGTTGCAGATTGACTGTTTGTTTTGCGCGGGAAGTCGAAAAGACAAAGGAAAATTGAACAAGGAAAACAATAGATAGGCGAGACAGAAATCTTAGTATAACAAAGAGGTGTGACAAAGGACTCATCTGGACAAACGCGAATTTGAACAAAGAGAAAGGACTTCCGGTCAAGGAACAAAAGAATGTGTGGGCGGTCGTCAGTACTTAAGCGGTTATCAGACCAGCCCAGGGAGAGACCCGAAAGACGGCGAAGAAAGCAGAAGGGTCTGACCGTCGATACGGTCGGGCGCTGCTAGCGAGCAGTGAGGCTCGACCACCACCTTCCACCACATAAGTAGTCGTAGTGTCATTTTCCATGCCCGCCACTCACCTACCACACACCGAAGAAAATAAAGAAGAGTCATCTTTTGTATACGCGTATCTGTTGTTATTGAAGTTCAATAGCTGACTACTAGCATACATGGCTAGTGGGTTAGTGACGATATCCGCTACTAACATACACGAATTTAGCGGCGTGAATTCGAGGCCAGTATGCAACAGTATACCCTCTTCATTACTTCTTTACTTACTTCTTTCTTACTCTATTCTTCTGACCGTCTTTGGAATCTTATAACATCTTGTCTTGGTCTGGTCTCTGGTCTAGCATCTTGGATCTGCTAAGGTCTGGACTTTCTTTTGCTATGTTCTTGCTGGCTGGTCGTCCTGGATTCATTTCTTAGTCTTGTTACCAAGACATTCATCAACCCAAAACATATTACTTATACAAACTTTTATTTCCTTAACTATACATTTCATGTAACTAAATATCTGACTAACATAGCGCGCGTAAGTTCCAGTTTAGACAGGACCTAAAATGGCCGACTTCTCTGCCTGACGTCAAACTGAAAAACTGGGGACTTAAAAATGTCCCACGTGACTTCACATATTTGGCGGGCTTCTGTAATTTTCCATGATATGGAAAGGGTCACCCCCTCAGAATTACAGGGGATTAACAATAATCTTATGTAACCGCATAGATTATGTAACAGATGCACTAGGTACGTTTCTTTTCGTGGACTTCTGAAAATCTATCCTACCGCTATACTTTCTCATTTTTTTAACCTATCTTCTAAAAGTGCTCATTGATAGACTCTATCGAAAACCCTTTTTCCACATTTTTTATGGCGCTAGTAACAGACTTTACTGCCTCAACCAACTCTGTGGTGAGACCCTGTAAAAATTCTTAATAATCTGCGACTCCATTTCGCGAAAATAAATTCGATTAGCAAAAGCAAAAATAACAATGATACTTAATGACAATAGTGAAAAAAAAATTGCACAAATTTGCAGAATACCATAGAACTTTTAAATATTGAATGCCTATGGGGGTCCACCAGAGTAAAATAGGTAATAAAGGGGTCCACAGGTAAAAAAAAAAAAAAGCTTGAGAACAACTGCTCTAGCTGATCAGAACAACTGGATAGTTTCACTACTTCCTCGTCTTTTCTAATGTCTTCTACAGCCCTTCCTGTGGGGTCGTTATATTGTGCCCTTATTTGTTTTGTTTTGTTTTGTTTGACGGCATATCAACCTCAGTGGCTCATTTAATGCCGACAAGGTTGTAAAATAAATTCATTCTTAATGGATACTCAATTTTTTGGACCATATTACCTTTAGGCACCCCTTTTTGATCTCGATTAAGAAAGGACATGTTTTTCATTTACATCGTCAATATCCGGTTGTTTGTTAGGGGTTAGGGATAGGAGTTAGGGTTAGGGTTAGGGGTTAGGTTTAGTGGTTAGTTTTATAATTTTTTTAAATATCTAAAAATCGTATTAAAACAACCGGATATTGACGGTGTAAATGAAAAACATGTCCTTTCTTAATCGAGATCAAAAAGGGGTGCCTAAAGGTCGTATGGTCCATTTTTTATTAACACATTTTTCTATTTAACCCATAGATGGGACCCTAACACTCCGGGACAAAGTGGACCAGAGAGGAATGGTGATGAAGGGATGCTCAACATTCCCCAAACCTCCAAAACTGAAACCTCACCATCAGATAGAGTTTAACGTCATTCCCAAGACATGAAGACCCTCAGCCACCGCCTTCTAGCAAAAGGGTTGGGGTTTTCATAAGGGCAATAGGGTTAGGGCAATCATATAGTTGCTAGGGCTTGACATAACCAGCCGATTGATTGGAGGGGGCCTCTCTGACCACCCGTTTAGCCTGAGTAATGGTCTAAGTCGAGTGTTGCATGTCATGGATAGCTTATCTACCAGGATTCGGTCCTTAAGCATAACAAGTCACCACCCACGGCCAACAGGTGGACCCATTGGGGGTTGGGTATTACCCTTCTGCAGGGGTACAGTCGGTGTATTCTAAACCCTAGGCGACAGGGCTTACATTTACGATCGAGCAACAAATCATAATAACTTTTATGTGTTTTTTATTCTGTATCTTTTTATTGCTTTTCACACTATTTTTTATTTGTCTTAACTATCGGCCGGGGCTCAATTGTTCTAACCATCCAAGGCTAAACTTGCAAATCGGTCGGAAAATTAGGGTGACTCAGAAAAAACAGAACCCACAAAATTTGTAATAAAACTTTTAATTTTAACTAGGGGGTTTAGGGTTAGGGTTAGGTTTGAAGTTGGGGTTTAGGGTTAGTTTAATTGGAAAATAAATCATTTGGTTTCTGTATTTTCTGGGCCAATCTAATTTTCCGACCGATTTGCAAGTAGCTCCATCCAAGTCTCTCTGTCTGACTGTTACATTATGATAGGAGATTAATGAAGGTATTTGCGGGTCAGTAAATGGGTAGGTGGATGCATCCGACACACAGATGCGGATGCTCACATGCAGGGGCTATTTTCAATGGAGTTTTTCTTTGAAGTTGATGAGGACGGTCGGGTTAGATCAAATCTATTTATTTTCAAAATAAAACATGCTGGACATAAAGGAATATTCCACACTTTCTCTAACCCATGTGGTCTGACTATGTTTATAGTGAGCACGGCATTATGCTGGGCTGGCTTCGGGTATTAGTAGTATACCTCACTATTTCTTGTCTGTCTTATTGTATCTCTCTGCAATAAAACCCTCTATCTTAAATCTACAAACACATTCACTGGTTCTTCCACTCGACTACGTCCTTGTTTGATTGTAGCCCTTTTAAGGACACAACAAATAGAATTGGAGATCAGAATTCCGAGTGACAGCAAGTCTCCTCAGATCTACAATACTCTCATATTCCAGGGCTTCTTCAATTATCTGTCAAGGTTCAGTTATTTGTCTATCTTTTCACTTACTTTCATCATCAGCCTGTGATCGGCTGAAACAACAGAATCTACCAGTTGACAAGTTCTCTTTTTATTTTTATTTTTATTTTTTTTAATTAACACTAGGTCTGGTATTCTGGCTGGAATAATGGGATCCGTCTTTATCTCAAAGTCTCAGAGAATTTTATGCGTTCCATTCTCAAAAACGGATTCTGGTTTATGCGTACCAATTTTGTTGTATGGTTAAAATTTAGTTTCTTGCACAGTTCCCAATGGATCCGTTTTTCAAGCCAGCCGTGCCTTGTCGTGTATTCCCGTTGTGATAATTTGCTGTATTCGTTTAATACAGAGTTTATCGTCTTATCTCTGTCTCCACACACCCTACACTTGCTTTTCAGTTGTATCTTATCTATCTTTACTTTGATATAATTTGTTCTCATGGCATTCTCTTGTGCTGCAATTATCTCTCTTGAGATTTTCTCTTCTTAACCATGTTCATGTATTTCATGCGCAATCTTCCCAATTTGTGGTTTGAAGTGTCGATATGATTGTTTTTCTTCCCATTTCTGTTTTCTTGTTTTGTTGTTTTTCCAAGTATATAGTTATGTGACATTATTGCAGTAAAAATAGAAGTGGCGATGTGTTGATCTATTAAAGTAAGTCGCCTGTTCCTCTTTTGCCCCTCCGGCATCCGTTCTGTTCTTCTGGAAATAGTTTGTACCATCTAAGTGAATAATATATTTATTCTCTTTCTACATTATGGGTAGGCAAGTTATTGCCCTGTAATTGCTACGGTCGCTTCCTTTTCTGGGTCTTTCTGGATTATAGTAGTTATTCCTTTTGTCATCCTTTCGGCTATATTTGCTTCCCCTAAGCTATTCATTTGTTGGGCCAATCTCTCGTGGGCGGAATTATTATTATTATTATTATTATTATTATTATTATTATTATTTTCTCTCCTAATGAGATTTTCACATCAGCGTAAGCTGATCATATTTCACTGGAGTCTGAGTGACAACAAGTCTCCTCAGGTCTCCAGGACTCTTCTGAGTATTCTAGCCGATTGCAGCAGTGCAGTAGTCTGGGTTGTCTCAATTCCTCCTCTGATTTCTAGATACTCCAGTCTTTTTTCTAAGTTTATTAGGAGTGTTCCAAGTGCACCCACTACAATTGGTATCACTTTCGCTCTCATGTTCCACAGATTTTTCAGTTCTGTGGCAAGGTCCAGGTATTTATTTATCTTTTCATTTTCCTCAGTTTCACCCTGGGATCTACTGGGACCGCAAAGTCCACCAGTTGATTATTATTATTATTATTATTATTATTATTATTATTATTATTATTATTATTTCACTCCATTTGAGTGTTTCCCACGTGCAGAAGCCGGTGGTTTACTGGGGTCTGAATGACAGCAAGTCTCCTCAGGTCTCCAGGACTCTTCTGAGTATTCCTAGCCGATCTAAATAATGCTGTAGTCTGGATGCTCTCGATTTTTCCTCTGATTTTCAATTCATCCATACTCTTTTCCAACCCCTTGGGGAATTGTTCCAAGGACCCCAATTACAATTTGTACGGCCTTCACCCTCATGTTCAAGAGTTTTCTCAGTTCTCTGGCAAGGTCAAGTATTTGTCGATCTTTTGGCTTTCTTTCATTTTTACTCTGTGATCGGCCGGTACGGCAAAGTCCACGAGATGACAAGTTTTCCTCTTCTTGTCAATCAAAACTGATCTCTGGGCCGGGATTAGGTGATCCGTCTTTGCCTCAAAGTCCCAGAAAATGTTCGTGTGTCTTATTCTCCAAGACAGATTCAGGTTTGTGCATATACCATTTAGTTGAATGGTGAAAATTGAATTTCTTGCACAGTTCCCAGTGAATAAATTTTCCCACCAAGTCGAGCGTAGTCTTGTACTCTCTTTGTGCGAGTTTACTGCATTCGCTTATTATGTAATTGATAGTTTCGTCTATTTCCCAACACATTATTTTATTATTATTATTATTATTATTATTATTATATTAGAAAATAAAAGATTAATAAAAAGGGATTCTATTAAAATTGAAGTTGCACAAGCGAAATAATCTGAGATCATTGTTCTACAAGAGCTGATATATTCTGTTCCATTTTTGTAAGACTCTTGAAATCCCATTTGTATTAATCCAAAATAACTCAGCTGAACTGGAATTCTTAGAGGCATCCACGAAGAGAATGTTTTTCACGTGCGTTCAAGGTCAAAAATGTATTAAATAGTTTCTGAAGAAGCTGCTAACCTTAGAAAATAAAGAGGAATCAGCCTCATTACTTTCTAGAACGATCATATACACACACACACACACACACACACACACACACATATACACACACACATATATATATATATATATATATATATATATATATATATGTGTGTGTGTGTGTGTGTGTGTGTGTGTGTGCGTGTGTGTCTGTGTGTCTGTCTGTTTTATGTATGTTTCTGTGTCTGTGTCTCTGTGCCCGTGTGTATTTGTGTATCTGTGTTTATATATATGTGTTTTTTTTCTTTTTATGTTACAACACACACACACACACACATATATATATATATATATATATAATATATATATATATATATATATATATAGTGAAAAATTTGAAAAACACAGGTTCAGTAAAATGAGATTACATACCGTCGGATTCACTTCGAGTTTTCTCATCACACGCATATCTATCTATCTATCTCTCTCTCTCTCTCTCTCTATATATATATATATATATTATATATATATATATATATCTGTGTGTGTGTGTGTGTGTGTGTTTGTTTCTATCTGTCTATGAGCCTGTATATGTATATGTGTGTGTTTGTGTGTTTCTTTGTGTCTGTGAGTGTCTATGTATGTATATGTGTTTGTGTGTGTGTGTGTGTATGTGTGCCTGTATGTGTCCGTGTATGTGTGTGCAATGCCAGGGATAAAAACGTGTCTATCTAAAGGAGGGTGTATGAAAACAAATTTAATATATAAAGCAACGGATACAATAATGGAACTACCAAATATAGACCAAATATATTAATTTATATATATGTATATATATATATTTATATGTGTGTGTGTGTGCGATATATTAGAAGAATGGAAAACAGTATACAATAACCAGCTAACGTCATTAAAAAATGAAAATACACAGAATAATACGATTTTTTTTCGAAATATGCTTGACAAATAAATAATAAAACACAAACAAAAACCTTATAACAAAAGCGATTGTAATGAAACAGAACCAAAAATAAGACAGCAAAATAGGGACAAAGATTGTAGGGAAGAAAAAATAATTGAATGCTGATAACAATGATTATTAAACAAAAGGAATGTGCCCATTTTAAAGTATAGACACGATAACAAATTCCGCATAAGAAACGTAACAAATGAATAAATGCATAAAAACGTGATAGGAAAATATAGAAAAACATAAGTAAAAGGCGATGTAAATTTTTTTTTGAATATTATAAGATCTCAGAACCAAACAGAATAGAAAGTTAATCAATTACTTATATATATTTACCAACCCCTCCGCACGAGCAGGATGTGACACAAGGTCAGTTTTTTAAACGGAGTTCAACAGGTTTGAATTCAGGGTTAGTGGTAATGATGCTTCGGCCCCGAAACCATGCCTGAACCCAGAGTCATCATCTGATGAAGACTTTGTTGGTTGCAATGCTACTTGTAAATAACAATCATTGTATGAAGATTATTTAGTTATATGCATACACATGCTTAAGCCCTTACATATCAACACTCATATAAATATATTTACATAGGTTTATACATATACACACCTGAATTTCCTCCTTCTAAACCGGTTGCCTAACCAAGGTTAAATAGCCCAGTCTGCCCTATTATTTATCTATAGCTGGGGGGAGAGTAGGATTCATACCTTTCCCAAGGTTATTAGCTAAAGTGAAATGCAATTACCACATCCAGGATTTGAACTCGGGGCGACGTCCATTTCCCATGACTTTAACAATATATATATATATATATATATATATATTATATATATATATATATATATATATATTATGGAAAAAGTGACTTGCCGGTGAATATGGTCACAATGGTTAGTTGATGCAAAATTCAGAAAGGTAAGATAGCGATATAATAAATAAAAAGTGCGCAATACGTTAGTAGAGCAAATCTATTGTAATACAGGTACAAGTGATAACCTACTCGAGTTTCACCATATAGGATCTTCAGGGTTAAATCCACTGGATTAATCAAGATATTGATTAATTTTAGTCGATTACACGTGTGTGTCTATCACGAAAACTCACACGTGTAATCGACTGCAATTAATCAATATCTTGATTAATCCAGTGGATTTAACCTGAATATCCTTATGGTGAAACTCGAGTAGATTATCACTGTACCTGTATTACAATGTATATATGTATATATATATATATATACATATATATATATATATATTGGGAAATATGTGCTTAATTGAAGTCGTACCTAATTTTTGAAAATTAATTAATTAATAATTAATGAATTAGGCAGGAATACCTATTCAAATGTAAGGCTAAACAAATCGAGAAAAATCAATCTCTGTATGTAAATTTCAGCCTATCAGCAGAACTATAGACAGGAAGACCACTTTGTGTGTGATTCCTGTCTATAGCTCTGCTGATTAGGCCTAATAGGCTGGAATTTACATACAGAGATTGATTTTTCTCGATTTGTTTAGCCTTACATTTGAATAGGTATTTCCGCCTAATTCATTAATTATTAATTAATTAACTTTCAAAATTAGGTACGACTTCAATTAAGCACACATTCTCCCTAAAAATTGTCGGCTAAAAAAGCCATATCAAAACACATCGTCTGTTTGTTTACTTCTCATATATATATATATATATATATATATATATATATATATGCATTATTATGTGTATAAAGTTTTGGTTTTGTGAAGTAAGTAGCTCACTTTTATAGGTGAGTATATTAATCTTATTTTAGGCAGCAACACATAGATATTTTCTTACGGTGGGCGGTTCGATTTTCAAAGCGCTATGGTTGCTGGTTTGCAAGAAGCTCAAGGTTGATAACAGCACGAACGCAGCTGAGAGCAATTATAAAATCTATGACTAATATAACCGCTTGATAGAATAAAGAAAATAGGTTGTAGGGATACAAGCATAAATGCCACCACTGGGATTGTAGGCAGAGCTTTCCACGCCACCTGTCCGTAGTCACGTGACAATTCAATTAAGATTTGAAGTATGAGCGAGCTTCAGTCAAGCCTATGCTAATAAGTTCACTAAAACATTTAAGTTTCCAAGTTTATTACGCCAAAGAATATATTATTTATAAAAGATAGATATTAAAAAGTATTACCACACATAATCTTATTACATTCTATTTTATTATATTTTTGTAAAATACGGTAATATTTTTCTAATCTAAAAAAAGATAAAAAATAGGGTGTTTTAAGAAAGTTGGAACGGATTAATTTCAGTTCATTTCAGTGGTTAAAGTTGATTTGATATACGAGGAAATTGATTGATGAACGGAACGAATTAAACTCAAGGTACCACTATTAATTTTTGTGGGTCTTTCTGAATTACGATAGTTATTACTTTTGTCATCCATTCGGGTCTATTTGCTTCCTCGAAGCATCTATTCAGTAATTGGGTCAATCTCTCGTTGATGGAATGATGAGTTTTTCGCATCAGCGTTAGCTGATCGTCTTTTACTGGAGTTTGAGTGACGGCAAGTCTCATCGGGTCTCCAGGACTCTCCTGAGTATTCCAGCTGATTTCAACAATGCTGTTGTCTGGACGGTCTCATTTCTTCCTCTAAGTTTCAGTTCCTCTTGACTCTTTTCCTTTGGGCGCCGTTCCAAGTGTCCCAGATACAATTGGTATCACTTTCACTCTCATATTCCACAGTTTTTTTTTTAATTCTCTAAGATCTAAGTATTTGTCTATCTTTTAGTTTGCTTTCATCTTCACCCTGTGATCTGCTGGAACTGCAAAATCTATCAGCTGACACGTTCTATTTTTCTTTTTTTCTTTTTTTTTTAAATCAATACTAGGTTTGGTATTCTGGCTCGGATATTATTATTATCATCATCATCATCATCATTCATTATTATTTTACTCCTTTTGAGTTTTCATATCAGCATTAGCTGATGGTCTTTCACTGGAGTCTGAGTGACAGCAAGTCTCCTCAGGTCTCCAGATTGCAGCAGTGCAGTGTTCTGAATGGTTTCAATCCTTCCTCTGATTTCCAAACTTTCCAAATCATTTTCCAATCCTTTTGGGACCGTTCCAAGTGCACCAACTACAATTTGTATCACTTTCACTTTCATATTCCATAAGTTTTTCAGATCTCTGGCAAGATCCAGATATTTTTCCATTTTTTCCTTTTCCTTTAGCTTCACCCTGGGATCTGCTGACATTGCAAAATCTACCAGTTCTTTCTTTTTTGTTTATCAACACTAGATCTGGTCTTCTTGCTGGGATAAGGTGATCCGTTTTTATTTCAAAGTCCCAGAGAATTTGATGCGTTTCGTTCTCAAGAACAGATTCTGGTTTATGCATATACCATTTTGTTGTGTGGTTAAATTTAATTTTTTGCATAACTCCCAGTGGATCACCTTCCCAACCCAGTCGTGTCTAGTTTTGTATTCTCGTTGTGCTAGTTTGCTATATTCGCAAAGTATATGGTTTACAGTCTCATCTCTATTACCACAAAGTCTACATTTACTTTTTTGTTGGGTCTTATCAATTTTCGCTTTGATATAGTTCGTCCTTATGGCATTATTTTGTGCAGCAATCATTATTATTATTATTATTATTATTATTATTATTATTATTATTTAAAAGATATATTGACCAATTTACAAGTGTATTTCCCTTTGGTACGAACGACTAACTTCAACGACGACAGGGTCGCGGCGCAGAGTCGGGCGCACCGCTAACTACCGTCGCGACGGTAAACAGGAGACATGGACACGCGGGGCGTGTTCGTGTGCCGACTGATAAAGGGCCGGGTTAGCTCAGTTAGTAGATCGTTCGGCTAGAAACCACAAGGTTCCTAGTTCGATACCGGCCCTCGCCAACTCAGATCTGTGAGGTAAAGAAGGGAGCTGGAAGTAGGTGTGGCGCTCCGCCTCGGGCGCTAAAATAATCTCCTTGGTCTAGCGCTAATGATAGACTCCCTCGTTGATTGGCTGATACCAACTTTAGACCACCCCGACGACTTTACTTATTTTCCTTTACTTAAACGCAGAAGAAAGGTTGGTGAGGTTCCAGTTCTGGAGTTTTAGGGAATGTGGGGCACCCCTTCATCACCATTGCTCCCTGGTCCACACTGACCCGGAGTGGTAGTACCTGTTAGGGTCCCATCTATGGGTTAAATAGAAAAACATGAGTTTATAAACAAATTTGTATTATGCATTAAGAATGAATTTATTTCACAACTTTGTCGGCATTAAATAACCCATAAAGGTTGATATGCCGTAAAACAAACCAAACCAAGCAGAAGTGAGGATTAACTGCTGCAATTACTAGGGCATTATTCCAAATGTTCTATTTCTTTATTTAGCGACGTGATTCGGGGTGGGGGGTTATTCCATGAAAGCGTTTTAGGAAAACCTATTTATTATTATCGGATGAAGGAAGAAAAGCAATTAAAATCAAACAAAACGTTTATTTTTCTATTCTCCAAAAACAATCGGTAAATCATTTAGTGAAATAAAGATGCTTAAAAAAAAGTCTATAAATTCTTTAATATTCTCTTCGGTATAGAAATATTGAATTGCACCTAAGCCATTGATTTGTGCACAACTGGGAAATGCGTTCATGATCAGAGAGGAATTCCTTGGTTAGACGTCAAACGCTGAGCAAGAACTGGATGGAGTAACCCAATGTTAAAATGAGCTCTGTTATTTTCCCCTGCTTTTCTCTGTCTCTGTCTCTCTCTTCTCTGTCTCTCTGTCTCTCTCTCTCTCTCTCTCTCTCTCTCTATATATATATATATATATATATATATAATATATATATGATAAGTTGTAAACAGGTTTGTTTTGGAATGGCTTTTTGCCGACAATTGGGAGAACAAGTGCTTAATTGGAGTCGTACCTAATTTTGAAATTAATTAATTAATTAATTTTCAAATTAGGTACGACTCCAATTAAGCACTTGTTCTCCCATATATATATATATATATATATATATATATATATATATATATATTATGATAACGGTACATGGTAATAACCTACTCGAATTTCACCATAATAATCTTCAGAGTTAAATCCACTGGATTAATCAAGATATTGATTAATTGCAGTTGATTGAACGTGTGTATTTTTTTACACACCTAAAATTAATTGATTCCTTCATACAAAATGGTTACAACGCTGGAATAACAACATGCACAATAAAGTCTTCCTAATCCGGATACTGGAGACCAGATTTAAGGAAGTCTAGAAAGAAAGAAATCATTGTGTCCCGATTACGCATTAGTCACACAAGACTAACGCACTCCTATATACTCAAACGAGAACAACAACCCCAGTGTGAAACATGTCAAACACCTTTGACTGTTAAAATATTATTCATAGAATGCAGGGTTTTTGCTCACATTAGAAACCGTTATTTTAATGCAAACAATATGAAAATCTATTTGAAAAAGTCAACATAGAAGACATTATGTCCTTTTTGAAGGAAATAAAAATGATACCATAGAATATAGACATGAATCTAATCAGTACCTTACAACATGATTGCTGGACTCAATCGAGAAAGTACAGGCCTACAAGATAGATAGATAGATAGAGAGAGATAGAGAGAGAGAGGCGGGGGTCGAGGGTTTATGAAAACTGTGAAAATTATAGAATAAAAAAGAACGTAAAAATGTGGAAGGTTTCTATAAGCGAATTTAATAAAGATAATTTTGTTCGATATCTAATTTTTTCACATCGATTATAATTCGTTGAATAAGTAATCAATAAATATTATCGAATCCATAGGAGTATTTTCCAATCTAGGAGCATATATATATATATATATATAAATACACACACACACACACACACACAGACACACACACACAGACACACACATTATATATATATATATATATATATATATATATATATATATGCAACACATAAAGATACAGATACACGCATGTATTTATAGTTTCATATTTCTTCAGTGATATATCATTACAGAGATATATTGATAGATAGATTGTATCATCATCATCATCATCATCATCATGTCGCGCAAGTAGCACGGATATCCTTGACAATCTCGCCAACCTTCCCTCTCACTCATTGCTCCTGGGAGGTCCTCTGCGCAGCATCCAGAATCCTCGCATAGTTGGTCAATATAGGTCCTTAGTTGGCGTCCTACATTAGCATGTCCATGTGTTGGCTTCCACAGAAGAACGTCGCTTATGAGCTCATCCCCACTTCTCCAGCAGTGTCCTGCATGCCTAGTCCTGCATGCCTAGTCCGTCTCATCCGGATGGTTTGTGAGATGGAGGGCAGGTGGCCATATAGTTGCTTCCTTGTGGAGTGCTGCTTCTACGACTTTTTCAAGAGTGCACGCAGCATTCTTGTTCAACTCCCATCTACCTTATTCTCAAGGCGCTTTTAGGGTCTAAGTGGTGCAGCCATACAGCAGTACTGATATAACCGCAGCTTGGAAGAATCGTCATTTTAACTTGTCAGTGAGATCAGCTGTTAGTTCTAACTAAGCCATACTATTATGTAATGATTTTACATACCAATTCTGCAAGATGCGATAGTATTAAGCTTTCTTATGAGGTGCTGTTTCACGACATGTTCAAGACTGCACGCAGCATTCTTGTGCAACTCCCATCTAGTTTATTATCAAGGCGCTTTGTTAGAGTCCAAGTGGTGCAGCCATACAGCAGTACTGATATAAACACAGCCTGGAAGAATTGTCACTTTAGCTTGTCAGTGAGATCAGATTTATTCAAAATATTCAAAACTCAATTGAACACACTTGGTGCATTTTATCTCTTTCTTATTTAACCTTTTCCCCGCAAAAATACATACGTTTGAATAAAAGAAGTAACCCCCTTCTATGTTTAACCTAGAGTATTTTGCTCCTTCCTGTGTACTCACACACATGCGCAAACACATACATACTTAATATATACAGAGTGTCCCAAAATAATGTATACACTACGGTGGCCCAAAATTAGCCGAAAATGCGTTTTTGACAAAATTAATTTAGCCACCCAACCCCGCCCTACAGAAAATAATTTACCAAAAATCAGGGAATTATCGGATTTGGATGACATTTTCAGGGTTTATTTATCAATGAATGATCTTTATAATGCATCATTTATTTTATTTGAAAACTTTCTCATTTTTTTCAGGTCAATTAATTTTATGTTGGCAGCGTAACATTTTTGCGAGTTTCTGTATTTTCTGTACTAATTGCAGTATAAATAAAGAGATAAAAGACCTAAGTTATGAATAGAAACATAAAAAATTTACGGTGGCTTTTCTATGAGAAAATAAGTACCGAAAATTGGAAAATAAAATGTAAAAAAATAATAAATAATTAATTTTTTGGAGATTTCTTTTTTTCTCATTTCCATAATTATTTAATTCGCTATTATTTTATAAAAGAAAAAATTATACATCGATATTTTTCTGCTTAAAAAAGGGGGTACATTTTCAATAGAGTTTTTCTTCAAAACTTATTACTTTTTGCACCTAAAATAAGGTTTGCAATTAATAGATATTTATTTCAGGAATCTAAAAATATAACATTTTAAACTTAACATCAGGCTTTTCATATTTTAAATGAATTTTATATACTAATTTTTCATAGCAAAAATACTAAATTAAAGTTTTGAAATAAAATAACTGGTGCATTATAAAATTCATTAATTGATAAATCAATACTGAAAATGTCATTAAAATCGGATAATTACCTGATTTTTGGTAATTTTTTTTGCAATGCAAATGTTACATTAAAATGGTAATCAAGCGTCTAAAACTATTGAAAAAGAGACAGGGTGATGGATCGCGTCGAAATTGACCAAAACAAATCGTTTTAAATCTATTAAAAATAAACTGCATATGTAATGATATTTTTCTTTTTTTAATGATGGTCATTATGTTACTCCTTATCATTTTAGACAAAAGTTTGACCTTAAATAATAGATTTAATTAATTTTAATTCGTTTTTAAAATTTGTAGCAGACGATTTTTTGGGTATGCCTAGTTAATGCCACTGCCTCAATATTTAAAAAGTGTATACATTATCTCGGGACACCCTGTTTGTCTGTGTATGTTTGTATGAGTATCTCTCTCTCTCTCTCTCTCTCTCTCTCTCTCTCTCTCTCTCTCTCTCTCTCTCTCTCTCTCTCTCTGTGTGTGAGAGAGAGTTTTTGTTTGTGTGTGTGTGTGTGTGTGTGTGTGTGTGTGTAGCCGGTAAGTATTCGCAGCTAAACTGGCGCAGTAGCAAAAATTTCCCAGCATGTCTCACTGATTTCCACACGCTTCATGTCGTTGACCCGATATTCTTAGAGTCTAGAGACGACTATCTCTTATTCAGCGTTAGCTTAAGAATTGGTTTTGCTGCAAAGCTTAGCACAGTTAACAAAATAGAGATTATCCTTGCAGAAGAATTTGGCAAATCCCGAATTTGGGAAGTGGTTCTAGTCAGTGAAGATGCTACCATTCTTTTATAGATCTCCACAGGATGCGTCCTTACATTTTGTTTTATAGTTCTTGTATGATTTGTGCCAATTCTTCTGTTTTTCTTTCATCATTTTTAACTGAATACAACCGGACGAAACCTTAAAATCATTTTGTTAGCTTTCTAAGAAAGGAAATGTTTGGCTTTATTTAAGCTACGGGTATCTGGTTGTGAAATTTAACATAGAAATACATTACAACCTCTCTCTCTCTCTCTCTCTCTCTCTCTCTCTCTCTCTCTCTCTCTCTCTCTCTCTACCTACCTACCTACCTACCTACCTATCTATCTCTCTACTCCCCAGAGAAACTAATATTATATAACGAGAAGGTAGTCAAGAGATAGACACAGAGCAAATTAAGAGATTGATCGGTTTTTTACTTAATGTGTGCCAATTCTTGTTCATTACTTTTTGAATATCCCAGTCTAGGAGAATGAAAACTCCGAATTCAAACCTGTTAAACCCCGCTTAAGAAAATACCCTTGTGTCACATCCTGCTCGTGCGAAAGTATTGGTAAATATATCTCTCTCTATAAAAGAAATTGGTAATTGCAAAAATAAAGACAATAGTTTTTCCGTTAAGATAGAGACAGTAATACGAAACATTGGTAATCTCAGAATAAGAGAGAGTTTATTAATAGCCAAATTAGGTCCTAGTATAAACAATAGATTAGAGCTAAACACTGAATACATAATTAATTAAAATACACGTTCCTCACAGTATATAATACATAGTATGTACATTTCATTATACATATATCAAATAAATATTACATTAATATATAAATAGATGAAAATAATAAAATTGAAATTGAATTAACGGCTAAAAATTGTTCATCACGCAAAGTGAGCGTGACGTTTAAAAAAAAGAACACCACGAGACGCGTACTTATAACATAAAAAAAAAATAACGACCAAAACAAAAAACGCGTCCATTTCCGAAAATCGTCTCTGAAGATAAAGTTTTACTTTGAAATCGATAGGACACAAAAAATAACATCTTTTTGTTTTTATTTTTTACTTGCATTGTAATTGCTTTCAAATTAATACATTATAATATATATATATATATTAATTCAGTGGATTTAACCCTGAAGATCATTATGGTGAAACTCGAGTAGGTTATTCCTGTGTATACTATATTATAATATATATATATATTAGTTTTTGTTGGTAAAGAGATCACTTCACCATATCATATGCAAATTATTTAAAAATGTTATTTGAATAATGATCTCGTTTGAGTCTTTATCATTTGAATATTGGATTTTGATGTGAAAAATTCTATTGAATGATTATTGTATCTGTAAAGATATATATATATATATATATATATATATATATATATATACGCATTATATAATGGTATACACGGGAATAACCTACTCGAGTTTCACCATAAGGATCTTCAGGGTTAAATCGGCTGAAATTAATCAATATCTTGATTAATTTCAGCCGATTGTATGCGTGTATTTAGTGGTTAAATTTGCTCTACTCACGTATTGAGCACTTTATATTTTTTATATCACTGTCTTATCATTGTGAAACTTGTATCAACGAACCATTGTGACTAATTTCACCGGTAAGTCAACATTTTCATATATAAAATAATATATATATATTTGTGTATATATAAAAAATACCTTATGTATAGTTAAAGTCTTGATTTTTTAAATCGATAACCTATTGCAAAGGAGAAAAATGGAAGAATACCTCTCTTAGGGAAGATCAAGATTCTTTATTTAGTATTTTTTCTTTTACCAAATAACTTCTTCTTCTTCTTCTTCTTCTTCTTCTTCTTCTTCTTCTTCTGTTATTTCATTCTTCTTCTCTTCTTCTTCTTGTTCTTCTTCTTCTTCTGTTATTTCATTCTTCTTCTTCTTCTTCTTCTGTTATTTCATTCTTCTTCTTCTTCTTCTTCTTCTTTCTTCTTCTTCTTCTTCTTCTTCTTCTTCTGTTATTTCATTCTTCTTCTTCTTCTTGCATCCCCGGACATAGAGACTGATAAACAGACATAGACACCCAAAATATAGTATAGGATGTATCAGCCAGACAGCAAGGGAGTCCATCCCCTTTTCACTAGCGCTAAACCAAGGAGATTGTTTTTAGCAACTGAGGTGGAGCGCCGCAGCTACCATCAGCTCCTTACTTTACCGCACAGATCCATGTGCTACTCATACGCTGAGATTGCGAGGACCGGTATCGAATCAGGAACCTTGTAGTTCCTAGCTGAACACTCTACCGACTGACCTAAAGAGTCCAGTATCTCCTACAATTTACGCATAGCTCTTAGGAGAATTGTTGGATGTATGAGTTTCTTAAGGGTATTGAATGAAAAGCAAATATTCTTGTCTAGGATTTGAACTCGGGTCACCGAGTACATTTCCTACGACGATAAGCAATTACACTACGCGCCTTTTATATAAGACCAATCAGTTTGATGTAAACTAATTGGTATGCGCAATTATTGAACTTATGGAATATGGTACTGGGTGTGGCAATCTATCTATCTATCTATCTATAATAGGCAAACCTGAAACAATATAAATTTCTGCAAACAAATTATCATGAATAATCAAAATGAAACTCCTTATTTTCGATTTAATTCCCTCGTTTTCTGTGCAATTACAGATATAAAATAAGACTAGCAGGATCTGTGGATATACCACAGTATGATTTTAATAATCACAACGTTTGATATGTTTACTTAAAATCTTAATGGGCCGGGTTAGCTCAGTCGGTAGAGTGTTCGGCTCGAAACCACAAGGTTCTAGTTCGATACTGGTCCTCGCCAACTCAGCGTATGAGTAGCACAGGGATCTGTGCGGTAAAGTAAGGAGCTGATGGTATGTGTGGTGCTCCACCTCAGATGCTAAAACAATCTCCTTGGTCTAGCGCTATTAAAAAGGGGATAGACTCCCTCGCTGACTGGCTGATACTGACTTTAGGCCGCCCCGTCGACTTTACTTTTTACTTACTTAAAATCTATTGCCAAATACATCAATATTTAAAAGGTATAATAATCTTGATTTAACTCTCTCTCTCTCTCTCTCTTTCTCTCTCACTGATTTTTTCTTTTATTCCTTCTTTTCATCTTTTTATTATGTTCAACTGAAACAGATTACCGTTATCGCTTCCAAATGTTCACCCCCCTCTCTCTATCTTCCCCTACTTTCTTTCTTTGTTATCATACTTTTTCGGAGTAACACGTCCTTTTTTGCCTTTCTTTTTTTTATAATAAAAACGGAATAGTCCATTATTTATCTGAGGTGATGACTCTCATAATAAATAAAAAATCAGCGGATAAGCAACTGGAGATAATCATGATTTACATTTTTGCATTTCATATACAAAGTACAGTCCAAATAAACACATTTTCCTAAACTGCAACAGTCTCAGACAAACCCGCACCAAACATTACCAGACAAAAAAAACTTAAAAGACTTCTTTATAAATACAAACCCAGAAGACATTTCTAATTTTCTAAAAGAAAGCAACTTTTCAACAAGATCTAACAAAACATAACCGAATACCACCATAAAACCGCTACTTTAAGACTGAAATCCATGTGTAAAAACATTCTATATAACCTTTTATGGCATTAAATGACCCACAGAGGTTGATATGCCGTTAACACAAACTCAAACACAATTGTCTACAAAGATTATTATTATCATTAGTTACTTGAAAGCATATAACTGTGAATATGATTATTGAATAGACTTATTAAGACTAGATAAAAAAAACAAAGGATTATTATTATTATTATGTTACCAGCAGTTGAAAGTCCAATTAAAGGATAAAGATCACGTGATTTATTTCGATTTGGACGATCAGAAAAATGCAAGGGGGATAACTTTAGAGGTTTGTGCAAGTCCTAAAAAATTTGCAGTTTGTAATATCCCAAATTTACTTTTTGGTTCCCATACTAAGATTAAAGAGCCCAGACTGCCCTACTATTTTCCCATAGCTGGAGGGGGAATAATTGGATTCATACCTTTCCTATTGGTATTAGCGCTATAGGAAACACAAATGTGTCCATTTCCTAAGACTCTAACCATTACGCCACGAACATCCATCCAAAACGTACTCATAGGTGGTCTTCTAGTTACCAAATAGGCTCGAAACCAATTGCACTGTCATAGCGAGACAAATCTAGGAATATCTAGTGTATATATATATATATATATATATATATATATATATATATAAGTGTATTTTGGCTGTATTTTTTCTTTTATACAACTTTTGTTGAACTGTACAGACAATTCCTGTCGGAAAATTTCCGCCTATCCTCCTTCCACTATACCCCTCCCCTTCTCTCAACTTGTGCCCCCCTCCCACAAAAAAATCACTAATGCAACGCTCGCTCGAACCACTACCATTCCTACAACCTCCCACTGCCAATGGTTATTACCTCCCACTTCTAATTCCTTGCTACTACTCGTTCTCGTTAAAAACGAGACACGAAACCATACCATCGTTTCCTACCTGATGATGGCAAACTGTATTGCCGAAAGCGCTCGTATTGAAACCGTTGGTGGACTGTTATACCAGTTACACCCCAACACCAGAAAGATGGCCCGATATATATATATATATATATATATATATATTATCATAAAGGTACATGGTAATAACCTATTCGAGTTTCACCATAAGGATCTTCAGGGTTAAATCCACTGGATTAATCAAGATATTGATTAATTTCAGTCGATTTCACGTGTTAAATTTTCGCGATAAACGGTTGATTATAGGTCCGCGGTCGAAGAAAAATTTTCAAAGGATGAAAATATAAACATTGTTAGAAATGCACTTAGTGCTATTGTTTTAATGGTTTACGACAATGATGAGGATTGTCTATGTTATTATAGTCTGTAGTGATTAAACGTGGTTTTATTAATATATGTCTAAAGTTATTTATTTTGATTAAAGCCAATAGAGTGAGTATATATGTATAGACACATGGAGGTGTATTTTTACCATTTCAATGGTCTTATTATTAAAAATATATAAATATATATAATATATATTATATATATATATATATATATATATATATATATATATATATATATATATATATAAAGATAATCTAATGAGTCAGACGAACCTACTATTTAGTTTCGCATAAAGCTCTTCAGGGCTATAATCTGTCAAAAAGGTCAGATTTTAGCCCTGAAGAGCTTTATGCGAAACTAATAGTAGGTTCGTCTGACTCATTAGATTATCTTTATTATTGGCTCTACTTAGGTATCGAGCACTTTTTACTTATTAGCTTCTCCTAGCGGTTATATGAATATATATATATCTTATATACATATATATACATATAAATTGTTTTTTTATTTTGCCAGATACTGTACCAATAGATTATTTTTTGTTGGTACGAATATCTTGGTCTTTTCTTTTTTTCAAAAAATTTGTTCTCCTGGTTGATGTTTGGTAGTATATTTTTACAATCAAACTATTTGCTGGGTTTTTTCTCACCGCAAGGATTTACCAACACGCTTGGTATATTATATATATATATATATATATATATATATATATATATATATATAGGTAAGATAATCCAGTAAGGGATGATTCTATTTGGGATCATCGAAATCTCACTTTTAAAATGGCATCTAGACATTTATTTAAATGTCTAGATACCATGAATTCATGAAAAGTTTTTATTTATATATTCAGTTCAGACTAGTTCCGACAAACAGGAATAAAAGGGTTAAGTTGTATACCTTTTTTTTTTTTTTTTTTCTTTTTTTCTTTTTTTCTTTTTTGACGGGCCCCAGAATTCATTTTTTTTGCTGCTGTTTGTCATGTAAATTGTGTTCATATATGAGCAGATAAGAAGACTTAATTCTGGTGATAATTTCCCATTATTTGTAAAAATCTGTTTAAAGAGGCTAGATTCAATTTGAGTTTCTGGTCGAAATAAACAGATTATGGTTTAAGTTCTTCATTCTTTGAAAGTTATATATACATACATACATATATATATGAGGTAAAATATATATGGTAAGATGAGGAATGAAAGAACAAAACTCAGACAAAAATCTGTAGTATATTTCGCTGGAGTATTGAACTCGGCTTTATCAGCTTTTATTGAATTATTCAGACCATACAAGTGTTTTATAGAAGGGAGAAGTAGGTAGGTGGTGAAGTTTTGTGGTGAGGGAAAGATTTGATTGGTTATAGGGGACATATGTGGGAAAGATGATTAGGAAATCAGATGGGAAAAGAGTTGAGGGAGGTAGGTAAAAAAAATAAATGTAGAGAAATACCTGATAGGGGAGGGGAGTAGCCTTTCTTGAGAGAGATTTGAGTAGAGGAAGTAGCAAATGAGAGTAATAAAAGGGGAGTGGTTAGATGACCGTAAAATCAATATCAAACCTGTTTGTTAGTATGTGGGTTATGGCCAAATATTGTCTGAGTTTTGTTCTTTCTTTCCTTTATTTTACCTCATTCTGTGGATTATTCCAACCCCCCTTTTCCTCATATATATATATATATATATATATATATATATATATATATATATATATATATATATATATGTAGGTCCAGATATTCCGAGGGTCCTCACATCAGTGAGGGGGGCGATGTTGCTTTTTAAAACCGTAGAGAGGAAGGCCCCGAAACGGTTTGCACATTCTCTCCTGATGATCCCATGCATTTGTAAACATCCTTTGTTTTTTCAATATATCAAATTCATACTGTCGGATTAAGTTCCATTTTATTTCATATATATATATATATATATATATATATATATATATATATATATGCGCGTTAGTAATTGACTGTTTTAGCCGATGTGATTTTCATACCAAGTGAATATTTTTCTATATGTTTTTTTCCAATAAGCTATTGTGTGGTACATTATAAGAAGTATTAACCAGTTTAGTCTGGCTGATTGTACTTTAGTTTGTGGTGCATGCTGGGAACGTTGGAATTTTCTGATTGGGATTAAAGGGAATGTGTTTTAATTTACTGTATCAATCTTAGGATATGCTATTTCCTTTCATCAGGTTTGATTTGTTTCTTTATTTTTCCTTTATTGGGTTAAATTCATGGAACTTCACCACCGGAGAGTTTAACGTTATAACCAGGAGACATAAGCGACGGATATTGTGAAAACAGCAGCAATATTTTCAATCGGAAAACAGCTAAAGATTTACTTATAGTTTCTTTTAAATTTGGAAAAGTAATTGAAAATCAAACTCTTTCTATGCCTGGCATCTTTACAAACAGAATTATGCAAAGCATCCGTGAAATATTTGTACAGTTTGGTGAAATATTTGTACAGTTTTATGAAATATTTGTACAGTTTGGTGAAATATTTGTATAGTTTTATGAAATATTTGTACAGTTTTGGGAAATATTTGTACAGTTTGGATTTGTATTTTTATGAAATATTGTACAGTTTTGGAAATATTTGTACAGTTTGGTGAAATATTTGTATAGTTTTATGAAATATTTGTACAGTTTTGGGAAATATTTGTACAGTTTGGTGAAATATTTGTATAGTTTTATGAAATATTTGTACAGTTTTGGGAAATATTTGTACAGTTGGTGAATATTTTGTATAGTTTTTTGAAATATTTGTACAGTTTTGGGAAATATTTGTACAGTTTGGTGAAATATTTGTATAGTTTTATGAAATTTTGTACAGTTTTGGGAAATATTTGTACAGTTTGTGAAATATTTGTATAGTTTTATGAAATATTTGTACAGTTTTGGGAAATATTTGTACAGTTTTATGAAATATTTGTACAGTTTTGGGAAATATTTGTACAGTTTGGTGAAATATTTGTATAGTTTTATGAAATATTTGCACAGTTTTGTGAAATATTTGTACAATTTGGTGAAATATTTGTAGTTTTATTAAATATTTGTACAGTTTGTGAAATATTTGTACAGTTTTGTTTTGTTTTGTAAAGATTTGTACAGTTTGGTGAAATATTTGTACAGTTTTGTAAAATATCTGTAATTTTATTTTTCATTTAATATTTTAGATAGTATACATTACTATTTCTTTTCAGAATAGCTGGATTAATGCAAGGTCTATTTTTTTACATAGGGATTTAAATGGCGCATCCCACGAGGATCAGCTACTCTGAAAAGAAATGGTAATGTCTACTATCTAAAATATTAAATAAAAAAAAACATGTCTAAATATCTTGTGCGTTTCATGCTCAAGAACAGATTCTGGTTTATGCATTTACCATTTTTTGTATGGAATTATTATTATTATTATTATTATTATTATTATTATTATTATTATTATTATTATTATTATCTTGAAAAAAATCCATGCTGTTATCATTTTAGTTTTAGTTTTTAACTATCTTCACGAATATAAATCAAATCTCTATTAGTTTGGCTCAAAAACCAAGCCCTGGTGATATTTAATGTGTACATATATTTACTTTGTCGTTAATTGTTTTATTTTCGAAGTTTCCTCCGGACATACATATACACACAACTGCCCTTTATATATGTATAGACAATCCCTGGTGATAGTGAACGTGTATATATATTTACTTTGTCGTTAATTGTTTTATTTTCGAAGTTTCCCCGGACATACATATACACACAACTGTCCTTTATATATGTATAGATAAGTCATTTATTAATCAAATTTTTATATGTTTGCCATGTAGATATTTTGACAATTGGTCAGACTAACAGATTGTTGATTGCTTCGAGAAACAAACGTATATCGTTGGAAATAATAACTCCGTCATTTATTTCTGTCTCGGTTACCATATTGTTTATTGCCAATCTATCTATGTATGTTGGACTTAACACTCTGTTCTATTTATATTAGAACACTCATAATATTTCAATCAGTGTTATAGAGAATCATGTGTTTCTCATCTATAATAATACGCACATATGTCTATTCATTTGACTCAATCTATTGATACGATTTTAATTCGTTCCACTCGTAACTCAGTTTACTCGTATATCAAATCAATTTTACTGATTGAAATAAATTGAAATGCAATTAATCTGTTCCAAGAAACACCCTATTTTTTACAGTTTTAAATAAAGAAAAATAAAGGAATTTATTATTCCTAGTGTAGCATTATACAATAACGACACAACATATGTGGTTATACCATCAAATTCAACAGCATTGAAACTATAACCAAATCTAAAATTGTAACACCTCTTTAACGGAAAAGATAATAATAATAATAATAATAATAATAATAATAATAATAATAATAATAAAACCATTCAGAACACTGCACTGCTGCAATCTGCCAGAATACTCAGAAGAGTCCTGGAGACATGAGGAGACTTGCTGTCACTCAGACTCCAGTAAAAGACCATCAGCTAATGCTGATGTGAAAACTCAAAAGGAGTAAAATAATAATAATAATAATTACACACAAAAATGGTATAAGCATAAACCAGAATCTGTTCTTGAGAATGAAACGCATAACATTCTCTGGGACTTTGAGATAAAAACGGATCGCCTTATCCCAGCCAGAAGACCAGACCTAGTATGGATTAATAAAAACAAGGGGAACTGTCAACTGGTAGATTTTTGTCAACTGGCAGATTTTGCAGTTCCAGCAGATCACAGGGTGAAGATGAAAGAAAACGAAAAGATAGAAAAATACCTAGTTCTCGCTAGAGAATTGAAAAAAAAGTGGAATATGAGGGAGAATGTGATTCCAATAGTTTTTGGGGCACTTGGAACAGTCTGCAAAAGTTTAGAGAAAATACTAGAGAAACTGGAAATCAGAGGAAGAATTGAGGCCATCCAGACAAAAGCATCAGGAGAGTCCTGGACACCTTAGGGACTTGCTGTGACCCAATCTCCAGTGAAAGACCATCAGCTATCCTGGTGTGAAAAACTAACAATAATAATGGCAACGATAGCAGGAGCACCACCACCAACAACAACAACAACAACAACAACAATAATAATAATAATAATAATAATAATAATAATAATAGTTATTATTATTATTATTATTATTAATATTATTATTATTATCTTTATTATTTGTTTTTCACACCTACCATAGCTGGTGGTTCCCTGGAGGCTGAGTGACAGCAAGTCTCCTCGGTCTCCAGGACTCTTCTGAGTATTCTAGCAGATCCCAACAGTGCCGTAATTCGGATGGTCTCGGTTCTTCCTCTGATTTCTAGTTCACCCAAATTATTTTCTATTTTGGGGATCGTTCCAAGGGCACCAATTACGATTGGTACGACCTTCACCTTCATGTTCCACAGCTTCTTCAGTTCTCTAGCAAGGTACAAGTATTTGTCTGTCTTTTCGCTTTCCTTCATTTTCGCTCAGTGATCAGCTGGGACAGCAAAATCCACAAGATGGCAGGTTCTCTTTTTCTTGTCGATTAATACTAGGTCCTGTCTCCTGGCCGGGATTAGGTGATCCGTCTGTACCTTGAAATCCCAGAGAATATTGTGCGTCTCATTCTCTAGGACAGGTTTAGGTTTGTGCATATACCATTTGATTGTATGGTGAAAATTGAATTTCTTGCACAGTTCCCAGTGGATCACCTTTCCCACAGAGTCGTGTATTATTATTTTGAGTTTTCACATCAGCATTAGCTGATGGTCTTTCACTGGAGTCTGAGTGACAGCAAGTCTCCTCAGGTCTCCAGGACTCTTCTGAGTATTCAGGCAGATTGCAGCAGTGCAGTGTTCTGAAAGGTATCAATCCTTCCTCGGATTTCCAAACTTTCGAAACCCTTTCCAATGCTTTTGGGACCGTTCAAAGTGCACCAACTACAACTGGTATCACTTTGACTTTCATATTCCATAAGTTTTTCAGTTCTCTGGCAACGTCCAGGTATTTGTCCATTTTTTCATTTTCATTCAGCTTCACCCTGTGATCTGCTGGAACTGCAAAATCCACCAGTTGACAAGTTCTTTCTTTTTTGTTAATCAACACTAGGTCTAGATCTTCTTGCTGGGAATGAGGTGATCCGTTTTTATTTCAAAGTCCCAGAGAATGTTATGCTTTTCGTTCTCAAGGACAGATTCTGGTCTATGCATATACCATTTTGTTGTATGGTCAAAAATAAATGTGTTGCAAAATTCCCAGTGGATCACCTTCCTAACCCAGTCGTGTCTAGTTTTGTACTTCCCTTGTGCTAGTTTGCTACATTCGCAAAGTATATGGTTTACAGTCTCTCTCTATTACTGCATAGTGTACATTTACTATTTTGTTGGGTCTTATCAATTTTTGCTTTGATATAGTTTATCCTTATGGCATTATTCTGTGCAGTAATTATTAGTGATTCAGTTTCTCTTTTGAGGTTTCCTTTTCTTAACCATGTCCAGTTTTTTTCATGCGCAACCTATTATTATTATTATTATTAATATTATCATTATTAATTTATCATAACGTCTTAAGACATTTTCAGTTGAATTTTATGAAACTTTACAAATGCAAACAGACTGGGAACACCCGCCCTCTTTGCGACTATTCTCAGATAATAATAATAATAATAATAATAATAATAATAATAATAATAATAATAAAAAGAAGAAGAAGAAGAAGATGAAGAAGACGAAGAAGAAGAAGAGTCATCTTCAAAATTCATTGAATACGTTTTCAATTGAGTCTTACCTCCAGACTGGTCATTTCTTAGTGGATAATTGAAGAAACGGAAATAGACGAAATTTCTGTCTGAACGCAAATTAAATTTGCAGATGATACACAGTTTCTAAACCGTGGCGACCATTCATAATTACAATTGCTTTTTTTTACAAAAATTCTTTTATTCATTTAATGTCTTTTATCAGGTTGTTTTTGTTGTTTCTTTTTCATTTCTCTCCGGCGGGGCAATTGTTAGTTGTTTGTTTTTTTATTATTATTATTTGGGTTTTTTTAAATACGTATTTCAACTTCGAACTATTTTTAAATGTCTACTATTCTACCTAATTCTTAGTCTGGCATCTCGTCTTTCCTTTTCTTATTTTGTCTGTGATTTGGGGCACCATATTTTGCTGTAATACTTAATATGGTCGTCTTACAAATCAATTATTACCGAGGAGTGAGTTCATTTTCTCGTTTTGTCCCATAGCTATGATATTGCACCAAATTTAAACCATGCTTAGGAGCCCTCCGGTCAGATTTATCAAGCAAAAATAGCAATAATCTTGGAATAGTTGTGCATTGAGAAAATTATTATCAATTAAGCCAACAGTAGCAGGTTGAAAAGTGGGATATAGGAAATCCCTAAGTAATACTGGCTCGGCTGCGCATTTACCATACAAGACTTAGGCTCTCTTTTATATTCAAACAAGATTATCAACCACTGTGTGAAACATATCAAACACCCTATACTGTCAAATATTTGCTCCTATCAGAAATATTTTTTTCAACGTAAATAATATGAATGGTCGATTTGAAAATACTAACATGGGTGGCATTTATCCTTCTGGGAGAAATAAAAATAGAACGAAATATATGAATCAGATGTAAAATACATCCCTGTGTTATATACCCGTAACATGATTTCGGTATAGAATGAAGATTTCCCCGGGTGTATAATAGAGAGACAGAGAGTTTAGATTAGATTAGAGATGATAGAGATGATACTTCTAACTTTCTACATTTCTGGTTAATGACTTGTTGCTTATTGCTTCTACATCGACCGATATCTTCTCTGGGCTAACTTCTGGTATATAATAGAGATGGAGAGAGAGAGAGAGACAGAGAGAGGGGGAGACAGAGACAGAAAGAAAGAGAGAGAGGGGGAGAGGCAGAGACGGAGACAGAGAGAGACAGAGAGTTAGATAGGTTAGAGATGATAGTTCTTACTTTCTACACTTCTGGTTACTGACTTGTTGCTTATGGCTTCTGCCCCGGTCGCCATCTTCTCAGGGCTAACTTCTGGTATATAATAGAGATTGAGAGACAGAGACAGAGAGAAGGGAGGGGGAGACAGAGACAGAAAGAAAGAGAGACAGAAAGAAAGAGAGATAGAGATAGAGAGAGAGAGACAGTGTTAGATACGGTAGAGATGATAGTTCTTACTTTCTACACTTCTGGTTACTGACTTGTTGCTTATTGCTTCTACATCGACCGATATCTTCTCTGGGCTAACTTCTGGTATATAATAGAGATGGAGAGAGAGAGACAGAGAGAGGGGGTAGACAGAGACAGAAAGAAAGAGAGAGAGGGAGACAGAGAGAGACGGAGACAGAGAGAGACAGAGAGTTTGATAGGGTAGAGATGATAGTTCTTACTTTCTACACTTCTGGTTACTGACTTGTAGCTTACTGCTTCTACCTCGGCCGCCATCTTCTCTGGGCTAACTTCGGGTATATAATAGAGATGGAGAGAGACAGAGGGGGGAGACTAAGATAGAAAGAAAGAGAGAGAGAGAGAGAGTTAGATAGGGTAGAGATGATGGTTCTTACTTTCTACACTTCTGGTTACTGACTTGTTGCTTATTGCTTCTGCCCCGGTCGCCATCTTCTCTGGGCTGACTTCTATTCGGGGCCTTCGGCTGGGTGTTGATTTTCTTTATTAATTCTTCTGGGCTGGACATTGTTCTTAATTACTTAACTTTATACTGGTTCATACCAGGCCATAACATGATTTGTGTATATAATGGAGGAGAGTTTTCTGGTATATAATAGATAGAGAGAGAGAGAGAGAGAGAGAGAGAAAGACAGAGAGAGAGAGAGGGGGAGACAGAGACAGAAAGAGTGAGGGGCAGAGACAGAGAGTTAGATAGGGTAGAGATGATACTTCTTACTTTCTACACTTCTGGTTACTGACTTATTGCTTACGGCTTCTGCCCCGGTGCCATCTTCTCTGGGCTAACTTCGGGTATATGATAGAGATGAAGAGAGAGAGAGAGAGAGACAGAGAGACAGAGAGACAGAGAGAGGAGAGACAGAGATAGAAAAAGAGAAAGATAAATATATATATATATATATATAGAGAGAGAGAGAGTTAGATAGGGTAGAGATGATAGTTCTAACTATCTACACTTCTGATTACTGACTTATTGCTTACTGCTTCTGCCCCGGTCGCCATCTTCTCTGGGCTAACTTCTGGTATATGATAGAGATGGAGAGAGACAGACAGACAGACAGACAGAGACTGAGACAGAGACAGAGAGATATAGAGAGAGACAGAGTGTTAGATAGGATAGAGATGATACTTCTTACATTTTACACTTCTGGTTACGGACTTGTTGCTTATTGCTTCTACCTCGGCCGCCATCTTCTCTGGGCTAACTTCTGGTATATAATAGAGATGGAGAGAGAGACAGAAAGTAAGAAAGAGAGAGAGAGGGAGAGAGGCAGAGACAGAGACAAAGAGAGACAGAGTGTTAGATAGGGTAGAGATGATAGTTCTTGCTTTTTACACTTCTGGTTACTGACTTATTGCTTACTGCTACTGCCCCGGTCGCCATCTTTTTGGGCTAACTTCTGGTATATAATAGAGATGGAGAGAGAAAGACATAGCGAAAGAAAGGGGAGACAGACACAGAAAAATATAGAGATGGAGAGAGGGGAGGCAGTGCAGAGAGAGAGAGAGAGAGAGAGAGAGAGAGAGAGAGAGAGAGAGAGTTAGATAGGGTAGAGATGATAGTTCTAACTATCTACACTTCTGGTTACTGACTTGTTGCTTATTGCTTCTTCGCCTAG
>CM042164.1:33772633-33790133 GCA_023376005.1 Doryteuthis pealeii
TTATTCTATTTTGCATTTGAAATGATAATAGACAGAATACATGTATACATAGATAAACTCGTGGCCGAAACACGTGTCAGTAAAATAAAATAAAATAGAATAAATCCTATATTATGCATTCAACATTTTCTTTCCTTTATTTTTCATTTCAGCATATATATATATATATATATATATATATATTATATATATATATATATATACCAAGTGTGTCATAAAACTATCGAGACTGAAGCTGTATTTACCAAGACAGAAATGAACAATGAATGAAACTTTTTTTTTTCAGAATATAAGATGTGTCAAAAAGTACAACAAATTTCGATAATTTTTGGACACACCTCATATATATATATATATATATATATATATATATATTATATATACTCAGAATATGTCTACGCTGGTTTCACTGTGAGGATCGTCAGGACTATTCTGTGGGGAAAAGTTAGAATTAAATATATAATCAATTCAATTAATTCCAAACGAAATAATCCTGACGATCCTCACGGTGAAACCTGGGTAGACATATTCTGACTATACTGGCTTTCCAAACTTGCTCTATAAACGTACTGAGCACTTTCATATTCATTCATATCACCGAATTATTCTGTTACTTACAGAATCTTTTCCCACTCATACTGTACATTTACACTGCGTGGGCACAGAAAATGTGTAGGTGTACCCCATAACCAATAAAAACAAACTTCCTGGACGAGGAGGTGTGGCTACAGGAAAACTGCGTAGCTGTCACGATTAAACAGGCGTGACCCTGTTTAGTTGAAGGATTATAAAAAGCCCTTAGAAATCTGGTTTTGGCAGATCGGTATCGAGATCGCTTGCAGTCAGAACTCTCGAAAGCTCCTGTGTATGTACATTCTTTGTCGACGACCCTCAGTCTTCACACAATCAAAGAATAAAAATATAAGTATATTTTTATATATACATGTGTTCCGTGTTCTTTGTCGGGTTTATTGACGGTCCATACCAGCAATGATGAGGATTGCTAAGTGCGATCACCGATAGGAATAAATAGAGAGAAAGTCATGGGTATACCTGTTGTCACGTGACCTGTTGAAGATTTGTAGAATAAATGAATAATTTTCATTTGAATTAATACGTGAAATTTACTACCTAAAAATAAAAACAAGGTTAATTTCTAGCTAATTTATGTTTATATTCTTACGGGTAAAAAAGAAAATAAATTAAACGAATACATTTTTATCCTTTTAACTCAACAAGCAATTAAGAGCAGAATTGAATTATTATCATATATACAAAAATATCAAATTAAATTATTATCATATATACAAAAATAGTTTTTAGAAAAATTAGATTGTTTCAAATCACTTCCTAGTTTAGGGTTACATTTAAAAAAATATCTCAAATGTAAACAAAAAAAACCCAACAATTCCTAAAATAAACGAACATAATAATACGCGCATTTTTATCAACTATTCTACTTTTCCTCTTACACCATCTCTTTCCCCTCCGCCCTGTCGGCTGAGGCGTTAGAAAGCACCGACTGCACATCTGCAGACGGGTAAGACTCCCTAAAATAGGGCCACCTGTTGGTCATGGGTGGCGTCCCCTGATGCTTAAGGACGGAGTCTTGGTGGATCTGCAGTCTATGACATACAACACTCCACTTAGACCCTTACTTAGGCTAGACGGTCGGTGGGAGAGGCCCCCGCTTATCAATCGGCTGGTCACGTCAAGCCCTAGCACCTATATGATTTTCCCAACCCTATTACCCTTATGGCACCCCCCAATCCTTCTTATCATATGGGTGCTAGAAGGCGGTGCCTGAGGGTCTACATGTCCTGGGAATGACGTTAAACTCTATCTGATGGTGAGGTTCCATTTTACAGGATTGCGGAATCAGGAGCACCCTTTCATCACCATTGCTCCCTGGTCCACTCTGACCCGGAATGGTAGTACCTGTTAGGGTCCCATCTATGGGTTAAATAGAAAAATGTATTTATAAAAAAAGTGAGTATCCATTAAGAATTACTTTATTTTCCAAACTTTATCGGCATTAAATGGCCCACTGAGGTTGATATGCCGTAAAACAAACCAAACCAAACCAATCACTTTTCCCTTTCTTTTTCACTCCTTGGTGTTCCTGAAATCCTCTTTGTCAGGTCTTTGACCGGGTACTTCTGCTGGTATATATATAATTAAGTATGTAAATATATATATTGATAGATATGTGTGAGCAGAAACAAACAAACAAACAAAGAGACAGATGTATGATGTATATATATTTGATTGATTTGACAATGAAAGAAAAGCACTTCTTTATTCTTTTTTTGTTACTATTCTGTGAGAATCGATCTTAGTAGATTGCGAGGCCAATGTATTAAACTACTCTACTACACTTATGTGTCCAAATAAGAGAAAGAGAATCCATTCAATTCATCAACATAATCAATCGTACTTTTAAAGCAAAACATCTTACAAGATAAGTTTGACTAGAAGAAGCCGCTTAAAGGAATCGTTGAATTGCTCACAATGTTTAAACTCCACCCTCTCACCGATAAATCTTCAATATAAAATCCAATTTCTTCTAGAGATTTTTTTTTTATCGTGGAGGTCGTTTCCTTATTAAATCCAATTATATGAATAATCAATGTAGAAAACTGTTTTAACATCCTTCCTTTCTATAGAAATTGAAGGGGGAAAAATTTAGATCTAATAAAACGAGAATATTTTCTTTTTATTCCTTTTTTTTACTATTTATCTATAAGTTCATGAAAATAGAAAAAATATATTTCCTCGTTTTTATTCTTTTTTTGTTTATTCATTTATCTGGATTTTTATTTTATTTTATTTTTTTGTTTTTTTTATTTATCTGGGTTTTTATTCTATTTTTATTTTATTTTATTTTATTCTATTTTTTTTGTTTATTCATTTATCTGGGTTTTTACCTTATTTTATTTTATTTTATTTTATTTTATTTTATTTTATTTTCATTTTATTTTATTTTTTGCTTATTCATTTATCTGGGTTTTTATTTTATTTTATTTTATTTTATTTTATATTATTTTATTTTTTGTTTATTCATTTATCTGGGTTTTTATTTTATTTTATTTTATTTTATTTTTATTTTATTTTTATTTTATTTTTTGCTTATTTATTTATCTGGGTTTTTATTATTTTATTTTATTTTTTTATTTCTTTATTTTTATTTTTCAAAATTCGTTTGTGTTTATTTCAAATGTGCGGCTAAATCGAAAAAAAGCCAAAACAAATAAATTCTATTTAGCTCGATAGAAATGTCTAATGTTGACTTTTATTAATCATCTTGATTTGAGAAACTCACTTACATATGACAGTTTTGATTATTAATGATATTTGGTTAGGAGCAAGATTGATACTTGGGGATTGTAATGAATAAAAACGACATTAAAACTAGTTGAAGTAACCATTCTCCACCGGGTATGTATTTATTGAACCCTTTCACGACAGGAAGGATACGGCACAAGGTCAACTTTTAAGTAGAAAACCTGTCTTTTCTTCTCCTTATAGTGAAGTGTGGCCGATGGGATCAAATCTACCGGATCAGCCCCATCGATGTTTGATTTTTTACCTTCATGGGTGCAATTTGCAATTCCGTCACTACGCATGTATAGGACGAGTCATTTTAAGAACATCGGTAATTTGCATACATGTGCAGGTAGCTCACTAAATAGCGAAACACACGATCGGTTTTGTTTGTTTTGTTTTGATTTGTTTTGTTTTACTGCATATCAAACCTCGGTGGGTCATTTAATGCCGATAAAGTTGTGAAATAAATTCATTCTTAATGCATTATAAAATTTTGTTTATAAACTCATTTTTTTCTATTCAACCCGACAGGTAATACCACTCCGGGTCAGAGTGGACCTGGGAGCAATGGTGATGAAGTAGTGCTCCAGAACTGGATCTCACCGTCAGATAGAGTTTAACGTGATTCCCAGGACATGTAGACCCTCAGTCACAGCCTTCTAGTACCCATATGATAAGAAGGATTGGGGTTGCCATAAAGGCAGTAGGGTTGGGGCAAACATATAGGTGCTAGGGCTTGACGTGACCAGCCTATTGATCGGAGGGGGCCTCCAACCGCCCATCTAGCCCCCCAAAAGCCTAAAGTGGAATATTGCAAGTCATGGACTGCTCAGCCACCTGGGTTCTATCCTTAAGCATCACGGGTCTCCACCCACGGCCAACAGGGGGTCTCATTAGGGGAGTTACCCCTCTGCAGAGATGCAGTCGCTGCATTCTAACGCCCCACCGACAGGGCGGACACACGATCGGATGAGAGTATGAATGTTAAAACGAAACTCGTAAGATGGTTATTTGTGGAGAAGCCATATGTTATAATTTATACTTCTATACTGGGTATAATCTAGGCTAAAATACCCATTCTGTCCTACTATTTACCCATAGATGAGGACAGATGAATTCATTAGTGTGGAGTCAGCTTATACTGCCTGATCCAGGATTGGAACTCGGGTCGGCGATTTCATTTCCTGTGACGATGAAAACGAAAACAGGATATTGCCTTGAATGTATTGAACTGATCTTTGACAACCGGAAAATGCAGTTGTACATTGACACTGCGTAGGCACAGAAAATGTGTAGGTGTAGCCCATAACATATAAAAACAAGTTGCCTGGGCGTGATCAAGGAGGCGTGACGCTGGTACGTTAATCATACTTCTCTGCACTGAGTAAGAACAGGAAGTCTCGCAGATTCATTTATTAATTTATGGATTGATTGATTTAATTTAACGCCATGTTCACCCGCCTTGGGTTATTTTTTGCCTAGAGGGTTAAGAAATTGCATACATTGTACCTTTATATTTACATTTTTGTGTAAGTATTAAGATTTATTTGTTTTTGTTTTTGTTTTATTTTTATTTTTTATTTTTTGTTTTTGTTGCTTAATTTGTTTATTTTATTTGCACGTTTCTATCGAATACGTGTAACGTTGTGGCGTTTGTTACACAGTATCGATTAGGAATATGTTACGTACGGTACCAATTCGTATTTAACATACGTACGGAGTTTCGTTTACATACACAGATCTAGCTGTAGCAGTCAGTCTTAGCTAGCCCCAAAATCCTTCTCCCACTTCTTTTGGTCAGGGGAAAGGTATCACGTTTCACGGCCGCGTGCTCCTTCGTTACGGCCAATTTGACGTGTTGACAAGTTTACACTTTAATGACTTTCATTCATGAGTACGATTTCTTTGCGATAGTGACTTTACTATCTTGTTTGCGTCGTGAGTCCATTCATAAAAAGATTTCTTTCGTTGTAAATAGAGCAGACTAATAACACCGGGTTTACTTCTCAGAAGTTTTTATGTTCCAAACTTCCTATAACTTTTGAGAGAGAGAGGGCCCCTAATAATCTCTGTCTTAACAAGAGGTGTATTTTAACTGGATTCAACTTCGAGTTTTTAGTCCTTAGTAAACTTCTCGGTGAACAAGCTTTTCTTAGCCTTTCCTTATCGTCTTTAGCGACAACAACTTAACTCCGTACTGCCACGTACGCCTCCTGGCTCTAACTGCCTCTGACTCTCGGACCCTCACTGCTCTGATCGCAGACCCTAACTCCAACTAACTCCAACTGACTGCCTCTCGTGATTCTATTCGCGGGTCTTAAATAGCATTTCCAAACAATCCTCCAGAAGGTTCCACCCTAGAACCCTCGAGCCCTTTCGATTCTTTCTATTTGTTCCAATCTCACTGGTCAACCAGAGTTCACTAACCTAAAGATCAAAGGCTTATTGGAGCCACTCATCCTAACTTTTCGTTAAATCTAGACTTATCGTCTGCTTTCTCTCGTTAAAAAGATGTTATCTATCCTAACTACTTTTTCGGTGATTCCACAAAGACCACCCAGCAACTCAAGATAATCGGTAGTACATTTTTCTAAGGTTCTTTTCCAAGTCTGGCACAAGGCCACAAATATAGGTGCTGGGCGGCGATTATATAACATACGAATAATGGTAATTTATGAGGAAGTGCGTCCCGGTCTCCTGACTCAAAAATTGCTACCCGGTGACTATCAAAATAACAACCCCAGCTCGTCGTAATTCTTGTTTATTTATCGTAATTTGTCGTAATTCTTGTTTAGATATGAAGATGGATATATAGTTTGGAATAGACTGAGATAGATAGATAGATAGATAGATAGATAGATAAACAAACAAAATAATATAGATCGATATGAACAAATGGAGATAGATAGATATTTTCGACAAGTAAATGTATTTGGTGGGGCGGGTCGCGTCTTTTTTTGTCGTAATTCTTGTTTATTTAAACTAAAAACAAGACATTAAACAAACATGAATAAAAAATAAATCTTAGTATTTAAAGTAATATAGATAAATAAGAACAAATTGAGATAGATAGATAGATAGATATGAAGATGGATAGTTTTGAATAGACTGAGCTGGGTCGTTATTTTAATAGTGACCGGGCAGCAATTTTTGAGGCAGGAGACCGGACGCACTTCCTCATAAATTACCCGAATAATTGGCAAAAGGAAATATTTGACTCATTTTTTTTATCGAATATGGAAAATTAGCAAATGTGACACAGGATATATTTTAGACAAGCAGTTTATGTTAGACTTATAGTAATTAACCCTCTTCTCTTTAATTGCCTAGATATTCACTTTGTGTTCTTCTCTCGATGAGTGTGTCATTTTTAGTCATATCATCATCTTTCTTTATTTCTCGTCTTGTCCTAATGTAGCATAATTGGCGCGCCATATTTGTGGTCTTGTGCCAGACACAGAGAAACCTTAATAGATGTGGTATGATTTGAAGAATCGGCCTGAAAACAAATATAAACATTCAGGCGAGCAAGAAGTTAATGGAATTCTCATTATCACCTGTTCGATAGCCAAGAAGTCTAGGCTTTTGCTGTTAGAATTTATTTTAATCGGTTTGTCAGAAGAAAGGATGGTTGACCCGTTTACCTCTTATGTGACACATGCAATTTGGTAAAACAGTTAGAACATTCGAAGGGTTCCAAAAGATTCTAGAAAGCTCCACACCCATTTCTATATAATGAGGGAACCTTAGATTTTAAGACAGCCGGGTTGGCGGAACTTGCCGAGCCCAGTCATAAGCGGGTGACTGAAAAACATGTGTTAAAGAAATCGTCTCTCTCTCTCTCTCATGAATGAAAAACATTAAACAAACAAACGTGAACAGATACTTGACTGATACTAAGGAGAGGGATACTTGTCAACAAGTCAAATTGGCCGTAACTAAAACCCACGGTCGTGAAACGTGGTACCTTTGCCCGACCATAAACGAAACGAAAGGAGGATGGATTCTTTCGTGGGTTTGAAGGACTACTAGATCTGTGTGAGCGTGTAACCAACAGCTAACGTTTCGATCCGTATATACGATTCAGCGTTGTGTAAAAAGCCCGCCACGTTACACTGACGATGTTTCGTATTCTTAGTTGTGGGATAAATAACTACTCGTATTCTAAAAATTATAAGTAAAGAGTGCTCTATATAATTCATAGAGCATGTGTTAGGTTAACAAATACATGAAGTCATGTGCTACTTCAACTGAACAGTAGTAAATTTATGTCCAACAATATCGCGTATTCAATAGAACCAGTTTCTTAAACTATTATACAAATAAAACATAGAAGTAAGTTCTCTCAAATTCGAGATATCATTGGAAATAAATTCATGTCTGATAATATGACTGATATTTAAGCCTTTTCTTTGTTAAATGTTTTGCTCTGTATATAATTCACTAATTATTATGCATTGAAATCTCATCATGAACTATACCAATTTTGATATATCGATATTAAAAACGGCCCTGATTAGAATAATTTCCACCAAAAAAATTACATTGTTATATATAGTATCCAATTGCCGCTTTAACTTTTCCGTCGCTTTGGCATCAGTAAATAATCCAAAAGGGCTCAATATATTAAAAATACAGAGCAGTAATAATACTATTAATATTATTATTAGAGGGAGAATAAAGGGTCGACCATGGTTTCAATCAAATTGAAATGATTTCTTCAGGACCCTTCAGGACCCTACATTTTACTTAGTTAAATTATTTTTTAAATATATATATATATATTGTTTCAAAAATCCTCCATTTTGATTATTGTGGCTTTTTAACAAAATGAAATTAAAGTCACATTTTTAGTATTGTAGGTAATCAATTATATATATAATATATATATATGTGTGTGTGTGTGTGTTGTGTGTGTGTGTGTGTGTGTGTGTGAGGTAAGGTAAAAGGAAAAGTGGACAAAAATAATGACTGAAACAAGTAGAAGTAGGAGAGAAATATTTCGTTCCGCTTTACGCGTGGAACTTCATTACTCTAACTTTATTCAAAACAACGTACGTACATTTGTATTTATAGAATAGAAAGTGAGTTGGTGATAAAATTCAAGGGAGAGGAACGTTTGTGAACATTTAGTGGATTAGAGGATATCTATCATGGAAAGTGGAGGAAGAAAGATCAGAGGATTGTAGTTTGTACCGGGCTAAGATGAGGAGGTTGCTAGGTGCTTGTTAGGAAAGGGGGTGGTAGGGAGAAGTGTGTTAAAATTCTTGGTTGGTCAGGAGAGAGTTTTTAATTTATTGCATTGAGATGATAAAACGAAAAAGATGTAGAGTTGAGGTTGTGGCACTAAGTTAGGCCACACACCACACACACACACACACACACACACACACACATATACATATAATATATATATATATATATATGAACGAAAGTTCATTCGGGTCTCAAACACGGCCAGGGGTAGCTGTTAATTGTATAACCACACTGATGAGAAGTGATACTTCGAAACACGTGTCTGTGGATTACTTATTTATATATGCTCCCACTTTGGTCGGGCACTTTAAATAGGGATTTAATTGCGGATTCACCGTATCTGGCCTGTAGCTAAACCTCGCTTTGTTTACAAATGTTTGAGGCCTCTAGTGAATTAATTTCCGCTTAGAAATGTAGCAATTAAATATTCTTCTATATTTGACAGCTGCCTCTGGCCGTACGGGTAAGAGGATTGGCGAACGAAAGTTCATTCGGGTCTCAAACCTGGCCAAGGGTAGCTGTTAAATGTATAACCACACTGATGAGAAGTGATACTTCGAAACACGTGTCTGTGGATTACTTATTTATTAAATATATATATATATATATATATATATATATATATAAGCAGATGTTTGGTACAACTGATACAATGTAAGAATTTAAGTAGAGGAATATGCACATGCATATTATGAGTATGTAGATAGGACCAACGGTATTAATAATGTAAAACAATTTTATTAATAATTGAGGTTTAAACAAAAATAAAATCATGGAGAATGTGACGTAAATAACTAAGGGAATTGTGACTTGGGTACTGATATAGTTTCGGTTACAGACAGAGAGACACACAATCTCCATTATAATATGATACAGGAATAGATTGTATTTAGGCGTAAATCTTGCTGACGTGTTTTATTAAAGATAACAAACGAGACAAGTCTGCAATTTTTAATAAGCCTTCTCAGTTTTGAATTTGATATATCATGAGTTCAAAATTGTTTACAAACTGACGCAGGTTTATAAGATAAACAGATACATAACCTCCGACTAATTTCAATCATTATCCGCCTTCAACGCCGGGAATATAAATAGAGACTTCAATCGATCATTGTCAAGTAAGATTTATTATAATATTGCATTACCCACCCTCGAAAAGCAAAATACCGGTGGTGTAGGGGTTAGTCTAGGGTTAGGGAAACAGAAGACGCAGAAGTCCTGTTAAAATTTTATCTGACTTTTATTTTTCGGGAAAAACATATGACCCAGCGACAATGTGCTTATCTTCAAAAGTATATATTTTCCTGGTCCTTTCCATCAAAACTACGCCCTGAATGGGATATCTTGGTTGGTTGAATGATTGGTTGGTTGGTTGGTTTTATGGCATGACATGGCTTTCTTTAGGCCGAATCCGTTTTTGTTTTATTCATTCTTGTTGGGCTTCATTTTTTTTAAACAATTTTATGTCCATGTTTTAAAACTCAACGTTTTATCTATTTTACATATCTTATTATAATGGAGATTGTGTTCTTTTCTGTCTGTAACCGAAACTATATTACTACTCACTATTCCCTTAATTATTGACATCACATTCCCAATGATTTTATTCTTATCTAAACCTCAATTATTAATAAAATTGTTTTACATTATTAATACTGTTAACCATATCTACATTCTAACAACATGCAATTATATTTATATATACAACAAAATAGCGGATTACAGTGTGAACGGGAAGGCTAATTTAAATATTGATCTTAAAAATTTGATTTTAATAAATATATGCTTAGTATTATTGATTTCTAATTTTTTGTTTTTATATCATTGAATATGAGCAAAAATCTCAGGGATAAATCTTAAAAGAAATCCATTAACAAGAAGAAATAACTGTAAATTTATTCTTTACTTCCTATTTTAACTAAATAGTTAAATTAGGAAAATTTACCAATGAAAGACGGGAGTAAGGGAAAATGGTGGAATAGTTAGTTTTAAAGTTGTTCTATTTTCCGATTATACCCCCTCTGTTCCAAATATTTTTATCTGAATTCTTATTCAGTTTCATTAGCCTTTCTAATTTAACATGATATTTTATTATATTAAAACTTAAATACTTGCACCCGGAGGGTGCATATATTTGCTAGTATATATAAAGTATCGACCCTAACAGGTACTAACACTCCACGTAAGAGTGGACCTGGAAGTAATGGCAATGAAGGGGTACCCCACACTACCTAGAGCTACAGAATTGGTATCAGTGCAGGGGCATTCAACAGACTCCAGAGCTCTTTTTAACCCATAGATGGTTGGCTGATTGGATTTTACATGTCAACACTTGTTGGGTTATTTCATACCGAAGACGTTTTTGTTTTATTCATTATTGGTGGGGATTCAATTTTTAAAAAATCAACTTTTTAAAACACTTTTTAAAAACTCAACGTTTTATATATTTAACCCATATATGGGACCCTAACAGGTACTACCACTCCTGGCCAGAGTGGGCCTGGGAGTAATTCTGATAAAGGGGCACTCCCTAAACCCAAAAGCTCGAGATGTGGAACTTCACCACAAGATGCAGTTTAACGACATATCCAGAACATCTCATAGATGGGACACTAACAGGTACTACCACTTCGAGTCAGAGTAGACCTGGGAGTAATGGCAATGAAGGGGTACTCCATACTACCTAGAGCTACAGAATTGGTATCTCATCATTAAATTCAGTTTAACGTCAAACCCAGGACACTAGGATATCGTAAGACGTAATCTTAGCTCAAACTTGCGCAGAACTCGACGTTGCACCATCAGAGATTTCCTGGTGACGCACGTACACACACACACACACACACACTCTCTCTCTCTCTCTCTCTCTCTCTCTCTCTCTCTCTCTCTCTCTCTCTCTCTCTCTTTCTCTCTTTCTCTTCTTTATTCAACAAGGCCGTTAGTCTAATTCTGCGTGGTCCTGTTTTTTTTTTTTAGATACGTCACCAAGCCCGTTATCCCACGCTTTCTTCACATGGTCAAACTAACATGCCTATCTCAGTGTCGTGAGTTGATTATGTAAACAGAAACAGTACCAACAATTACTTTTAACCAAAAATCGACTTCAATAATTGGAACAGACATATATCACCAACCACGGATATCAGCATCATCAGGTAGCACTGGCAGTACGGATTCTCTCTCTTCTCTCTCTCTCTCTCTCTCTCTCTCTCTCTCTCTCTCTCTCTCTCTCTCTCTCTCTCTCTCTCTCTTTGATAGTTTCTCTTTTCTAGATGAAAATATTTCTCAAAAAGAATCCAGTGATCGTTTTCTCCCCCTCCTCTGTCTGTCTCTCTGTCTCTGTCTGTCTGTTCTGTCTGTCTGTCTGTCTGTCTCTCTCTCTCTCTCTCTCTCTCTCTCTCTCTCTCTCTCTCTCATGAAAAATAACATTTTCATAAATAATGATAACTTAATCTCAAGTCTCAACCCTCAGCAGGTTTTCTATTTTCTAGATGAAAATATTTCTCAAAAAGAATCCAGTGATCTTCTCTCCCTCTCCCCCCTCTCTCTCTCTCTCTCTCTCTCTCTCTCTCTCTCTCTCTCTCTCTCTCTCATAAAAAATAACATATTTCATAAATAATGATAACTTGTCTACATGAGAACTTTATTTATGATTTCGTCCTTGCTTCTCCAAAAGTGTCCAGCATCTCTTTTTCGTCTTACTTGGATGGTTTGTGTGATAGGAAGCAGGTGGCCGTACAGCTGCTTTCTTGCGGATTGCTGCTTCCACGATTTATTCAAGACAGCACGAAGCATTCTTGTGTAGTTTCCATCTTTTTTCTCTAAGCATTTCATCTGAGTTCAAGCCCTACAGTAAGTGAGGAGCTGACAGTAGGTGTGGCGCTCCACCTCAGACGCTAAAATCTCCTTGATCTAGCGCTAAGTGAAAAGGGGATAGACTCCTCGCTGTCTGGCTGATACAAGACATTAGGCCACCCCGACAACTTTACTTACTTTTACTTCCTAATTTAACTAAATAGTTATCTGCAGATTATATCAAAAGCGCATTTTCACAAGTGCTTTTACCAATAAAACAATCACAGGAATACGTTAATCGTATACAAAATGTCAAGGAATCTACTACTCCATTGATGTTCTAATGATTAATAGAATTAATGTCAGACTCAGCGATGCCAAATCGCGATTCCAAAACCCCTAGAGACACCTTAGGAATTAACAACTTAGAATCTGAGGGATGAAAATTAACCAATAGAATGAGAGAAGTACAGAAAAGAGAAAAGGGGTTAGTAAAAAATATCCCTTTAGAACATGAAAGAAAAAGCAGGGAACAGGCGGGATACGAGGGATGCATACTGAAAAATACGAGGCCAATAACATCAAGACACACGCACAAATTTACAAAAAAATACGAGAAAATAAGAAGATCCCACCCACCAACAACAAAAAATACATACATATAGAAATGAATTGACATTCACTGAATTTCTTAACAGGCATGTTGTCTTGAAGAAGGGTGGCTAACATGCTGCCTGGAAACCAATGGTAACAATGGCGCCTTAAATGTATTGTACACTATAATAAATAAATATATTTATCATATATATATATATATATATATATATATATATATATATAAGGAAGTTTGGTATGTTCGTGTCGACGTATAATTCTAAAATGGGAGATTACTCCGATTCGAAATCTTGCATACACCTTGATATCCTTTTAACTAAGAAACTCGCCAAATTCGGTTATTGATTTTTACTAATTAAGGGATATAATTATTCAATTAAACAAAAATCAAACAATTTTTGGAAAGTATCGTAAGAACATTAGATGATATAATAGCAACTAGGCCATCATTATCCGCACCTCAAAAGTATCAGCCTAAAAAACTTAACGACAGTAACTAAGTTTTATCCTCTAAGAACTTCTTGACTGATAAACAAGTAAGCCTTTAAAATACTAACAAAGCATTTACATTAACAAATTAATTACCATACAGTATATCTTTTGTGTCCTATTGCTCAATAATAGTAAGTCGACGGGGCGGCCTAAAGTCGGTATCAGCCAGTCAGCGAGGGAGTCTATCCCCTTTTCAATAGCGCTAGACCAAGGAGATTGTATTTAGCATCTGAGGTGGAGCACCACACCTACCACCAGCTCCTTACTTTACCGCACAGATCCCTGTGCTACTCATACGCTGAGTTGGCGAGGACCGATATCGAACTAGGAAACTTGTGGTTTCTAGCCGAACGCTCTACCGACTGAGCTAACCCGGCTCAATAATAAAAATAACAATATATATAAAAGATAAGTTTGTTTTATTGATGATTATATCATTTCAGCTTTAACGTTCTATCATGGCTCTCGGGAAGAATTACATTTATCTCAAATAATATCACAATAAAGTTTACCCTATAAACTTGTCCTTTAAAGTGATTCCCGATCCATTTAGTAACTGACAACTCCAAACAGCCTGAAGAAAATCCTAGAAAAAGACATAGCAATAATTTTTACTATCCTCACAAATTGCCGTTGATATGAAATAACCGTGGATGTGATGTTACGAACTAGTTAAACATGCTTACCTAACATACCCGGCCCAGCCGGGGGTCTAGTGAGCTTCGGCTGCTGGATCAGGTTAAGTTTTAATTAATAGCGTCGATCCCAGGGGGCTATCTCCCCAGGCAATACCTGCCTCCTAGACTTAAAGGGACAGGGCTGGGTTTATTGCCCAGTGCCTGAGACGCCCCCCTTGAGGGGGAATGCCGACGGGATCGACGCAATTTTTATGCGCCCACATAAAAATGAGACCTTGTGTCCAGCCCCCATAAGTGGGATGAGAGGCAAATACTTATTTACCTTACACCCGGTCCTCATGTCGGGGGTTCAGAGAGCTTCGGCCTCTGGACCGGATTAAGTAATATTAACAGCGTTGATCCCAGGGGGATATCCCTCCAGGCAATACATTCCCCCTTGATTTAGATGGAAAGGGCTATGTTTATTGCCAATAGTGCCTGAGGTCCCCCCTTGACGGGATCAACGCATTTTTTACACCTACCAGCCATGAGCTTCGGCTCGTGGGTGGGCCCACATAAAAATGTCCTTGTGTCATGCCTGCATAAGTGGGATGCATTGGCAAATACCTACTTACCAAACCGCCCTGTCGGTGGGGGCGTTAGAATTTACCGACTGCACCTCTGCAGAGGGGTAAAACTCCCCAATGCGGCCACCTGTTGGCCGTGGCTGGCAACCCGTGATGCTTAAGGATAGAGCAAGCCCTAGCACCTATATGATTTTCCCAACCCTATTGCCCTTATGGCAAGCTCCAACCCCTTTTTATCTTATGGGTGCTAGAAAGTGGTTGCTGCGGGTCTACATTTCCTGGGAATGACGTTAAACTCTATCTGATGGTGAGGTTCCAGTTTTGGAGGTTTGGGGAAAGTGGAGCACCCCTTCATCACCATTGCTCCCTTATCCACTCTGACCCAGAGTGGTAGTACCTGTTAGGGTCCTATCTATGGGTTAAATAGAAAAATGTATTTATAAAAAAATTGTATTATCCATTAAGAATTGATTTATTTCAAAATTTTATCGGCATTAAATGACCCACTGAGGTTGATATGCCGTAAAACAAAACAAACCAAACCAAACTACTTACCAAAAACTTTCACGCAGCAATTTTCTTTCTTTGTAAATACAGTTTCACTCTAAATACATTATGAACACAACTCGCACGCCTGTATAGTTTGTCACTTTTCGTGCGCGCGTATGTGCGCATGTGTGTGTGTGTGTGTGTATCATTGATATATCAGGAAAAAAACTCCTCACATGCAAATGTGTGCATGCTATTTCATAAAAGGGCCAGGATGTGCACTTCTCCTTTGATGAAAGTGTAATTAGATTATTACAACGATTGACTAGTCCGATATCATCTGTGAGAACCTGTAAGTTGATAGGGGAAAAATGCGATAAGAACAATATATTGCTGCCCGTAGAGAACATTTGATTGCTGGCCTGAGAGAATGAAAGAGTCGGTGGATCACGAGGTGAGAGAGGGAGAGAGAGACACAGAGAGACAGAGAGACAGAGACAGAGACAGAGAGAGAGAGAGAGAGAGAGAGAGAGAGCGGGGGGGGGAGGATTGAAAATTACTTCATTTTCTAGAATGAATTTGCTAGGTACATCATTAAATTGATAGATAGATAGATGTGACTTGACGAGGATAAACAGATAGATAAACAGACAAGGATGGATAGATAGATACATACATGGCAATAGCATAATCTTTACAGATCTCATGAGGACTCATAGATGACGCAAATATGACATTGAAAAGGATGGATAGATAGATACATACATACATACATACATATAGTTCATATATAGAAATAGAATGCTCAGAGAGAAATATTGAATATAGATACATACATAAATATATGTACATATGGAATGACTGAGATAGATAGATAGATAGATAGATAGATAGATAGATAAAAAAGACATGCATACCTATGGAAATATTGAGATAGATAGGTATAAAAGATATATACATATATATATATATATACATGAATGCATACACACATGCAGACAATGGAAAAACTGAGCTAGATAGATAGATGGATAGATGTATCGATTGATACATACTTACATACATACATATGGAAAGAGTGACAATGATAGATTGATAGATAAATAGAAACATACATACATACATACATGCATATATATATATATATATATATATATATATATATATATAAAGAGAGAGAATATGAAATAGAGTGACCATTTTAAACAGTTTTGAAAGTGCTATTAAATATATACGACATATAGAAGAACAGACTCTGATATTAGCAAACCGGCGTGTATAGATAGATAGTATTTACACACACACACACACACACACACATATATATATATACACACACACACACACATATATATATATATATATATATATATATATATTATATAATATAAATTTGAAGGCAATTTAAATGCAACGGAATGGGTGTTGAAAGTGATGTTTATTTACCTTTTTATTCCTAATATTTTCGGGATAAATCCCATCATCAGAGGTCATAGGAGTACTTGTGTTTTTTAGACTTTATCCCACGGCGCTGGCGTAACCGTTTGTTTTATTAAGTTGAAGGAACGCCAATTATTTTGAAATTTCTTTGTATCCTCCAAAAAGTCGGCTTAAAGCCATTTAAAATTTTAATACATTTTTTTTTACTTATATATATATATATATATATATATATATATATATATATATATATAAGAGAGAGAATTTGAAATGGTCATTTTAACTAGTTTTGAAAATACTATTAAATATATACGACATAGAGAAAAAACAGACTCTGAAAAATACAAATAAGCAAACCGGTTTGTATAGATAGTTTTTACATGATGGTAGCAAACTGGTGTTCGAGCATTGCCATTGCTTGATAAAAAAAAAAAATAATGATAATAATAAATAAAATAAAATAAAATAAAGAAATATAAATATATAAATAAATAAGTTCAAATGTTAAAAGAATACAACGGTGGGTTTCAAATATTTCAACGGTGAGCTGTGCGAATGTAGCTTTTTAGCCCAGCTAAAGTCTTGCACATCTTCCCACATTTACAAGTTATTCCAGGGAGCACAGGGTATTTTATTGGTCCATCTCGCCGATGCACAGTTTGGTGACTGATCAGGCCAGCTTGGCTCAGACATTTACATACATACATACATACATACATGATGGCAGCAAACTCGTATTCAAGTATTGGCATTGCTTGATATAGTAACAATAATAACAAAAAAAAAGCTCAATAGTTCAAACAATATAATGGTGAGCTTCAAAAAACATACATACATACTTACATACATACACAGGATGTTATGATCAGGGGAAACAATTTT
>CM042164.1:33795133-33835133 GCA_023376005.1 Doryteuthis pealeii
TATATATATATGTGTGTGTGTGTGTGTATGTGTGTGTGTGTGCTTGTATATATATATATATATATATATATATATATATATATATATATATGTGTGTGTGTGTGTGTGTCTGTGTGTGTGTGTGTGTGTATGTGTGTGTTTATGTATAATTTGATTTAGTTTGAGATCACATAGTGCGGTAAAACTGTCAATAACCAAGTGCTGTTGACTTCATGTCCACGCTACTCTAACATATATATATATATATATATATATATATATATATATATATAAATTTGTGTGTGTAAGGTTAACACAGTGCGTATGGGTGTGTATGTTACTTGTAAATTTAATTCGATCTATTGAAAAGATACTTGTAATTGTGTCGTATTGAAATTATTTCACCATGAAGGTGAAATTGCTCGGTTTCAATCTCGACATATTTCTTTTTTTTTTTTTTTTTTTTTTTTCATACCTTTTTACATGTCCTATTAGTGCAATAAGAATATTTCATCAGCTCTCGCCATCCTGGGCTTCGGGGAAATTTCCTTCTTCTACTTTTTTTTCTTTTTCTTTTTGTTTAAATAGTAATCGATACTCTTGTCAGCAAGAAAGGTAATACAAGAAAGAAAAGAAGAAAAAAAAAAGAAATAAAGAAAGGAATGAATTGCAAGGATCTGATTCGATACCTGGATCGATAAAAATCGTTTCAATCTATAACCCTCTTTAGATCACCTCGACGCGACCCGGCCTCACGTACTCGCTGAACGAGTTTGCCCCTTGGGCAACGTGCATGTCGTACTGCCGCGTTAGTTTTCTTTGTGACGCGATCAAGTTGGGAAAAAGAATTGATTTATCGTTCTGCAATATAGAATCCAGAAGATGAAATCTACCGCTTACGGTAATGAAAGAGAATTATCGAGCTAAAGATAAAGAAAAGTTTAAAATTTAACAATATATCTCCACTAACAACAACAGCAATAACAACATTAATGGTACGCTGCGAAGAAATTACAGCTATATATAGTTAGAGTTAAAATATTAAAAAAACATATTAGAGTGAATCAAAGGAAGATTTTAAAAAATACTTTTAACCTTATTTCGAGTACACATGTAAAGACTATTCAATTTCACGACATTATTGTATTTCACAACTACATTGTATATAACATATTTCAAGTACCCAACGAAGGCCTGTGGTGTAATGGTTGGAGTCGGGGTAAATGGATTCGTCGATCCGAGTTCAAATACTGGACATGGCTGTTTGTATTTCACACAGCGTTAAACACGTGTAAAGACTATCCATGATTTCACGACATTATTGTATTTCACAACTACATTGTATATAATATATATCAGTACCTAATGGAGACCCGTGGTGTAATGGTTAAAGTCGTAAGAAGTGGATTCGTCGATCCAAGTTCAAATACTGGGCTTTGCTGTTGGCATTTCCCATAGCGTTAAAAACGTGTAAAGACTATCCATGATTTAACGACATTATTGTATTTCACAACTACATTGTATATCACATATATCAAGTACCCAACGGAGGCCCGTGGTGTAATGGTTACAGCCGGGGAAAATGGATTCCTCGATCCGAGTTCAAATCCTGGACATGGCCGTTTGTATTTCACATAGTGTTAAACACGGGTAAAGACCATCCATGATTTCACGACATTATTGTATTTCACAACTACATTGTATATAACATATATCAAGTACCGAACGGAGGCCTGTGGTGTAATGGTTAGAGTCGGGGGGAATGGATTCGTCGATCCGAGTTCAAATACTGGGCATGGCAGTTTACATTTCCCATAGCGTTAAAAACGTGTAAAGACTATCCATGATTTAACGACATTATTGTATTTCACAACTACATTGTATATGACATTTATCAAGTACCCAACGGAGGCCCGTGGTGTAATGGTTAGAGTCGTAAGAAGTGGATTCCTCGATCCGAGTTCAAATACTGGACATGGCTATTTGTATTTCACATAGCGTTAAAAACGTATATATATTTACCAACCCCTCCGCACGAGCAGGATGTGACACAAGGTCAATTTCTTAAGCGGAGTTTAACAGGTTTGAATTCAGAGTTTTCCTTCTCCTAGCCTAACTAAGGTTAAAGAGCCCAGTCTGTCCTACTATTTATTCATAGCCGGAGGGAGAGTAGGATCCATACCTTTCCCAAGGGTATTGGCGCATAGTGAAATGCAGCCATCACATCCAGGATTTGAACTCGGGGCGACGAGTCCATTTTCCATGACTTTAACCATCGCACCACGCGTTAAATGCGTATAAAGACTATCCATGATTTAACGACATTATTGTATTTCACAACTACATTGTATATAACATATATCAGTACCTAATGGAGGCTCGTGGTGTAATGGTCAGAGTCGTAGGAAATGGATTTGTCAATCCGAGTTCAAATACTGGACATGGCTGTTTGCATTTCACATAGCGTTAATACCCTCGGTAATGGTATGCATCCAACTACTCTCCCTCGTAACAATGGGTAAAGAGTAGCACAGACCGGGCTCTTTAACCTTGGCTAGATAATCTCTCTAAAAGAAGAAAAACTATTTCCCCAGTGGATCATCTTTCCCACGCAGTCGTGCCTAGTCTTGTACTCTCGATGTTATTATTATTATTGTTGCTGCTGTCTCGTTTTGCTTTCAGTTTAGTACAATCTCTCTCTGGATTATTACTCGAGAGTAAACAGGTGCATATCTGCATTATGTTTTCGCAAATTCTGGTGTTAAAAAAAATAACGTACGTTATTTACATTTTCTTTACAATGATAACACTCTTCTAGGTACATGAACAGTTCCACATAGTACAATGTTTTGAATTTCTTGTAAATTATTTGCTTCTTTTGAGTTTTCACATCAGCATTAGCTGATGGTCTTTCACTGGAGTCTGAGTGACAGCAAGTCTCCTCAGGTCTCCAGGACTCTTCTGGGTATTCTGGCAGATTGCAGCAGTGCAGTGTTCTGAATGGTTTCAACCCTTCCTCTGATTTCCAAACATTCCAGACCCTTTTCCAATCCTTTTGGGACTGTTCCAAGTGCACCAACTACAATTGGTATCACCTTCACTTTCATATTCCATAACTTTTTTAGTTCTCTGGCAAGGTCCAGATATTTGTCCATTTTTTATTTTCCTTTAGCTTCAACCTGTAATCTGCTGGCACTGCAAAATCCACCAGTTGACAAGTTCTTTCTTTTTTGTTTATCAACACTAGGTCTGGTCTTCTTGCTGGGATAAAGTGATCCGTTTTTATTTCAAAGTCCCAGAGAATTTTATGCGTTTCGTTCTCAAGAACAGATTCTGGTTTATGCATATACCATTTTTTTGCATGGTCAAAATTAAATTGTTTGCATAATTCCCAGTGGATCACCTTCCCAATTATTATTATTATTATTATTATTATTAGTAGTAGTAGTAGTAGTAGATTTTCCCACCCCTTCTGAAGGATATTTATTCTACTAGAGGCTGAGAAAGTCTCCTCAGATCTCCAGAACTTTTCTCAGTATCCAGGCTAATGTGAGCTGGATGTTTTAGATTCTACCTCTAATCCCATGTTGATCGAGTGTTCCAAGTCCCTCAGTGATGATTGGTATCACAGTGACTTTCATGATGCCCAGTTTTTCTTGTCACGTCTTTGGCAAGGTCAAGGTATTTGTCCAGCTTTCGCCTTTTTTCCCTGTCATTTTCATGTTACGTAACTTTTAGGGCTCTCTGACAAGGTCCATATATTTGTAGAATTTTTCATTTTTCCTTTATTTGATCTTCTGCAACAGCAAAGTCCACTAGATAACAAGTTCGGTAATTTATGAGGAAGTGCGTCCCGGTCTGCTGCCTCAAAAATTGCTACCCGGTGACTATTAAAATAACGACCTAGCTCAGTCTATTCAAAACTATCCATCTTCATATCTATCTATCTATCTCAATTTGTTCATATTTATCTATATTACTTTAAATACTAAGATTTTTTTGTTTAATGTCTTGTTTTTAGTTTAAATAAACAAGAATTACGACAAAAAAAGATGCGACCCCCCCCCCAATACATTTAATTGTCCAAAATATCTATCTATCTCCATTTGTTCATATCTATCTATATTATTTTGTTTGTTTATCTATCTATCTATCTCAGTCTATTCCAAACTATATATCCATCTTCATATCTAAACAAGAATTACGACAAATTACGATAAATAAACAAGAATTACGATGAGCTGGGTTGTTATTTTGATAGTCACCGGGTAGCAATTTTTCAGGCAGGAGACCGGGACGCACTTCCTCATAAATTACCACAAGTTCTTTTCTCCTCGTTGACTACAGCCCTGCTGGGGCTGTTCAATATACCGACTGGACCTCTGCAAAGGGGTAATACCCAATGAGGCTAGCTGTTGGTCGTGAGTGGCGACTCGTGACGCTTAAGAATCCTAGTGGCTGAGCAGCCCATTATATGTAACACTCCACTTTGGACCTTACTTAGGCTAGACGATCGGTCGGAGAGGCCCCCTTTCCAATCAACCGGCTGGTCACGCCAAACTCTAGCACCTATATGATTGTCCCAACTCTATTCCTCTTATAGCAAACCCCCAAACATTTTATCGTGTATGAGCTAGGCGGTAACCAAATATTGTAATGTCTTGGAAATGACGTTACACTGGACCTACTGGTGAGGTTTAAATTCTAGAGTTCTGGCGAGTGTGGAGTGCCACTTCATCACCATTACTCCCAGGTCTACTCTGACATGGAGCAGTAGTACCTGTTAGGGTCCCATCTATAGGTTAAATAGATGATGAAGGTTAAATTTAAAAAGGTTAATTTATCAAAATCAAACACCCAACACACCAACCAAATAAAATAAAACGTCTTCGGCATAAAATAACCCAATAAGAGTTGACATGCCGAAAATCCGACCATCCAACCATTAATATCAATTATTATTGTAGTTCATATTTATGAATTCCGCTCTTTGTCAGGTATTTATTGTTTCTCTGAATTTTTAGGTGAGGATTGATAATTTGTAATTTTGATTATTCGGACTATTGGTATTATCTTTATTGAATAAAAGATTAGGTTCGAAGTTCCGTGAAGATTCCCGATTACGACATGAAGGTTCCCGAGTTCGAAGAGAAGGTTATAAGTTTTAGATGGTTCTCGAGTCCAACACCGGATGGCACATCGACCGAAACGTTGTGTGGTTAACAATAAAGAAGAGGACAATAGTACAATAATCCAAATAATCCAGGTATTCATTCCTTTGGTTAATCTTTGGCTGATGCAATTTTTGTTTTTCTTTTTTGTTTCGGGTACTCCTTTCATATTATACCTTTCCCATTGCTTGATGGTATCTGCTTCTAATATCCATAACAAAGTTCAAATGCTAGACGAACCTTATGCAGTAATGTACGATGGTGTGTAACGTGGCGGTGGCGATATATTCACCGTACCCAAACGGATATACGTAACGTTCTAATAGCTTTATACGTCGTATAGCGGGCCTCGTCCATGTGCCTCCAAATTCGCGACACTAAAAAGGCGTTAGCACGTGGCGGTCATCTTGTTGATAAAAAAAAAGTACAAGCGCGAGAAATATATCGTCACAAGCTGTTTAAGCTTTTATTTCAAGGGCTCGTCTCGTGCGTCTCGTGGGTTGTATCGCAGAGGAGGAAAGGCAGAGAGAAGAGAGAGAGAGAGAGGACTGATAAATTACTGTGATCCCACAAGGGACCAACGTCCGATCCGTACCCTACGACGTCTGAAAGCAAAAAGAGACCGGTATTTTTCTTCGTCACCACGTGATTTCCGGTTCCGGTCAACACCCGAAACTTCTGGTTGACACTCAATTCTCCATTCGGGGGTCACGCCCTGGTCAAATCATCGTTCATCACTCCACGCTTTTTCAAAGCCTCCACTGTCTTAATTCTTCTTCCCTTTTTCTATAGTAGGGCTCGCAAAAACTCAGGACCTTCATTATCTTGTTACAGGATGTGTCAAAAAGTAATGCTATTTTGTTTAGGGCAGGTATGATTACCAGCACAGTATCATACATCATAATGAAGCTGGTCTTCAGTGATCACATCCCTCTTTCTCCACATACTACCGTTTCTCTCAATAGCAATGTTCCACCTTTGAATGAGAGCATGTATTCCTACCCCGTAAATATTGTTGACTGTTCTTTGAGCCACTTCTTCACTACAGATTTCACTTCTTCGTCACAGGAATAATGTTTGTTCTCAAACACTCTTTCATTGGGCCAGAGAGATTGGTCTGAAGGCGCTAAATCTGGTGAGTTTGGAGGATACGGTAAAGTTGTCCACCCGAATGGGTCGATTTTCTCCCTTGTCCTGATGCTTGTGTGTGGTCGACCATTGTCATGCTGAAGGGGACGTTATCGATTGGTATGTTGGATCTTACTCGTCGGATTCTTGCTCTGGGCCTCGTTAGGGTAACAATGTAGGCTCTAGTTTAATAAAAAATGGCATTAGTTTTTAATTCACCGTGGCATAGATTCCCGCTAACAGCTATTGATGAAAATGCAGAGCAGACTGGACCCTCTATTTTTAGTCATTATCTTCTACATCCCCAGCCGACAGGATGGTCATATGTTGTATTATGATATTTAATCATTCCATTTGCATCTGAGGCAATCAACTATGGCAAATACATCAGCCAATTTTCACCAGATATTATTAAAACAATCCATAAATATATGAAAGGATAAAAGAAAAAATGTGCCGACAAAAAATGGCCACAATTCAACATATATATATATAATATATATATATATATATATATATATATATATATATATATTATATATATATAATGTTGTTCTGTTCCAACGGGAGAAAATTCAATATTTTTTAAAAAAAGGAAGGTCCGCAAAATGTATTTTGTTCTCAGAATATATTTTTATATATACATACATACTATATATATATATATATATATATATATATATATATATATATATATATAATATATATATCATATATATATATATATATATATATATATATATATATAATTCTTGTCTGGTTAACTTCCGGTGAATATGGTTACATTGTAACTATCTTGAATTCAAAATAAAAACGGTCAAATAGAAGAATTTATTTAATTTTTTTTTTTCAGTTGTAAAATAAAATTTATTAAATTAATTGGATAGATCAGCAAATAAATAAAAAGATTATGTTTGATTATATAGTAGAAAGATTGATGATTTTAGAAAACTATATTTTATGAGTATTTTTTTAAAAATCAAATAGATTAATATATAATTGAATATTTAAATTATAAAAGACAAAGTTTATTTTTCCTTATATCAACAGCTCTAGACTGACCGTAATTTTAAGAGGGTATTAACGTATATATAAGTAAAGTAAGTAAGTAAGTAAAGTCGTCGGGGCGGCCTAATGTTGGTATCAGCCATGCAGCAAGGGAGTCTATCCCCTTTTCACTAGCGCTAGACAAAGGAAATTATTTTAGCATCTGAGTTGGAGCGCTTCACCTACCATCAGCTCCTTACTTTACCGCACAGATCCCTGTGCTACTCATACGCTGAGTTGGCAAGGGCGGGTATCGAAGTAGAAACCTTGTGGTTTCTAGCTGAATAAGTTAATGTGGCGTGGTTAGAGTATTTAGAAAGAAAGAAAGATACTAAAAATTAAGATTAACCGCTTTGCAAAAATGAATAATAAGAATTGAAACTTTCAAAATCTTTCAAAATAATTAATTAAATTTCTAATCATGGTAAGCATTTTTCCTTAAACTGGACCCTCTATTTTTAGTTGGACACACAGTTTAGGATAAGCACACTTCAGATTTCAGCTCCCGTACTAAACACGTTAGTTGTCAGTGTGGCAGACCCATTTTTATTATATATCTTACAAACTTTGCCGGGGTGAAGAAGTGGCAAACTAACCTTTTATTAACCTCAATATGATGGTCGTTAAAAATGAAATACGCATAAAGATATACGCCTAAGAACTGACAATATATATATATATAATATATATATATATATATATATATATATATAGACAAAGAGAGGAAAGTGGAGAGTTGTAGACATCATACGAAATTGAAATAGTAATTGACGATTTAACAGCTCCAGGAAACGTACAGCGTATTTTAATGGATACATCAGCGAGAATGAATAATAATATCGACAGGTATAATATTCAAGAGACTTGTAAACGTGCTTCAGAAAAATATGAAACTAACGTGTACTTAGTATTCTTTGGATTATTCGGACTATTGTCCTCATTTTTTTTGTACAAAGTTTCGGCCGATGTACCTCCGGCCTTCTTCGGGTATTTCTTGTCGGACACATAAGGTAGTGAACAAAGGCATTGTGTTATAACAGTTCTATGTGATCGTCATCTCTAGGCTGCAGGTTCAATCCTGTCAAGGGATACAGTAACATAGAATAATAATTAACCCAGCTTAACACCTATACACCAGCAGTGGTTAACGGAATGAGAACAGGATACCCGTGGACTGAATAAAGTGTTGGGTTCAAAGTTTCGTGATGGCTCCCATCGAGTTCGAAAAGAATATATATATATATATATATATATAATGTGCTCAATATAAAATCTCAATATAAAACCTACAAAAATCTCCTCCCAACCTACTCCCAATTCCTACTACCTCCCACTACCAATTCTTACTACCTCCCACTACCAATTCCTACGTTACTGCTCGTTGTTTTAAAAACTAGACATCCGAAACATCTCATCAATTTCACACCTGAAGATGGCAGATAGACATGCCGAAAGCGCTCGTAATAAAACTTTGGTGGATTTTACACCAGTTCCACCCTGACATTAAAAAGATGGTATTTTGGCACCATTATATATATATATATATATATATATATATGTGTGTGTGTGTGTGTGTGTGTGTGTGTGTGTGTGTGTGTGTGTGTTAATATGGCATGGACATGAAGCCAACAGCGCCTGGTTGCTGATATGTTCATGCCTATGCGGTCGCATTGGTGAGAAATTGTTAGTAATCAGGCGTTGACTCCTCTAACTCCTTAACTATAAATGCTCCATCAAGGATATTGAGCACTGTTTACTTTTAAACATAGAACCCATATTATCTCGATAATATCATATATATGCATGATATATATATATATATACATATGAATATATGAATATAATAATATATATATATATATATATATATATATATATATATGATTAAATAGTATAGATATCTTTTGTCTACATATTCTGGTTTCAATCCTTGGCTAATAATAACAATTTTCCCAAGTACTTTCGGTTAGCATTCTATCTATACTGCTGTTATGTATTAGCGTTTGTTTGTTTTTAATGTGTTTCTATTAATAGCAGCAGTACCTACAGACATTTAAGAACATTAACACTAAATTAAATTAATTTGGAATCCAGTGGTAATGCAATAAGCCTCGTCCAGGATTTAAACACGTGTCGCCGTGTCCATTTCATACCACTATAGCCTACAACAATAGGCACCTGGGTAGAACAACTGGCTTAGGAGAAAGAAAGAAAAAACTGATTGCAAGCCTGTAAAATTCCGCTTAAATTTGACCCTATGTCGCATCCTGTTTGAACGGAAGGTTTGGATATCTCTCTCTCTCTCTCTCTCTCTATATATTATATATATATATATATATAATATAATATATAAATTATTATTATTATTATTATTATTATTTATTTTTGGCTTGAAGGCAGTTACAATGGCGTATATCGTATAAATTCGATAATTAATGAAATTAATCATGACAAGCGAACTCGGAAAACATTGCCCCCTACGTAGAACATGTTACAGCAGCCGTTTCAACTTTATTAAGTCTCATCAGCGATGTATACTTACGATTTCCCTCCGACAGAAATCGAAAGCACGCAGAATCAGAGAATTTACCACTGGGCCACCGATACGCAGCGAACGATGTATGCGAAATTAAAATACATCACTATTACTACTACTATACAAAGCAGAGAGTGGACGTTAGATCGCAAATTTTAGGCCTATACTCTGGCATGAGGAAATGAGATAAAGGTAATTTGCTTTAGAAGCATTGTTGAGTAACGTATATATATTATATAATATATATATATATATATATATATATATAGTTGTAGAAAAAAGTTTTTCTCTCTGCCACGGTTTCGGTTTCCAAGGTACACCTTCCTCGGGAGAACTCAAAAATTAGAAGTAGCTAATTTCATATATACTTGTCTGGTTTATAATTATTTCTTTTAATTAGTATGATTTTTTGTATTTAAATTTAAACTGTTTCCATGAGAAATTAAAGATTAGTTTTCCATACGCTTACCAAGCAAAAGTAATTTGTAATTCTATCTGTCATCTATCTTCAACTCCAATCCCTTTATTTCTTTATTCATTTTTTATATCTTATTTTTGTATACTACTGTTATTAAAGTCCTCTGGTAAATCTATTTATAGTTGGAGTTTGTTCTATAATAATTAATGTAAATCTTATACTATATCTGCATTAATTTTAATAACACATTGATGGGTTATGAATTTTATGGAAAAATTTTCTCAAAAATTATATATATATATATATATATATATATATATATATATATATATATATATAAAGGAAAAGTTGACTTATCGAGGAATTTGGTCACGATGGTTAATAAGTGTAGAATTTAGAGGGGTAAGTCAGCGATATAACAAATACAAAGTGCTCAATACTAAGTAGAGTAAATTTATTATAAAATGGGCACAAGGGATAACCTACTCGAGTTTCACCATAAGGATCTTCATGGTTAAATCCACTAAATTAATCGAGACCGATTAATAGCAGTCGATTTCACGTGTGTGAATGCAATGAACACACACGTGAAAATATATATATATATATATATATATATATATATATATAGCCCATATATATATAGCTTATATATATACATATATATATATATATATACATATATATATAGCCCACGCGCGTCCATATATATATATATATATATATATATATAATTTATTCATAAACTTTCATATTGAAAATATTCAAACATTGAAAAATTAATTATGTAAAAATACATTATCTGTTATAGACTGCTTTTCGTAATTTCTCTTTAATGAAAACAAAACTTATTTCAAAATATTTTTCAACGTTTGTGAATCGAATAGTTAAGTGGTTATCATAAACGTCAACTCTAATTTATGGAAGGATCCCAATCCCAGCCCTGATAAGTTTATGCATTCGCTGCTAAAAACAATATGTTGGAAAATCAGAATGGCCATTCTATTTTATACGAAAAAACTATAGACCCAGAATCAAATCTATGGATCTCTGGTCCCATAAGTTTATTCCTGTTGAAATGTTGCTGGCACCTTTCCGTCCACTAAGAACAATGGCGTAGTGTCCAAATAAATAAATAAATAAATGAAAATTACCTACTTCTGTGCAAGTGGCTGCGTCGGCCTCTCCCTGAGTGAGAGTCTTTGGTGCATTGACAGCACATAAACTGCGATATTTTCTGGGGTCGCTATTTTCTCTCCCTCTTTCTGGCTCTCTTTTCTGTCAAGATTACACTCCTCTTCGTGCCTTGCTTAACGTAAAGGCACCGGGCCGCTCAATTTTCTGCACCGACCTCCTACGTGTTTGTGTCGATATGGCACATCCTCATGTCTCTCCCGCAGACATCTATAAAGTGTAGGCGTGGTCTACCTACCGATTGGGAGCCTTTTACTAATTCGCCATACAAAAGATCTTTGGAAAGCCCTGACGTTTCACACAACTTACTCTTCTGGTTCTTATTGAAAAATGATATTAGCAATAACCTGTAAGGAACGAGTTATATATATATATATATATATATATATATATATATATATATATATATATTAGAAAGGAAGGAAAACTCAACACCGTAATTCCATAATAAATTTATTTCGACTAAAATTAGGGCCTATATAAATCTAAGTTGATTTAATATAGCTCCCCAAAATCCAGTCTCATCAGATGGAAGATCAGGTTATTTGAATTGCATAACTGAAAAATTTTACTTCTCAAAAAAATAAAAAAATAAAAAAATAAAAATATATATATATATATATATATTAATTGATTCAAACACAAATCTAACACATACATATATATATACATACATACATATATATATATATGTGTGTGCGTGTGTATGTATGTGTGCCTCTGCGTGTGTGTACGTGAGTATGTATGTGTATGTGTAATCAATTAAGAAATGCATGTATGTAGGGGTTTTAATTTCTCCTCTCTTCTCTCCTCTCTCTCTCTCTCACACACACATTCCCTCCCTCTCTGTCTCTCTCTCCTTATACACACAACACACACACACACATATATATATATAATATTATATATATATATATATATATGCGCGTGAGTGAGTGTGGGCGCGCGTGTATGTAATCCATGAAACAAATGCATGTATGTACGGGTTTTCACTTCTCTTGTCCTCTTTATCTTTCTGTATATATATATATATATATATATATATATATATATATAATATATATAATTATGGGGTGTATGTGTGAGTGTGTGTATGTGTGTAAATGAATGTGTCTTTATGCAATGGTCCATGTGAAGACGAATGCAAATTTTACATATATTTTATACATATGTATATGCGTAAACGTCTATTATCTATACATAAATATATGTGTGTCTAAGTATAGATAATCACATATATATATACACACATATATATATATATATGTGTGTGTGTGTGTGTGTGTGTGTGTGTGTGTATAGCAGTACACTTTTACACTGATGCGCGCTATACGCATGTGCATACAAACGTATCTATCTTGTATTTTAAGTGCTATAACCACGCTTAGCAAACTTTTCTCATTTTTTCCTACGTGTTTTTGAGAGAAAAGCGATTTCCGCATAGTTAACTTCGCCTAAATCTAAAACAGCAATCATTTCTCTGTAAATGTGCCCCATTGTGTGTTTGCTACCCAGAGGCGTACCGGTTAAAGACATCGAACAATCGAACGGGTCTACTGAATTGAAACTCCGGTTTAGTTTGCTTTTAGGAAGAGTACGCCTACACATCATCTCCCCGCCCCATACACACAGCTCTGGGTAAATAACCGGGCAGTTGCAGCCCCTTAACTATATCAAATGCAATATTTGGCGTTCAGTGAGTCAGGCCGGTATCTTTCCTTGTTTCTGGTAACATGTAGACCAATACAAACAGTGACATACTACTTAGAAAAAAAGACAGATTCTGTTATGAAAAGGTTGTCCTAGTAGTCCATCTTTTATCGGCCCGATTCGTGTGGATTTTATTAGTTTATTGAATTTTAGGGCAGGTCTTGGGTTATTTTATGTCAAATACGTTTTTTATATTCATTATTGTTGGGTATTCAATTTTCTAATCTCATTTTATCTATATAACATATACATGGGACCATATAAGGTATTACTACTCCGGGTCAGAGTGGATCTGGGATTAATGGCAATACGGTTACATAATCTATGCGGTTACATAAGATTATTGTCAATCCCCTGTATTTCTAAGGGGATGGCCCTTTTCATATCACGGGCGGGACTTTCCATGGAATAGTACAGAAAGCCCGCGAAATCTGTGAAGTCACGTGGGACCTGGTTGGTTCCTCAGTTTGTTTTTTTTTCAGTTAGACGTCAGGCAGAGAGGATGTCCTGCCTTAACTGGAACTCACGCGCGCTATGTTAGTCAGATGTTAGTTACATGAAATGTTTAGTTAAGGAAATAAAAGCTTAAGCAAATAACACGGTTTTGTGGTTGGTGAATGTCTTGGTAACAAGACTGATCTAGAAGAAGAAACGAGTTAAGTGCGACCGACCACCAAGACGAAGTCACCAAGACGAAGTCCCCAAGAAGAAGAACCTAAGATAGAAGATGAACAGAAGAAGTAAGTAATAAGAAGGGTATACAACAATACATTCGTACTCTATATTCTCTGTACCTCCAAATTTGGAACATAACCACTAGATGCAGTTTAACGTCATATACAGGACACTAAAACTCTCAGTCACCATTTTATATGATAAAAAGTGTTGGGGTTGCATTACTCCTTAAAATGAGGCCAGGCATTACCTGGATATATGACCCTCTAGGGCGCACTTCTAGGGCATCACAGGCCAAAGTCTTTGTCTAGGATATAGATTTGAGGATATAGCGTTCGGCTAAAAACCACAAGGTTCCTAGTTCGAATGTTGACCATAATTAGAAATTTAATTGATTATTTTGAAAGTTTTTGAAAGTTTCAATTCTCATTATTTATTTTTGCAAAGCTGTTAATCTTAATTTTTAGTATCTTTCTTTCTAAATACTCTAACCACGCCACATTAACTTATTCGGTTAGAAACCACGAGGTTCCTCGTTCGATACCCGCCCTCGCCAACTCAGCGTATGAGTAGTACAGAGATCTGTGCGGTAAAGTAAGGAGCTGGTGGTATTTGTGGCGCTCCCCCTCAGACGCAGAAACAATCTCCTTGATCTAGCGCTAGTGAAAAGGGGATAGACTCCTCGCTGTATGGATGATACCGACTTTAGGCCTCCCCGACGACTTTACTTACTTACTCGTATATTCTTCGGATATCATTTCTTCTAATTTTTTAAATAATTTTCTGTTTATAAAATTCGAGTATCGACAGCCCACGATACTCGAATGAAAAGGGGACAGACTCCCTCGCTGTATGGCTGATACCGACTTTAGGCCGCCCCGACGACTTTACTTACTTTACTCTCATATTTCTACGGATATCATTTCTTCTAATTTTTTAAGTAATTTTCTATTTATAAAATTCGAGTATTGACAGCCCACGATACTCGAATTTTATAAAATCCAGCTAGACTGACCATACAAATCCCAATACGAGTCGGTTGGACTTAATTTAACATTTTCTTTCGACAACGGCTGTTTAAATAGGTTAAATTAGTGATATACTGCTAAATATACTTCAGATGTGATTCTTGTGTTATGCAACTTCATTTTAGTTGCAATATCGATAACGTGAAACAGAATTATTTTCCCTGAAAATAATCAGCTTTTATTGTGGAAATGTACAATTCATTTGCTTCTGGGTGTTGAAGCCTTCACCCGGACCCTCCGCATCGTATGCCTATGGCTATGAGGATCACACACACACGCACGCGTACACACACAAGCATATAACACACGCAAAAACACAAACACACACACACGACATATATATATATATGTATATATATATATATAATATATATATATATATAATATTAACGATATATATATATATGTATATATATATATATATGTATATATTACAACAGTTTAAAGTTATCACCATTACAATTAGTGAGTCAGAGGTGGACCAATATTTTAGGTATAATTAGGAGAGTGCACAATATCTGTGATAACTATTATATAATAATAATAATAATAATAATAATAATAATAATAATAATAATAATCTGGACCTTGCTAGAGAACTGAAAAGTTATGGAATATGAAAGTCAAAAACACGCACACAGTGGCGTGAAACCACAAACACACACAAAAACAAATAAATATATACACACACGACCCACACAAACGTAGGAACACGCACACAAATAAAATATAAACACCTAGATACACAAAAGCCCAAACACACTTACTGTAGAATAAATAACCCCACACACGTATACTGACGAATACACATGCATACACCCACGCACTAATAAGAACATACACGTATGTATATATATATATATATATATATATATATAATATATATAACAAACTCTCCGCACGAGCAGGATGTGACACAAGGTCAATTTCTTAAGCGGAGTTCAACAGGTTTGAATTCAGAGTTTTCCTTCTCCTAGACCGGTTGCCTAGCCAAGGTTAAATAGTCCAGTCTGCTCTACTCTCTATCCATAGTTGGAGGGAGATTAGGATTCATACTTTTCCCAAGGGTATTAGCGCTAAGGGAAATGCAATTACCATGTCCAGGATTTGAACTCGGGGCGACGAGTCCGTTTCCCATGACTTTAACCATTATACCACGCCCTTCCACGTATACATATATGAAGACATAAAAACACTCACACATCCACCTAGACACACACACATACACACACACACACCACACACACACACACACAACACACACGCAATAACAAATAATTAAGCAAGCACGCACAAATAATTAAATAAATACAAAATTTAAAAAAATAAACACACATACATACATACATACATCATACACACAAACACACAAACACATTCACATGAACACACAAACCATAAATAAATAAACACACACTAACGCACGGATACACACACAACCAAATAAATAGATAAACACACATACACAAACGCACTAATAAAAATCAAAATTAGCACACAGACACAGAAGAATTCACAAACACATACACATACGCACACACTCATAGAAGGATACAGACCCGTCCGCGTATGATCCCCCCAGACGCAAATGGGTGCGTATATCAATGAGTCTTAATGAATTACATTCAAATAAAGAATATAAGTTCAACCAATATATATTTTGTTAAAATTTATTTTCTTTTAGCTTCTCTCTCCCCCCCCCTCTCTCTCTCTCTCTCTCTCTCTCTCTATATATATATATATATATATATATATATATATATTACAACAGTTTAAAGTTACCACCATCACAATTAATGTGTCAGAGGTGGACCAATATTTTAGGTATGATTAGGAGAGTGCACAATGTCTGTGATAACTATTATATAATAATAATAATAATAATAATAATAATAATAATAATAATAATAATAATAATAATAATTCCCAGAAATGTAGGCTCGCCAAAAAATCAGTTTTGTGTCAATAATAATAATGATAATAATGATAATAATAATATTAATAATAATTCCAGAAATGTAGGCTCGCCAAAAAATCAGTTTTGTGTCAATAATAATAATAATAATAATAATAATAATAATAATATAATAATTCCCAGAAATGTAGGCTCGCCAAAAATCAGTTTTTTGTGTCATAATAATAATAATAATAATAATAATAATAATGACCTTGCTAGAGAACTGAAAAGTTATGGAATATGAAAGTCAAAGTTATACCAATTTTTGTTGGTGCACTTGGAACGGTCCCAAAAAGATTGGAAAATCTGGGAATTAGAGGGAGAATCGAGACCATTCAAAATACTGAATTGCAACAATCTGCCAGAATACTCAGAAAGTCCTGGAGAACTGAGGAGACTTGTTTTCACTCAGATTCCAGTGAAAGACCATCAGCTAACGCTGATGTGAAAACTCAAAAGGAGTGAATAATAATAATAATAATAATAATAATAATAATAATAATAATAATAATGTGCGTTGACGGAGATGAGACTGTAAACCATGTACCAAGTGAATGTAGCAAACTAGCGCAAAGGGAATACAAAGTTAGGCACGACTGGGTTGGGAACGTAATCCACTGGGAATTATATAAAAAATTGAATTTTGATCATATAACAAAATGGTACATGCATAAACCAGAATTGTTCTTGAGAATGAAATGCATAAAATTCTATGGGACTTTGGGATAAAGACGGATCACCCTATCCCAGCTAGGAAACCAGACCTAGTGTTGATTAGCAAAAATAAAATAAAAGAGAACGTGTCAACTTGTGGATTTTGTGGTTCCAGCAGATCACAGGATGAAGCTGAAGGAAAATGAAAAGATGGATAAACACCTGGACCTTGCCAGAGTAAAAGTGATACAAATTATTGTGGGTGCATTTGGAACGGTCCCAATAACCTTGGAAAAAAACTGGAGGATCTGGAAACCAGAGGAAGAATTGAGACCATCCAGACTACTGCTCTGCTGCAAACGGCTAGAATACTCAGAAGAATCCTGGAGACCTGAGGAGAGTAGATGTCACTCAGCCACCTGTGAAATACCATCAGCTAACGCTGATGTGAAAAACTCAAAAAGAGTGAAAATAATAATAAATTAATATATATGATTTTGAGTATATATATTCAATTACAAGTATATTTTATCTGCGACCATTGGTTTCATACCAGTCTGTTTGATGATTGCCGAAAATACGGACGAGAAACCTAAGGACGCAGATAACATATTCGGCTAAACTTGCAAATTGGTCCGAAAATTAGAGTAACCCAGAAAAAACAGAACCCACAAATTTTGTAATAAAACTTAATTTTAACTATGGGGGTTTAGGGTTAAGGTTAGGGTTAGGGTTAGGGTTAGGTTTTGGGTTAGGGTTAGAGTTGAGGTTGGGGTTTAGGGTTAGTTTAATGGGAAAATAAATAAATAATTTGGGTTCTGTTTTTTCGGGGTCACCCTGTATAAAGAGTGACCCAGAAAAAAGACAAAACCCACAAATGTTGTAATAAAACTGTTAATTTTAACTAGGGGGTTTAGGGTTAGGGTTGGGGTTTACGGTTAGGGTTAGAGTTAGGGTTGGGGTTTAGGGTTGGGGTTTAGGGTTAGTTTTTTCTGGGTCAGCCTGTAATATGTTTAATTTTTCCGACCGATTTGCAAGTTTAGCCAATTAGACATATATACACAAACTAATATATAATTAGTTATTACACTCATACAGACACCTACACGCACATATTACTCTTAGTTTGTTTGAATTTTCAATGTTCAATTTTTTAATAAATTTTACATATATTCATTTAATGCTTCGAATGAGTCCAGTAAAAAGATTATTTCAAATTTTTTTTCTTAAAAGTTTTAATTTGTTAAAAATTCCTGACTATATATATATATATATATATATATATATATATATATATATATATATAAAACAAATAAGTTAATCTACAGCCACGTGTATCGAGGTTTCGTCTCTCATCAGTGTGGCTACACTTTAACAGCTACATCTAGCCGGGAACGAGACCTGACTTAATTTTCGTCTCCCAAGTCTTTTACCCAAACGGCTACTAGCGGCTGTCAAATTTAGGAGAATATTTAATCGATACATTTCTAAGCGGAAATGAATTCACGAGAGTCCTCCAACTTTGTAAACAAAGTGGGGTTAGCTATACGCCAGACAGTGATATATATATATATATATATATATATATATATATATATATATATCAGTCCGACTGATGCTGAATCGATCGGGTTTCTATTCCGGTTGTAGGTATCTTACAAATGTCGGTAGCTTACAAATGTCTAGCCACACTGAAAGACGTGATACGTCTAAACAGAGTGTCTGTGGATGACTATATATATATTATCAACTAAACAATGTAATTACTGGTCGTAAGTAAAGTAGCTACATATTGAGGTATATACTTTAATTTATTTAAGATTATATATTCAAGTAGTCTAGCTGGATTCGTGTATGGCGTATGACACAAGGTCGTTTAATTTGGGACCACCCACGAATCAAATGGAATGCAGGTGCAAAAAATGCGTAGATCTGGTCGGCATTCCACCTCAAGGGGGCGCCTCGGGCACTGGGCAATTAAATCAAGGGAAGAAGTGTTGCCTTGGGGGATAGCCCCTTGGGATCACGCCGTTAATATACATCACAACGAGCTGTTTGTATTTAGTAATCAGATACATGAGTTGTACCAAAAATACACAGAACCGAAACACATTCGGTAGCCTGGCCAACAATGGCACCGATCTTCTGGTTGCTGCTATTTCAATTTTGTATCTTTCAGAATATCGAATGATTTCCTATTTCTACGGAATAAATAGAGAATTAATATTCGAAAAAGAAAAGCCTTACCACAGGGCAACAGAAGCACCTACCGGTCTCAAACACTGAAAATTAGATGGAATTACAGCTACGGGAATACATTGGTATACATATTGGAAAAGATTGTGTCGATTGGATCTATATAGAATATAGGTTAAGGGAAGTTCATAGAAATAACAGAATTGAAGAATTAGATTTAATACTGTTATTAATGCATTTAATGGCAGTTGAAGGAGTGTTAGAATAAAGCACTAAAGAAATATTTGTAACGGTCATTTCAAAAAACAAAAATTTAAAAAAAACATTAAAAAAATAGTAAAAAAAAAGTGAGTTGAAAAGAGAAGAGCTCTTCAACTTTTTTGGACTCTCAAATCTCAAATATTTTTTACCTGAGCCTGTTGTATACCCTTCATTACTTCTTTACTTCTTACTTGCTTCTGTATCTTGGACATCTATTCTTCTGGCCGGCTTTGGTTCTATCTTCTATTATCTTGGATATCTTCTAAGGTCTGGACTTTCTTGGGGACTTCGGGTCTGGTCTTCTATGGGGATTTCTCGTTATCAGAAGCCCTGTGTCATTGTTAGTTTTTAGATAATAAACACAAGACTTTGAGTTACTTTTGATCTTATTTTATTGTTAATCCCCAAACCAGACGTCTGCGCAGATCTTTACATCCTACGAGCTCGGCTTCTACATTCTAACTGACTGAGAGTCACTTAATATCCTTAAACCGGAAGACAGGGTTTTCTATGCCTTCCGGTTCTCACGATTTATCCCCGGAAGGCAAGGTGAGAGTGAGGTCAAGCGCAGTCACTCACTCTCAAGGCCATCAGCTGCACTAATCGCCATTATGTTTCTACACTACCTTATATAAGTATTAGGGAAACCAATAATTATGTAACAAGCCAAAACTGTTCTCCAATGTGCAGAAATCTTTAAAGCTATTCCATAAACAAAAAGGCTGACTAGTAATTGGTTTAGTATAGAAACTAAAGTTAGCAGAGTGGTCTGCTGACGGTATTAGCCGGACAGCAAGGGAGTCTATCCCCTTTTCTCTACTGCTAGACCAGGGAGATTTTTTTTTCTGAGGGGGAGCTGATCAGATTACCCAATCTGTGCTACTCATGTGCTGAGTCGGCAGGGACTGATATCGAACCAGGAACTTTGCGATTTCTAAATGGGTGTTCTATTGACTGAGTTAAACCGTCCCCCCAATTAATACCTGGCTTGAAATGGGCTTTATCAAATATATATATAGATATATATTTATATATGAGAGAGAGAGAGAGAGGGGACAGAGGGAGAGAAAGCGAGAGAGAGAGAGAGAGAGAGAGAGAGAAACAAAGTTGTGGGTGCGTGGGTGCAATGAACTATAAATCATGAGACTATTTTCGGAAACAGGAGAAACAAATTTGAGACATTTAAATGGAAGTGGAAAATATCAGGGGATCAGATGAGATATCAAAATTAATTCGTTTTTTAGCAATAAACTCTGATCAAGAAATGATTAACATCGCATGTTCAAACTTAATGAAATATATCAATACACCGTTACACTTATCTATATATTCATTAATCTTCTCTCTCTCTCTCTCTCTCTCTCTCTCTCTCTCTCTCTCTCTCTCGTTTAATATATATATATATATAGATATATATATGAGAGGGGGGCAGAGGGAGAGAAAGAGAGAGAGAGAGAGTAACAAAGTTGTGGGTGCGTGGTCTAATGGTTAGAGTCGTGGTCAATGAAATTGTCAACCCGAGTTCAAATCCTGGACAAAACTACAGTTCACATAGCGCGAATACACTTGGGAAAGGTATGAATCCAAATACTCTCCCTCTAGCTATGGGTAAATAATATGGCAGACTCGGCCCTTTAACCTTGATTAGGCAACTGGTATAGGAAAATAATTAAAACATATTAAACTCCGTTTAGTGTGGTCACTAGTAGAATAGATTCAGTCCTAATTAGTGATACAATTAAGTTTTTTTTTTCTTAATTTTAACAAACAAATATATAGATAGATAGATAGAAATAGGGGTTATTTCCTATAAGTCTAACATGATCAAAGGGCTGATAAATTATTTATTTATTTATTGATCTACTCGGAAAAAAGACGACGGGGTTAGGGTTAGGCTTAGGGTTTAGGGTTAGGGTTAGGGTTTAGGGTTAGTTTAATGGGAAAATAAATAAATAAATTATCAGTCAAGTGTGGTTCCCCTTTGATCATGTTAGACTTATTGGAAATAACCGAAATAGGTCATGAAAACAGGGTACAATTTATAACTTATATCTATCTTTATATATTTTTTCTGTCTATCTATCTGTCTATCTATCTATCACGCTCTCTTGCTCTTCCTCTCTCTTTCTTTCTCTCTGTATACATATATATATATATATATATATATATATATATAGAGAGAGAGAGAGAGAGAGAGAGAGAGAAAGGGAAAGAAAGGGAGAGAGGAAGAGAATAGGCTAGAGAGAAAGATAGACAGAGTCAGACAAATAGAAAGACAGATATAGATAAATAGATAGAAAGAGTACTTGAAAACATGAAGTTATTACGATTATACAACATATCTATCTATCAATGTTTCTGTCTCTGTGTATATCTACACTCACAAAACACGCACGCGCGCACACACACACACACATATATATATATATATATATATATATATATATATATATATATAATATATTGAGGATTATCATAGTGATCACCACTTCAATGGATGGAATGAAAGGAATAAAAAAAATGTTTATTAGTAAAACAAGGGCCCTTTCGTCTGGTGCTTTTTAAGTTATACACCCGGAATTGATTAAAAGTCAAGTTGTAAACAAATTTTTGACACGAATGGATATGGAAGGATTAAGGAAACGGTTTGATAAGAGGGGGTGCTTAGGCCTAATTTGTCTGCACAAGGTAGGACGATATATATATATATATATATATATATATATATATATGATGAACTCTCCCGTAGATTTCGGCGTATGAGTGTTCATACAATGAACGTCCACACACTGATTTTGTTTATAGTGGTGAAGGCTTGTGTTGAACCATCCACACTTTTTGGCACAGTCGATAGGAAAGAATTGGTGCATCAAGGGCTGCCAGAAACCCAATCAACGACCGACCTCAGGAATTTTGAATTCAGAGTTATCCCTCTCCTAGATTGGTTACCTACCCAAGGCTGAAGGGCCCAATCTGCCCTACTATTTAACCCATAGCTGGAGGGAGAATATATGGATTCATACATTTCCCAAGGGTATTAGCGCCATGTGAAATGCTAACAGCTTCGTCTAAGAATTGAACTCGAATCGACGTGTCCATTTTCCACGATTCTAACCACTAGCTCACACGCCTCCATATATATATATATATATATATGCGTGCGTGCGTGTGTGTGTTTGCAGCCCAATGATAATGATTGCATTTATTTTACACCTAGAATTGGACAGGGTATTAAATGGGAGAATAGTTTGTTGAAAATGATACGCGTTTATTCTGTTCTCATTCCCACATTCACATTCCTGCTTATAAACTCTTTTCTCAATGAACTAACCCGACGTACAAGCAAAGAGATACATTTTGCCATGATATTTGGAGATGTAATATGGTTTCATGACCTACCCCGGGGCTTCAGTTCGAAATGAATCCAAACAGCTTTAGTTGAAATTCGAAATTAGTTTTCCAATTTCATTCTCATTGCCTATAAATGTGTGTCACAATAAGTCTAATCATAACTACACGCACACAAACACACACACACAAATACACAGACACAGACACACACACACACACACACACACACACACATATATATATATATATATATACATATATATACTCATATCTGTATGTCTTTCTTTTCATATCTATTTATCTCTCTATCTATCCATTTATGTTCAAATGTCTATCTGTTTGTATCTAATTATATATATATATATATATATATATATATATATATATATATATATATATATATAAAGTAAGTAAAGTCGTCGGAGCGGCCTAATGTCGGTATGAGCCATACAGCGAGGGAGTCTATCCCCTTTTCACTAGCGCTAGACCAAGGAGATTTTTTTTGCGTCTGAGGTGGAGCGCCACACCTACCATCAGCTCCTTACTTTACCGCACAGATCCCTGTGCTACTCATACGCTGAGTCGGCGAGGGCCGGTATCGACCTAGGAACCTTGTGGTTTCTAGAGAGTCATCCACAAACTCGTGCTTCGACTTATCAAGTCTCTTCAGTGTGGCTAGACCTACGAAAGCGAAAAAAAGAAAGGATAGACAAAAACACACACATAAACAAGCACCCATCCACCCACACTCACACACACACACACACACACAGAATTTGTAAGGCATGAGACAGAACAAATGAACAGCCATTAGCAACAACTTCAGTTCTGGTTATCTTCTGTAGAAGGAATTTTTATCCCGAAATATTAAGAATAAATCACAGGTTAACAAACAACACCATAGTTACCTTCGTTTTTCTTTACACTTGCATTGTGATTGCCTTCAAAATCAACCAACAAACCAATATAAACACAATGGCTCAAGCAAATGATAAAACCCTTATATTATATTATACTAGCAAATATATGCACCCTCTGAGTGCAAGTATTTAAGTTTTAATGTAATAAGATATATTAAATTAGAAAGGCTAATGAAACTAAATAAGAATTCAGATAAAAAGATTTGAAACAGAGCGGGGGGTGTAATCGAAAAATAGAATAACTGAAATTTACTCTTCCATCGCTCCATTCTTTCATTACTAAATTTTCCTAATTTAACTATTTGGTTAAAATAGGAAGTAAATACTAAAATTATAGTTATTTCTTCTTGTTTATAGATTCATCGCTGAGATTTTTGCTCATATTTAGTAAGATAAAACCAATCGATTACAGATCAATAATTCTAGGCATATATTTACTAATTCAAATTTTTATATCAATATGCAAATTAACCATCCCATTCACCTGTAAACTGCTATTTTGTTGTATATATAAATGCAATTGCATGTTATTAGTACATAGATATGGTCAACAGTATTAAGGATGTGAAACAATTTTATTAATAATTGATGTTTAAATAAAAATTAAATTGGGGAGAATATGACGTAAATAACTAAGGTAATTGTGACTTGAGTAGTGATATAGTTTTGGTTACAGACAAACACACAATCTCCATTAAAATAAGAGATTATATTGAATAAAATATTACATTTAAAATCATTGACATTATGTCTCATACTGCTCAGGCGGTTGGTATTGTATAAAGATATATTGTATAAAGGTTTTATAAAGAGATATTGTATAAAAGTATTCTATAAAGAGATATTGTATAAAGGTATTGTATAAAGAGATATTGTATAAAAAGATATTGTATAAAGGTATTATATAAAGAGATATTGTATAAAAGTATTGCATAAAGAGATATTTTATAAAGGTATTGTATAAAGGGACATTGTATAAAGGTATTATATAAAGAGATATTGATTAAAGATATTTTATAAAGAGATATTGTATAAATGTATTTTATAAAGAGATATTGTATAAAGGTATTCTATAAAGAGATATTGTATAAAGGTATTTTATAAAGGTATATTGTATAAAGGTATTTTATAAAGAGATATTGTATAAAGGTATTGTATGAAGAGATATTGTGTAAAGGTATTTTATAAAGAGATATTGTATAAAGGTATTTTATAAAGAGATATTGTATAAATGTATTGTATAAAGAGGTATTGTATAAAGGTATTGTATAAAGAGATATTGTATAAAGGTATGGTATAACGAGATATTGCATAAAAGTATTGTATAAAGAGATATTCTATAAAGGTATTTTATAAATAGATATTGTATAAAGGTATTGTATAAAGAGATATTGTATAAAAGTATTTTATAAAGAGATATTGTATAAAGGTATTGTATGAAGAGATATTGTATAAAGCTATTTTATATAGAGATATTGTATAAAGGTATTTTATAAAGAGTATTGTATAAAGGTATTCTATAAAGAGATATTGTATAATAGATATTGTATAAAGTATTTTATAAAGAGATATTGTATAAAGGTATTTATAAAGAGATATTGTTTAAAGGTATTGTCTAAAGAGATATTGTATAAAAGAGATATTGTATAAAGGTATGGTATAACGAGATATTGCATAAAAGTATTGTATAAGGTATTGTATAAAGGTATTTTATAATAGATATTGTATAAAGGTATTGTATAAAGAGATATTGTATAAAAGTATTTTATAAAGAGATATTGTATAAAGTATTGTATAAAAGTATTGTATAAAGGTATTTTATAAAAGAGATATTGTATAAAGAATATTGTATAAAGGTATTATATAAAGAGATATGTATTTATAAAGAGATATTGTATAAAGGTATTTATAAAGAGATATTTGTATAAAGAGATATTGTATAAAGGTATTTTATAAAGAGATATTGTTTAAAGGTATTGTATAAAGAGATATTGTATAAAGGTATTTTATAAAGAGATATTGTATAAAGAGATATTGTATAAAGCTATTTTATAAAGAGATATTGTATAAAGGTATTAATAAAGAGATATTGTATAAAGGTATTTTATAAAGAGATATTGTTTAAAGGTATTGTATAAAGAAATATACTACGTAAAATAGTAACCCTATTCACCCTCCTAGTTTATACATTCTAATTTCTTAAATCTAATCTTAGTGGAGAGATAATACAGATACTACACTCTTACGTTCGGTTGAAGTGTTGATCCCTACATGAATAATCCCGTCTTATCCGACCGGATTACTTGGACTAGTAATTAGATTACTGTGAATTTAATTAGTTTTAATAATTAATTTTCATTAATCTCATAAAATTGAATACTTCCTCAATGAATCAATAATTTAATTTAGTTGATTTGCGGTCACGTTGAAAGGGCCGGTTCGCGCGATAGGATTCAAGTGAAGCAACGAGGAACCTGGTCAGTAATTTGATGAGTGATTACTCAGAAACAACAGGTGTTTTAAGGTTTGGTTTCGTTTGTTTTGTTTTACGGCATATCAACCTCGGAGGGTTATTTAAAGGCCGACAAAGTTGTGAAATAAATTAATTCTTAATGCATAATACAATTTTGTTTATCAACTCATGTTTTTCTATTTAACCCATAGATGGGACCCTAACAGGTACTACCACTTCGGGTCAGAGTGGACCAGGGAGCAATGTTGATGAAGGGGTGCTCCACATTCCCCAAACCTCCAAAACTGGAACCTCACCATCAGATAGAGTTTAACGTCATTCCCAGGACATGTAGACCCTCAGTCACTGCCTTCTAGCACCCATATGATAAAAAATGGTCGGGGTTTGCCATAAGGACAATAGGGTTGGGGTAATCATGTAGGTGCTAGGTCTTGACGTGACCAGCCGATCGATCGGAGGGGGCCTCTCCGACCGCCCGTCTAGCCCAAGATAGGGCCAAAGTGGAGTATTGCAAATCATGAACTGCTCATCCACCTGGGTTCTATCTTTAAGCATCACAGGTCGCCACCCACGGCCAACAGGTGACCCAATTGGGTGAGTCTTATTCCTCTGTCGAGGTGCAGTCGGTGCATTCTAACGCCCCAGACGACAGGGCGGACATGTGTTTTAAGTAATCTGAGGCTTGCGTACCTGACTATATGTAAGCCTGTTAAATTCTAACGATTTGATGTAGTTTTTCGATACGTATATAGCTTTGTTATTCTGACTCTTAAGAAACAATTCGTTTTTTTTATTTCATTTGGTTTCTTTGTTTAATGGCATATCAACCTTCATAAGCTATCTAATGATAAATCCTTTTGTTTAACGGCATATCAACCATGTGGTTGCATTTTATGTCAATTTTTTGTACTAGTACAAAATAAAAAACACCTTCCGGGCTATGTAAACATAGATTTTTTAAATATATTGCCTGAGGGGTGGGAGTTAAAAAATCAATGTCAGCGAGTTTGTACCCTAAGTAAGTAAAATCATCCAATTCATTAAAGGATTAAAAAATAAAACAATTTGAAATGTAAACTTTAAATATGTATTAAAATAAAACAAACTATATATAGATATATAATACCAGTTATGTATTTATCAAAACTTGTTTTAAAAAACAATGAGGGCTGTCTAATGTTGCATGTTCAAATTTTGAATGTATTTAGTTTTAGTTATGACGATTTTGGGTAATGTGACGTAAGCAGTGACGTAATTTTTGTTACAGAAAAAAACCGGAAGCGAATCTCAATTATTAATAGATAGATATATATAAAAAAAAGTTATCAGTAGATATATGATTTGTAATGTATGTATGATTTGAATAGATAGAAACACTTCCTCATAGAATGTCGAGTTTACGCTTATAACAGAAAACGATTTTCCAATGCAAATAACATCAAATATTTTACTTCCATTTAATTGCGCTAATATATATATATATATATATATATATATATATATATAGAGAGAGAGAGAGAGAGAGAGAGAGAGAGAGAGACGCAAAATGTACTCTTATCGAAAGAATTCAAAAAGATACTGACACTAAACCTGTCATCGAAAACCACAAGTACAGATGGATAAAAAAAGATAAGAGATTTTCATCCGTTTGGCTTTAATAAGAAAATAGACTCATTCCCTTGGAATAACAATAAAAAGTCGAGGCGAGAAATATGAAGGGGGCCAATAACACGTAAATAAACAAACACAGACCGCCCCACATCAAACAAGCCACTCTTGACCCATTTAAATATCTAAAAGTCACGCGCACAGTACCGAGATACACACACACTCACATTCACACACATATATGTATGGACACACATACATTTATATGTATACATATATGGTCATATACACAACTCCCAAGAATCCCCCCTCACATATATAAGAGCATTAAAAAAGAACCCACCTCAAAGAGGTTCTTTTCACAGAACAGATGGTCTTGCTACTAGTAATACACTCCTCTACCCGGATTTTAATAGCATGTCAAACCCTCAAAACATACTTCAACTTCTATAGTTCTTCTATAATACTCCCTTTCAAAAAATTCTCTAAAAACAATTTCTTCAAATAAGAATTTTTCTCCTGACGATGACCTAAGGTTGAAACTATTTGAGAATAAATAACATATAAGAAATATTCCTGTTTGTCTTATAACTTTTTGTTCATACTATATATATATATATATATAATATATATATATATATATATATATATGTGTGTGTGTGTGTGTGTATGTGTGTGTGTGTGTGTGTGTGTTTGTGTGTGAGAGAGAGAGATAAAAATAATTTTTTAAATTTTTCTGAGAACATAATACATTTGTGGACCTTCTTTTTTTATAAAATATTAAATTTTTCTCCGTTGGAACCAGAACATTTTATATATATATATATATATATATATATATACAGGTACTACTAGTAGTCCGGATCAGAGTAAACCTGGCAATGAAGGGGTGAATCCACACTCCAGAATTGGACTCTCCATACTAGATGCAGTATAATGACTTAGACGAGACACTAACACTCTCAGGGAAATATTTTGTTTTTAAACAAATTGTTGGAATGCGAGACAACACTTAATAATCAATTTTTCTTTTCAGGCGTAGTTTTGTAGATAGTTTCGTGAACGTAGTTCATATCTAATTCATAATCTTCAATATATTTTTATTTCTCTCAAGAAGGACAAAATGCAATCTATGTTAACATTTTCAAACAGATCTTTCATTTTATTTGCATTGAGAAATCGTAAACTCCACATTCAATGAGGAAGTGTTTAACAGTGCAAAGTGTTTGACACTTGCACATCGTGGCTGCTCCTCCTGTTTTAGTATAAAAGAGTGCGTAATTCTTATGTGACTAATGCACAGCCGCGCCAGTACTGTCTCTTCCCCGCGGGATTTTCTATATACCGACTTCCATTCTCCTATTGTTAACTTGATTGATAATAATTTGTTCGGTACATTTCTATTCCAATGTTGCTGCCATTTTTGCTTCATAAATCTTATTAGTTGGTTCATTCTATATTTGGTACCGTGAAGTTTATGTATTTTCTTTGTTCATGACATATTTTGCAACTGAATTGGCGTTGTCATTTCCCGTTATTCCAACATGACTGGGGATCCATCAGATCACCAGAAGAAAATAATTGGATTTTTAAAATAACTAACTGTTCATACTTGAATTTTCATTGGTTGGTATTGCATACTGAGGTTTTCACGGTACCAAATCAGACGTATGTTGTATAGCGCCTTCTTTACCGGCACTAAATCGATATAATGTTGTATACCCTTTCTTTACATCTTTACTTCTTACTTGCTTCTATATCTTGAACATCTATTCTTCTGGCCGGCTTTGGTTCTATCTTCTAACATCTTCTGTCTGGAGTTGTCGTGGGGACTTCGGTCTGGTTTTCTGTTAGGGATTTCTCTTTATCAGAAGCCCTGTGTCATTGTTAGTTTTTAGGTAATAAACACAAGACTTCGATTTACGTTGATGTTACTTTATTTCCAAATCCCCAACCCAGACACCTGCGCAGTGAGAATTACATCTTTTGAGCTCGGCTTCTAACTTCTAACTGACTGAGTTACTTAATATATTAAACCGGAAGACAGGGTCTTCTATGCCTTCCGGTTCTCACGATTTATCCCCCGAAGGCAAGTTGAGAGTGAGGTCAAGCGCCGTCACTCACCCTCAAGGCTGTAGCGTTAGTTTCGTATTTGCCTGGGAGAGTTGTCTGCCCGACTTAGTTTGTTGGTGCTCGCTAGGGGGATATAGTATTTAATCGGCTGGTTCAAAACGCTTCTCCCTCTTTTCCTGTTCCAGTAACCACGAGACACATGGGGTAGATTTTGGTCTAACCCTTCTCTTTGGGGCTTAGCCCCCTTACATTACTGTAAGTGAATTAACACAGCATGGACTATCCCTAGTCTCATGTCTTTGGCTTTTATATGTTATCTTGTACCATTCATGAATGTGTATTTATCTTTTTACGTATGTACTTTGTATCTCGTCATATCCATGTGCTGTACTATATTAAATGTTCTGTCTGTTAACCTTCGTCGGAGTCATGTATCCAATATATGTAACTTTGAACAGTTCTTACAAGGCCATCAGCTGCACTAATCGCCATTATGTTTCTACACTATTGCCATAAATATTAGGCGTCTAATAATTATGTAACAGTTGGAAGGTTTGGTTGGTTGGTTGGTTGGTTGGAAGATTTTTACGGCACTTCCAACTTAGGGTTTTTTTTATGCCGTAGATGTTTTATTCTTTATTGTTGGGTATTTTTAAACTCAATTTTTAAATCCCATTTTTAAACACATTTATTGATCTAACATAAAAACTAATTTTATGATAACTAAACTCATAATATAAATTGGGTAATTTCATATTTTTAAGTGCAATCGTCTTTAGTGCGCTAATTTTAAAAAACAACTTGTGCAGCATCATTTAAAACGAGTAAAATAACACTGAATTTGTTATTTTAAGCCTCTTAGGGTCCAATAATACCTGATGAGTAGCAACATTGAAAATGTTGGTTAGATTTGAAAATAAATCCTATACATCCAAATCTATTGAAAACACATCAAAATCGGTCTGTTTTCAATATGTTTGCGCAAGTAAAGAAAAAAACACTTGTAGAAATCCTTAAAATTAATAAACTAACTTTCCAACTGTTTTTTTTTTTTTCTTGCAAGGTGTCATGGTGCTGCATCAGGCCTGATAGTTGGTACGTTCGAAACCTTCAGGAAAATTTTAGAAAACGCGCTTTGAACGATTTCACGTCGAGTGCCAGATTTTATTTCCATATAATTGCGCTCATAAATATATACATAAACTGGTAGATAGATAGAGAAGGAAACAGATCGATACATATTAAAAAGTAGAGACAGATAGATTAATAGATTAAAACGGAAACAAATTAAAATATACAGATAGATAGATAGATAGATAGATAGATATAAAAAGATACAGATTGATATATATTAAAAAGATGGAGATAGATATATAAATAGATAGATAGATAGATAAATAGAGAAGGAAACAGATCGATACATATTAAAATGTAGAGATAGATAGATAGAAATTAATACAAATGAAAATTATATTAAAAAATAGATAGATAGATAGATAGATAAATACATAGTTAGATTGATAGATTGATAAAGAATACAAATAGGTATATATTAAAACATAAGTATAGATAGAAAGATAGATAGATAGATTGATAGATAGATATCGATATATATTAAAAGATGGAGATAGAGAAGATAGATAGATAGATAGATAGAGAAGGAAACAGATCGATAAATATTAAAAAGTAGAGATAGATTAATAGATTAAAAAGGAAATAGATTGATATATATTAAAAGATACAGATAGAAAGATATATATATAGATAGAAAATAATACAAATGAAAATTATATTAAAAGATAGATTGATTGATAGATTGATAGAAAATAATACAAATAGATATCTACTAAAAGATAAGGGTAGATTGAAAGATACATAGATAGATAGATATAAAAGGATATATATCGATATATATTAAAAGATGGAGATAGATAGATAGATAGATAGATAGATAGATAGATAGATAGATAGAGAAGGAAACAGATCGATACATATTAAAATGTAGAGATAGATAGATAGATAGAAATTAATACAAATAAAAATTATATTAAAAAATAGATAGATAGATAGATAGATACATAGTTAAATTGATAGATTGATAAAGAATACAAATAGGTATATATTAAAAGATAGATAAGCATAGATAGATAGATAAATTGATAGATAGATATCAATATATATTAAAATATGGAGATAGAGAAGATAGATAGATAGATAGATAGATAGATAGATAGATAGATAAAGAAACAGATCGATACATATTAAAAAGTAGAGATAGATAGATTAATAGATTAAAAAGGAAACAGATTGATACATATTAAAATGTAGAGATAGACAGATATATAGATAGATAGATAGATAGATAGATAGATAGATAGAAATCAATACAAATGAAAATTATATTAAAAAATAGATAGATAGATACATACATAGTTAGATTGATGGATTGATAAATAATACAAATAGGTATATATTAAAAGACAAGGATAGATAGATAGATAGATTGATTGATAGATAGATATCGATATATATTAAAAGATGGAGATAGAGAAGATAGATAGATAGATAGATAGATAGATAGATAGATAGATAAATTGATAGATTGATAAAGAATACAAATAGGTATATATTAAAAGATAAGGATAGATAGATAGATAGATAGATAGATAGATAGATAGATATCGATATATATTAAAAATTATATTAAAAGATAGATAGAGTGATTGATAGATTGATAGAAAAGAATACAAATAGATATATACTAAAAGATAAGGATAGATAGATAGATAGATAGATAGATAGATATAAAAGGATACAGATCGATATATGTTAAAAGATGGAGATAGATATATAGATAGATAGATAGATAGATAGATAGAGAAGGAAACAGATCGATACATATTAAAATGTATGGATAGATAGATAGATAAATAGAAATTAATACAAATGGAAATTATATTAAAAAATAGATAGATAGATAGATAGATAGATAAATTGATAGATTGATAAAGAATACAAATAGGTATATATTAAAAGATAAGGATAGATAGATAGATAGATAGATAGATAGATATCGATATATATTAAAAGATGGAGATAAAAGATGGAGATAGAAAAGATAGAGAAGGAAACAGATCGATATATATAAAAAAGTAGAGATAGATAGATTAATAGATTAAAAAGGAAACAGATTGATATATATTAAAAGATACAGATAGATAGGTGAATAGTTAGATGGATAGATAGATAGATAGATGAATAGAAAATAATACAAATGAAAATTATATTAAAAGACAGATAGATAGATAGATAGATAGATAGATAGATAGATATAAAAGAATACAAATAGATATATAATAAAAGATAAGGATAGATAGATACATAGATAGATAGATAGATATAAAAGGATACAGATCGATATATATTAAAAGATGGAGATAGATAGATAGATAGATAGATAGATAGATAAAGAAACAGATCAATACATATTAAAATATAGAGATAGATAGATAGAAATTAATACAAATGAAAATTAAATTAAAAAATAGATAGATGGATAGATTGATTGATTGATAAAGAATACAAATAGATATATATTAAAAGATAAGGAGAGATTGATAGATAAATTGATAGATAGATATCAATATATATTAAAAGATGGAGATAGAGAAAATAGATAGATAGATAGATAGATAGATAGATAGATAGATAAAGAAACAGATCGATACATATTAAAAAGTAGGGATAGATAGATTAATAGATTAAAAAGGAAACAGATTGATACATATTAAAATGTAGAGATAGACAGATATATATATATATAGATAGATAGATAGAAAGAAATCAATACAAATGAAAATTATATTAAAAAATAGATAGATAGATACATACATAGTTAGATTGATGGATTGATAAATAATACAAATAGGTATATATTAAAAGACAAGGATAGATAGATAGATAGATTGATTGATAGATAGATATCGATATATATTAAAAGATGGAGATAGAGAAGATAGATAGATAGATAGATAGATAGATAAGGAAACATCGATATATATCAAAAAGTAGAGATAGATAGATTAATAGATTAAAAAGGAAACAGATTGATATATATTAAAAGATACAGATAGATAGGTGGATAGATAGATGGATAGATAAAAAATAATACAAATGAAAATTATATTAAAAGACAGATAGCTAGATAGATAGATAGATAGATAGATAGATAGATTGATAGAAAAGAATACAAATAGATATATAATCAAAGATAAGGATAGATTGATAGATAGATAGATAGATAGATAGATAGATAGATAGATAGAGAAGGAAACAGATCGATACATATTAAAATTTAGAGATAGATAGATAGAAATTAATACAAATGAAAATCATATTAAAAAATAGATAGATAGATAGATAGATTGATAGATTGATAAAGAATACAAATAGATATTTATTAAAACATAAGGATAGATAGATATCAATATATATTAAAAGATGGAGATAGATAGATAGATAGATAGATAGATAGAGAAGGAAACAGATCGATACATATTAAAAAGTATAGATGGATAGATTAATAGATTAAAAAGGAAATAGATTGATATATATTAAAAGATACAGATAGATAGATAGATAGATAGATAAATAGATAGATAGAAAATAATACAAATGAAAATTATATTAAAAGATAGATAGAGTGATTGATAGATTGATAGAAAAGAATACAAATAGATATATACTAAAAGATAAGGATAGATAGATAGATAGATAGATAGATATAAAAGGATACAGATCGATATATATTAAAAGATGGAGATAGATAGATAGATAGATAGATAGATAGATAGATAGATAGATAGAGAAGGAAACAGATCGATACATATTAAAATGTATGGAGAGATAGATAGATAGATAGAAATTAATACAAATGGAAATTATATTAAAAGATAGATAGATAGATAGATAGATAGATAGATAGATAGATAGATAAATTGATAGATTGATAAAGAATACAAATAGGTATATATTAAAAGATAAGGATAGATAGATAGATAGATAGATAGATAGATAGATAGATAGATATCGATATATATTAAAAGATGGAGATAGAAAAGATAGATAGATAGATAGATAGATAGATAGATAGATAGATAGATAGAGAAGGAAACAGATCGATATATATAAAAAAGTAGAGATAGATAGATTAATAGATTAAAAAGGAAACAGATTGATATATATTAAAAGATACAGATAGATAGGTGGATAGATAGATAGATAGAAAATAATACAAATGAAAATTATATTAAAAGACAGATAGATAGATAGATAGATAGATAGATATAAAAGAATACAGATCGATATATATTAAAAGATGGAGATAGATAGATAGATAGATAGATAAAGAAACAGATCAATACATATTAAAATATAGAGATAGATAGATAGAAATTAATACAAATGAAAATTAAATTAAAAATATATAGATAGATAGATAGATTGATTGATTGATAAAGAATACAAATAGATATATATTAAAAGATGAGGATAGATTGATAGATAAATTGATAGATAGATATCAATATATATTAAAAGATGGAGATAGAGAAGATAGATAGATAGATAGATAGAGAAGGAAACAGATCGATAAATATTAAAAAGTATAGATAGATTAATAGATTAAAAAGGAAATAGATTGATATATATTAAAAGATACAGATAGAAAGATAGATAGATAGATAGAAAATAATACAAATGAAAATTATATTAAAAGATAGATAGATAGATTGATTGATAGATAGATAGATAGATAGATAGAGAAGGAAACAGATCGATACATATTAAAATGTAGAGATAGATAGATAGATAGATGGATAGATAGATAGATAGAAATTAATACAGATGAAAATTATATTAAAAAATAGATAGATAGATAGATAGATAAATACATAGTTAGATTGATAGATTGATAAAGAATACAAATAGGTATATATTAAAACATAAGGATAGATAGATAGATAGATTGATTGATAGATAGATATCGATATATATTAAAAGATGGAGATAGATAGATAGATAGATAGATAGATAGAGAAGGAAACAGATCGATACATATAAAAAAGTAGAAATAGATAGATTAATAGATTAAAAAGGGAACAGATTGATATATATTAAAAGATACAGATAGATAGATAGATAGATAGATAGATAGATAGATAGAAATAATACAAATGAAAATTATATTAAAAGACAGATAGATAGATAGATAGATTGATAGATTGATAGAAAAGAATACAAATAGATATATATCAAAAGATAAGGATAGATTGAAAGATAGATAGATAGATATAAAAGGATACAGATTGATATATATTAAAAGATTGAGATAGATATATTAAATAGATAGATATATAGATAGATAGAGAAGGAAACAGATCGATATATATTAAAATGTAGAGATAGATAGATAGATAGACAGATAGATAGATAGAAATTAATACAAATGAAAATTATATTAAAAATAGATAGATGGATAGATGGATAGATACATAGTTAGATTGATAGATTGATAAAGAATACAAATAGGTATATATTAAAAGATAAGGATAGATAGATAGATAGATAGATTGATTGATAGATAGATAGATTGATTGATAGATAAATATCGATATATATTAAAAGATGGAGATAGAGAAGATAGATAGATAGATAGATAGAGAAGGAAACACATCGATACATATTAAAAAGTAGAGATAGAAAGATTGATAGATTAAAAAGGAAATAGATTGATATATATTAAAAGATACAGATAGATAGATATAGAGATAGATATAAAATAATACGAATGAAAATTATATTAAAAGATAGATAGATAGATAGATTGATAGATTGATAGAAAAGAATACAAATAGATATATAATAAAAGATAAGGATAGATTGATAGATAGATAGATAGATAGATAGATAGATAGATAGATAGAAAAGGATACAGATCCATATATATTAAAAGATGGAGATAAATAGATAGATAGATAGAGAAGGAAACAGATCGATACATATTGAAATATAGAGATAGATAGATAGAAATTAATACAAATGAAAATTATATTAAAAAATAGATAGATAGATAGATAGATTGATAGATTGATAAAGAATACAAATAGGTATATATTAAAAGATAAGGATAGATAGATTGATAAATTGATAGATAGATATCAATATATATTAAAAGATGGAGATAGAGAAGATAGATAGATAGATAGATAGATAGATAGATAAGGAAACACATCGGTACATATTAAAAAGTAGAGATAGATAGATTAACAGATTAAAAAGGAAACAGATTGATATATATTAAAAGATACAGATAGATAGATAGATAGATAGATAGATAGATAGATAGATAGAAAATGATACAAATGAAAATTATATTAAAAGATAGATAGATTGATTGATAGATTGATAGAAAAGAATACAAATAGATATCTACTAAAAGATAAGGGTAGATTGAAAGATACATAGATAGATAGATATAAAAGGATATATATCGATATATATTAAAAGATGGAGATAGATAGATAGATAGATAGATAGATAGATAGATAGAGAAGGAAACAGATCGATACATATTAAAATATAGAGAAAGATAGATAGATAGAAATTAATACAAATGAAAATTATATTAAAAAATAGATAGATAGATAGATAGATAGATAAATACATAGTTAGATTGATAGATTGATAAAGAATACAAATAGGTATATATTAAAACATAAGGATAGATAGATAGATTGATAGATAGATTGATTGATAGATAGATATCGATATATATTAAAATATAGCTAGCTAGCTAGCTAGATAGATAGATAGATAGATAGAGAAGGAAACAGATCGATACATATTAAAAGATACAGATAGATAGGTCAATAGTTAGATGGATAGATAGATAGATGAATAGAAAATAATACAAATGAAAATTATATTAAAAGACAGATAGACAGACAGATAGATAGATAGATAGATAGATAGATAGATAGAAAAGAATACAAATAGATATATAATAAAAGATAAGAATAGATAGATAGATAGATAGATAGATATTAAAAGATGGTGATAGATAGATCGATAGATATATATATAGATAGATAGATCTGCAAAAAACTGAGATTCATATATATTTAAGAATTGTCAAAGACATAGAAGATACAACACAAATCAATTATACAAATTAATGTGTGTGAGTGTGTATGTTTGTATGTGTGTGTGTGTCCGTGTCTGTGTGTCTGTGTGTCTTTGTGTATGACTGTGTGTGTTTGCGTCAATATATAAACCCCAACATGTACCCAAAAACATATAGATAAACGTATCGATGTAGATTTACAAAGCTACAAAGAGAAATTTAATTATATATCTAAGAAATCATCTCTTGAACCAATGGTGCAGAAAGTGCCTTCATCTTGTAATGTATATCAAATTCCGGCTGTCACGTCTTCCGCTTCAGACACACGCCCAGACGTGTCCTTAACACTTAAAGTTTAATCACCAATCACCCGTGCACCCATTCACTTGTAGAGCACTCTTTCTACAGCACATATCTAATTGATTCCTCCCGTGTCTGCACGTCCTCTTCCATCAAATCATTAGCATTACGAACTGCTTGATTGTTCTTGGAAAGGCATTTAAACCAGTGTTTCTCAATCTTTTTGGCCATGGCTCCCTTCAGTCTAGTGCGAGTTCTTTGTGGGCCCCATATCAACTTAAGTCATTATCCCCACACTTCTCGCTCCCTCAACTTAATACTTTGAATAGATATGATTAAAAATAAATAAATAGATATTTATGTTAATAAAATGGCTTAGATTTATTTAACATTTTAACTAAATAATATTAACATTAACATTAACTCAGACGGTAAAACACCCACCTAGGTATCGTAAGGTTCCTGGTTTGATACTGGTGCCCGTCAACTCAGATAGGGTAATCTGATCTGTGCAGTAAAGTGGGGAGCTAACGGTAGGTGTTGTGTCCCACCTCAGTAAAAACAATTTCCCAGGTCTTGTGCAACTGAAAAGGGAGAGACACCCACGCTGTCCGGCTGATAACGACAATAGGACTGCTTTACTTTTTTATCTTAAATAATACTTATTAATTACAAAATATTCCTTATATATTTTTGTAGGTCAAATATTTTTTGTTGTCCCTTCTTGAACTTTCGTGCCACTCCAATTTTAACATTTGACCTTGTACCTCACCAAATATCTCATGGCCCATAAGAAGAGCATATGAATCCCTTTGCGAGATCGTGGTCTAAACAGATAAAACTACTTCCTCTACTGAAATTTCGATAATATACCAACCTACAGTTTTATAAATAAAAAAAAGATTTTAAATCAAGCTATGTTTAAAATTTATATAGCTCCCGTCTCTCCCCACGCCATATATATATATAGCCTGAATGGGGGCGCGTGGTGTAATGATTAGAGCCGTAGAAAATGGACTCGTCAACCCGAGTTCAATTCTTGGATGAAGCTGTTTGCATTTCATATGGCGCCAATACCCTTGGGAAAGGTATGAATCCAATTCTCCCTCCAGCTATGGGTAAATAGCAGGGCAGACTGG
>CM042164.1:33838962-33846462 GCA_023376005.1 Doryteuthis pealeii
ACACAAGCAAAAACCAGCCACAAGTCAACTAATTATCCAAGCCACTAACAAGTCAAGGAATAAAGCAATAAACCAGCCAACCAGCCTGCCAGCCCTGCCAGCCCTGCAGCCCTGCCAGCCTGTCAGCCAACCAACCTGTCAATTTGCCAAACAGCCAGCCGACCAGCCAGGCCTGCCAGGGATCAGCCAGTCAACTAAACATCAAACAAACTAACCAATAAACTAACCAACTAAACAGACAAGCAACCAGCCAAGTAATTAACCAGCAATAAAAACAAACCCAACAAACACTTGGTACCATTATATATAGTACCAGTATAATATATATTATATATATATTATATAATATATATATTCTTATCAAGACTTGATTTGAAAATCTCATAAAGATAAAGTGTCAGTAATCAAGCGCCGTTGAATCCATGTCATCGCTACCCTAACTTAGAAATAAATATATAAACGATATTAAGAAATGTTTACTTATACATATAGCACGCATATTCTCTCTCTCTCTCTCTCTCTCTCTCTCTATATATATATTATATATATATATATATATATATATATATATATATATATATATATATATATATATATATATATATATATATATATATATATATATATATATGCGAAAAGATCGCATGACTTGTACGCTTTTTGGAACATCAATGTTTTGTCATCGCTACCCTAACTTAGAAATAAATACTCTATAAACGATATTGAGAACTGTTTGCTTATACATATACCAAGCATATTCTCTCTCTCTCTCCTCTCTCTCTCTCTATATATATATATATATATATATATATATATATATATATATATTATATATATTTATATATATTATATATATATATATATATGCGAAAAGATCGCATGACTTGTACGCTTTTTGGAACATCAATGTTTTCGTTTTGAATTCAAATATTTTCAGCTTCTCTCTCGATGAGTCCGGAATAAAAAAAACAAGCTCTGAAGATGATTTTTATAAATCGAAATATTGTTCAATATTAGCTATGAATATGATATAAAAATTTTCATTTAACAGCATTGTGTGTTTTCATATCCTTTTTATATATAATATATTATATATATATATATATATATATATATATATATATATATATATAGTATGTGTGAGATGGTCACTGTTTCAGTTTTTGCTGGAATTGTGTACCAAAGGCAGTATTATTGGTAGAGTGCTCAATATAAAATAGAGCTGTTATATAATATAATAAGATAAATATATAAAGGTTTTACATATCTATTTATTGGGTGACAAAGGAACATTCACAACCATAGTGGTTTCATGCGATGCAATCATCAGGTGAAGATGATTCAAATGTAAGGAAAATCGAAAGAAATTTCAAAAAATTTCAAAAGATTCAATAGACATGGGATGTGTATGATTGGATGAAATGATGTGTGTATGAGTGTGAAGGTGAATTGAATGTATGAGGGTGTTTATGGGCAGCATAAAGGTTGCGTACGCGTAGTAACTGGTCACACACATAATACGTTGTTCTGTGAGTGTGTGGTATTTTAACAGTGCTTACATGCGAGCGTTTGCGTTTGTGCATGTATGTGTGTGCGTATGTTTTTTTTTTCCTATCCGGATGTGTAGGTTGTGTATATTGTATATAGTCGGGTCGTGTTAATTGAGGAGTGTGGTTGAATAATGTTAACTTTAAGATTGCAAATGTTGTATATTATGGGCGGGTGGGGGTTATGGAACAGCGGTGCTGGCTAATACGCGCGGTGTCAACCGGGCGTGGTTGCACGCGGTTACACATACACACGACATAGGCACGCATACAAAACAATATTCATACATTTTTATACGTATACATACACAACCAAACTAACCAACCAAACCACCAATTAATCTGTCAACCATCCAACCATCCAACCAACATACCAATAAGCCAGAGAAACAACTGTAATATATTGCCTGATCAGTGCACCCAAGGACCAGGCCGACCAGGAAGTGCATGGGGGTCAGGTGCAGCCTCGAAACGAAAACAGGATGTGGCCCTGACCTGACCTTTTGCACATGGAAATGTAGGTGAACACTTGACATGGTTTAGGTGCATAAATCTGTAGGCGTAGCCCATAGCCACTGAAAACAGCCTGCGTGGGCGAAGAGGTGTGTCTACAGAAAAACTGTGTATGTGTCACGAACAAAGAGGCGTGACACCGGGGAGTCAGACTATAATAAAAGAAGCCCGTAGAGATCAATTAGACAGACAACGATCAGGTTCGAGATCACTTGAAAAGACATCCCGACGGATCCACGTTTGTGCAACCCTGCCAACACAACCGAGGGAATAAACATCTCATCTAACATTTTCCTAAATACAAGTGTTTGTGTTCTTTGACGGGTCCAGTGTGTAACACAACCAACCAATTGGCCAATCAACAAATGAGATAACAAAACCATCATACTGTAAGATTTAAAGTGATATATACTTGAAGATACAAACTCCGACAAGGGTTGTTAGACAAAACATTTAATATGGTAAAGCACATGGATATAACAAGATACATAATACAAGGTGTACATAAACATACATACAAAAGTAGAAGGGAAAAACATAAAAGTACAGACATGAGACTAAGAATAGTCCATGCTGTATAAATCACTTACAGTAATGTAAGGGGGGCCAAAATCCCCAACAAGAGGTGGGTAGACCAGAGTCTAACTCATAGTCGTGTCTCGTGGGTCAAACAACCGGCAAAGAGAGAAAAAGACGTTCAAACCAGCCGCTTAAATATAAAACGGCCCCTAGCGGGAACCAGCGAACTGAACGGGCAGTCAACTCTCAGGCAAATACGAAACTAACGCACATTAAAAGATGGTATTCTCATAGATCCAGTTTGCTGGTAATCCTTTTTTTTTGGCTATATTTCCTTCTCTACCTATTTTTTCTTATCGACTCAGCTTCTTTCCATACTGACATGCACTACTCTCTTTTTTGGTGCCTTGTTTGCTCCTCTAAACATAAAATTATTATTACATGTTTTATAGTTTTACATTCATTTGTCAAGCGCATATCGACTCGGAAGTTGTATCAATTTTTCTCTTTCGCGCACGAATTATTTCTCAACGGAAATGACTCATATCATATCCAGAAGGTTCGAAATGAAACTACTAGCATGCATGTGCACTCAGAAGTAAATTAAATCTTAACCATAGTCGTGATTTGTCACATATCTTTTAAATTTCAGTCAAAAATTACAATTGAAAAACTGCAAAGATCCATCCTCATCTAACAGCAGGAAATACTCACGTATCGCTTCTAAGCAAAACACACTAACAAACCTGTGATGTGTCATGATTATATATATATATATATATATATATATATATATATATATATATATATGTGTGTGTGTGTGTGTGTGTGTGTGTATGTATGTATGTGTGTGACTGTGTGTGTGTATATATAAATATGTATATATATATATATATATATATATATATGAGTGCATGCTTTTCTGGGTTCCTTTGTGTACGATATTTTCTACAGCAAAGTGCACACACACACACACACACACTCACAAACATGTGTATATATATATGTGTGTGTGTGTGTGTGTGTGGTGTGTCTCCTTGTGTATATATAATATATATATATATATATATATATATATATATATTATATGATTGCATGTTCTGGTTCCATTGTGTGCGATATTCTCTACAGGCAAAGTGCACACACACGCACCCACTCACAAACATGTATATATAATATATGTATATATATATATATATATGTGTGTGTGTGTGTGTGTGTGTGTATGTGTGTATGTGTGCCTGTGTGTGTATATAAATATATATATATATATATATATATATATGATTGCATGCTTTTCTGAGTTCCATTGTGTGCGATGTATCTACAGGCAAAGTGCACACACACGCACACACACACACACACACACAAACACAAATATATATATATATATGCTCATATATATATATATATATATATGTGTGTGTGTGTGTGTGTATGTGTGTGTGTGTGTGTGTGTGTGTGCGTGCGTATAATATGAAAAACAAGGTATTCAGAGATTATTCATTTATAGTTAAAAGTATTAGCCAACGTTAAAACGTTTCGGTTTTTATATTAAACCACCATCGTTGATATGTGGTTTTATAACTTCAGAATAATATTCAGAATACATATACCGACTAGACTTTAATTAGGATTTATATTTTGGAATACTGACGAAACTTTTAAACCACACTGTCTAACTAAATAATGGATTGCCTATTCTTGAGTATGAGTCAGTCTCATGTATAGGTCAAACGTTTGATTTATTGTCAGAAAATCATTAATTTATAGATTGATTTTTGAAGCCATTGATGGCTCTATGTCCGATTTCCCATCTTGAAAAATTGTTACTTATTTATAGATCGACGATAATGCTGGCCTAAAGATTAGGTCATTAAAATTCGATCTATACACCCGTATGAGGCGCGTGGTCTAATGGTTAGAGTCATAGGAAATGGACTCATCGACCCGAGTTCAATTCCTGGACGAAGCTGTTTGCATATCAAATAGCGCTAATACCCTTGGGAAAGGTATGAATCCAATTCTCCCTCTAGCTATGGGTAAATAGCAGGGTGGATTGGGCTCTTTAACCATGGCAAGGTAACCAGTCTAGGTGAGGGAAAACTCCGCTTGTGTCACATCCTGCTAAGGCGTTAGAATGCACCGACTATACCTCTGAAGAGGGGTAAGACTCGCCCAATGGGGTCACCTGTTGGCCCCCTCCGATCACTCGGCTGGTCACGTCAAGCACTAGCACCTATATGATTTTCCCAACCCTATTGCCCTTATGGCAAGCCAGATCAGAGTGGACCAGGGAGCAATGGTGATGAAGGGGTGCACCACATTCCCCAAAGCTCCAAAACTGGAACCTCACCATCAGATAGTTAAACGTCATTCCCAGGACATTTAGACCCTCAGCTACAGCCTTCTAGCACCCATATGATAAAAAGGTTGTGGCTTGCCATAAGGGCAATAAGGTTGGGGCAATCATATAGTTGCTAGTGCTTGACGTGACCAGCCGATTGATCGGAGGGGGCCTCTCCGACCGACCGACCGATCGACCGACGGTCTAGCCTAAGTAAGGTTCTGAGTGGAGTGTTGCAGGTCATGGACTGCTCATCCACCAATAGACTCCGTTCTTAAGCATCACAGATTGCTACCTACGGCCAACAGGTGGCCCCATTGGGGGAGTCTTACTCCTCTGCATAGGTGCAGTCGGTCTGTGCTATTGAATGTATCCACTATAGATAAGAATGAACTTATAAGTCGGACTTTTGATGAAACCTATATCTCCTTACTTTGGAGGGGGGAGGTGTTGCAGAAATTTTATTTGCCGTATTTTTTTCTCCGTCTTAACGAGAGATAAACGTTTTAAAAAAATCACCCCAGACAAAATAATGTTAAATATACGACCTAAATTTCATATGTATTGAAATATTTTATTGGTGTGTTGTTTAAGCTTTTGAGCCATCGATTTGACATTGATCGATGGAGAGGACTACGTCTCCGTTAAAAATAAACAGTGTTATTTACATAAACAAAAGAAGAAAAAACATTTATTTCATGAAGAAAACTGAAAATATTCATTCAAAATAGAAAACATACAAGGAGGCGAATAAGTCATAGGTAAATGCGATCTTGTAAAGGAAAATGAATAGTTTAACACACACACACACACACACACACACACATATATATATATATATATATATGTGTGTGTGTGTGTGTGTGTGTGTGTGTGTGTGTAAAATGAAAATGGAAGTGAATCCGACGGTATGTTGAAAAGAGAAATAAAGGAAAGAAAGTATTGAATGGATAAAATAGGATATTTTAATTAATTTAACTTACACTTGTTTCGGTCAGGGGTTTATCCATGTGTACATTATTCTATCTATTATTATTTTTAAATCACAAAATGAAATGAAATAATGATAATTTTAGAAAAATCTATATATGTGGGCGATTTAAAACTCAACTGATTTATATTGACATCTGTCTTTATAGTAATAATAGTTATTTCTTGAAATAAAATAAAAAAATTTTTAATTATTTGGGAGGGGGTCTACCAACAGAAATTAAAAATAGTTCTAATCATATTTCTGATAAAAAAAAGCCTATTTTGAAAACAAATTTATATATGAATGAAGTAATGAAAATTTCATTGAAATAGGACAATTATCTGATTTTAGATAGATTTTTTTTAAATAGATTTTTGGACAAAAATTCGATTTTCTAATTTTTAATGGTAATTTTTTTTAAACGGTCAAAATTCAACGTAAACTTAAATTTAAAATACGATTTCAAGATAACTGTCACTTAGAACTGTCTTAACCTAACTGCCTTATCTACTCGGCCATGTGTCCAATTGGACAATTGAGTGTGAATTTTGGGAACTTATAAACCTAATGTCTTGATTTGGCTAGAATATCTACCTATTTTACTTATGTATGATATTTTACCTAGACTCATATTGTTTCTTTTTGTTGTTTTTTTTCCAATCTGATCTGGCCTTCTTAATTATGGGTTCCCATATTGTATTGTACAAATAACAATGAAGATGGGGACAATAGTCCGAATAACGCAGATAATACTAAAAATTCATTTGTTTCAATTTAACCCATAGATATGCCGAAGACGTTTTGATTTTATTCATTCTTGATGGGTATTCAACCTTTATTTCAAACTCATTTTTTTTAAAACTCCAATTTTTTAAACTCATTTTTTATTTAACCTATAGATGGGATCCTAACAGGTACTACCACTCGGGGCCAGAGTGGACCTGGTAGTAATGGCGACGAAGGGTTACTCCATATTCAGTAGAGTTCCAAAATTAGAACTTCACCATCAGATAGAGTTTAATGTCATACCCATACTCAAAGACCATCAGCCGCCGCCTTCTAGCACGTATATGATAAAAAGGGTTGGGTTTTTCCATTAAGACAATAATTTTATGATTTTTTTGTTTTAAATTTAGAGTTTTCTGTAATCTTTCAAATAATACAAATATTTTTTTTAAATAAAATAACTTTTAAACGTTATGTAACTTTTCCCGTGTATATTTATCATACAAAATCGATTGGACGTCACTAGCGAAAGCTGAAAAAAATTTCTTTTAAATTATAAGGATTTTTTTTTTAATGTTTCTTCTTTTTAATGGTCCAAAACTTTTGATGATAATATTAACCTTTATTCAAGTTTCCTTGTGTTGAATATAGGGTATGATAAATTCTACACGTCGAATTGGGGGTCCCTATAGGGTCAGCTATGATTTTTCTTAAAAAACATTAAACATTAGCGTCAGACTGATTTCCTAAAAGAAAACAATTTATTTACTAAAAGAATAAATCAAATTATTAAAACATTATCGTCAGGATTTTTTAGCGTCAGAAACTATTCAAATAACTGAAGCTGATTTTTTTTTTAAATTCCAACCAACTTG
>CM042164.1:33851462-33873962 GCA_023376005.1 Doryteuthis pealeii
AAACAATGAATTCAAATTCTGTTGTTTTTCATTCTTTTATTGTTTTTTGTTTTTTTGTTGTTTTTTTTAAATTATTCTTATCACACAGGATTTCATAGAGAACTTTTAAGAATGGACATGTGCAAAACAATGTGAATCATAAGGATGGCAGTGACGCCTATTTGGTGCCCATGGAATGACCTCCAGATATTTGGAAAAAATACCCTTTAATCAGTCCACGGGGGTATCCTGTTCTCATTCCGCTAACCATAGCTGGGTAGGGGCGTTAAGCTGTCTTAATTATTATTCTATGTTACTGCTTCATCAGGATTGAACCTGCAATCTAGAGATAACTGTCACTTAGAACTAACCTAATCCACTAGGCCATGGAATTGGACAAAGAATTGAATAAAGGTTATGTTCAAAGTTCCCTGATGGCTCCCTATTACGACAAGAAGGTTCCCGATTACGACCCTGAGTCAGAAAAGAAGGTTCCCGAGTCCGAAAAGGTTCCTGACGACAAGAAATACCTGAAGAAGGCCGGAGAGCATATCGGCCGAAACGTTGTACTGATAACAATGAAGATGAGGACAATAGTCCGAATAACGCAGATAATACTTATGATAAAAAGGTATCGGAGTTTGCCATAAGAGCAATTGGGTCGGGACTATCATAGTGGTGCTATGGCTTGACGTGACCAACCGATTGATCGGAGGGCGCCCACTCCAACCACTCGTTTAGCCTATGTAACGGCCGAAGTGAAGTGCTGCTTCACATCGACTGCTCAGTCACTAGGATCCAGTCCTGAAGCATCACGAATCGATAAAAACAAGTGAGCACCATTGGTTTTTACCCCTATGCTGCGTATGCTACAGCCGCAGCCGACAGAGCAAAGCAAATAAACCCATACGGCTATATTTTTACATAGAGGATTAGCATTTCTGCTTGAAACTATCAGTAGAATGAACGAATTGACCAGGAGTTATAGTAAAAAGTCCACATCGAGCCAAAAATAAATGAATCTGCGTTAGTCCATTATGACTGATTTATTATCTTCTATTCTTGTCTCTGTTTGAATCCTGACATCTTTGTTTCTGAACATTTTTCTTTCTAGTTTCTCATACTTTCCACTTGTTATGCACTTGCTTGCCGCAGATAAATTCGGTCTTAGTTACATCGACTGCGGCCGTTCAGAATTATCCAGTTTTATGAGTAACGTCTAGACATTTACTGATGAACAAGAAAAACCTCTTGGCTTCGTCGTCGTCGTCGTCTATTTTCCCCATACGCTCACTCACTCCAGAACCCCCATGACGAGCATACTCTCTGAAATGAGATCAGAGTTACCATCTGAGAAAAAAAAGGCGCACTTAGTGTAATGGTTATTGTTGTGGGTACGGCAAAACGAGATCAAGTCTTGCACCAGGTTGTTTCCATTTTACATAGCGCTAATAATCTTGGGAAAGCTATGAATCCAACTATTCTTCTTTGCCTGCACAGGAAGGATTAAATAGTAGGACAGACTGGGCTCTTTGCCTTGCTATGACAACCGTTCTAGGAGAAGAAAAAAATCTCTGAATTCAAAGCTGTTTTACCCGCTTAAAATTAAGCATGTATCGCTTCCTGCATGTGGCGCATGTGCTGGGAAAATACATACCACCTCGAAAAAGTGAGAACCTTCCATTGTCTAAAAACTAGTAGTAAACTCTGTTTCACACAGATTTATACATTTCCTATTTATATGTTGTGGGTTCAGAATGTATTTAGACTGAAGACCGCCCTGTCGTCTGGGGCGTAAGAATGCACCGACTGCCCTCTGCAGAGGGGTAAATTCCCCCAAATGGGGCCACTTGTTAGCCGTGTGTGGCGAACCGTGATGCTTAAGGACGGAGTCTTGGTGGATAACCTGCAACACTCCACTTAGAACCTTACTTAGGTTAGACAGGCGGTCGGAGAGGCCTCTTCCGATCAATCGGCTGGTCACGTAAAACTCTAGCCCGTTTATGATTGCCCCAACCCTATTGCTCTTATAGCAAGCCCCAACACTTTTTATCATATGGGTGCTAGAAGGCGGTGGCTGCGGGTCTACATGTCCTGGGAATGACGTTAAACTTTATCTGATCATGAGGTTCCAGTTTTTGGAGGTTTGGGAAATGTGGAGCACCCCTTCATCACCATTGCCCCTATGGGTTGAATAGAAAAATGTATTTATTAGAAAAATTGTATTATCCATTAAGAATTGATTTATTTCAAAACTTTATCGGCATTAAATGACTCCCTGAGGTTGATATGCCGTAAAACAAACAAAACCAAACAAACCATAGACTGAAGATTTACTTCCCAAAATTGAAATAAACCATAAACTAAACATTAATTTTCTTCGGAAAAGTTATTTTGGCATTCAGAACAAAAGGAATTGAATGGTTTGTGTACTCGATACTGGGTCTGGAATCAGCTGATAAAAATTAAAATAATCAGCTGATATTTTTGGTTAAACGTTGACGTGTACCAAACCGATTAGAGAAAATTGATAAAGAATTAGAAGTTTTTAAGATATTGAAAAAGACCGAGTTTTGACAAAGAGAGAAGTCCACTGGATATTAAACATGCGCGTAGCCGGTAAAGGGCGGTTAGCCACAATTTCTCCGATTTTCTGTCTTTCTTTCTAACTAGATATTCACCACGTACCCCACGTGTACGAGTTAGGCACAATGCCCTATTAATGTGGGACCACCGACAAGCAGAGACTCCTGGGTGGCGGGGGCAAAAAATGCGTGATTCCCGTCGGCATTCCATCTCAAAGGGGCGCCTCAGGCACTGGGCAATAAACATAGCCCTGTCTCTTTAAATCGAGGGGGCAGGTGTTGCCTGGAAGTATGATCCCGGGGATCAACGATGTTAACTTGTACGGTCCAGGGCCGAAGCCACTGGACCCCCGTCGAAACCGGAACTTCGATATGTTGGACATATCTACTTGCTAATAACATGCAATTGTATTCAAATGTACAACAAAATAGCAGTTTACAGTATGAACAGGAAGGCTAATTTGCATATTGATATTAAAAAATTGATTTTGATAAATATGTACTTAGAATCATTGATTTCTAATTGTTTGGTTTTATCTTAATGAATATGGGCAAAAATCTCGGGATAAATCTTTAAAAAGAAATCCCTTAACAAGAAGAAATAACTTTTTATTTATTCTTACTTCCTATTTTAACTAAATGGTTAAATTAGGAAAAGTTAGCAATGAAAGACGGGAGTGATGGAAGAGTAAGTTTCAGTTGTTCTATTTTTCGCTTATACCCCTCTCTGTTTCAAATCTTTTTATCTGCATTCTTATTTAGTTTCATTAGCCTTTCTAATTTAATATATTTTATTACATTAAACCTTATATATTTGTACCCGGATTGTGCATATATTTTTATCTGTTAAGTCAATGGTCTATAAAATCACCTACGAGAATTTGAGCTATCATCTAGCTGGGTTCCTAAATTGACTGAAATACAATCTACTTGAATCGATTTGTGGCACAATCTGTTAACGTATAAGCAAAATATGCAGCGTCGTAAATTTTACCTGGCTACTGTCATAAAGTTTTCGTTCCTAAATATTTATTTTTCTCGCTGCAAAAAAAAATGATAAATAAATAATACCACAATTTAAAGGGCGTCGGAGTTCAGCTTGCTGGGGGCGCCAGGAATGCTGTGGCATGTCCCGAGAAGTAGAAAGGAAATTTTCTTTTAAATTGCAGAAAGGAAAATAAACGAAGGAACAAAAATTCAAAACGAGAAAAGAAATAAAGAAATCAGAAAGAAAAGAAGTAAAAGAAGAAGAAAAAAAGAAGTAAGTGTGGAAAGATAAATAAATTATGAAAACAAAAAATTGAGATAAAGTTTGAGATAGGAAGTGGTCTCAGCCCAGCTAAGTAGAGAATGACATAAAAAAAAAGAATTAGTAATATTTTTAAGATGGAAAGCTCGAGGACATTTACTTATTGGCCTGGCTAAGAAGCACACACACACACACACACACACCAACATATATATATATATATATATATATATATATATATATATATATTTAAAAAAGGAATAAAGGAAAGAAAGTATAGAATGGATGATATAGGATATTTTTATCAATTTTACTTACACGTGTTTCGGTCAGAGTTTATCCATTATTCAAACTATTATTATTTTTACATAATCAAATGAAATGAAATAATAATAATAGAAAAATGTAGAAATGTTCTGCACACAAAAAAATTCGACTTTCATCAGAGTAAATCCTTATTTAAAATTTTTTTAATTTTTCAAATAAGGATATAAAAAAATAAAAACATTTTTTTCAAATAAGGATTTACTCTGATGAAGGTCGAATTTTCTTTGCGTGCGGATCATTTCTACATTTTTTCTATTATTATTATTTTCATTTCATTTAGTTATTTAAAAATAATAATAGTTTGAATAATGTACACATGGATAAACTCCTGGCCGAAACACGTGTAACTAAAATTGATTAAAATATCCTATATTATCCATTCTATACTTTCTTTCCTTTATTCATTTTTTCAACATACCGTTGGATTCACTTCCAGTTTCCTTTTATATATATATATATATATATATATATATATATATATATATATATATTATATATATATATAATCTTCATACAATGACTGCTATTTATACAGTAGCATTACAACCAATAAAGCCTTCATCAGATGATGACTCTGGGTTCAGGCATGCTTTCGAGGCGAATCATCATTACCACTAACCCAGAGCGACCCAGCAGTATCTCACGATACCACCAGACTTTGTCGGTTTGATGTCACAATGTAGGATTGCCATATCAACGCTGATGCGTTTAGAGCTTTATCCTGGATCTTTTTTATGTATTTCCTCTTGTCTGGTGGAGAAAGTCCAAGTTTAGACAAATATGCTAAGGCTGAGTTGGTAATAAATCCCCGGCATCCGACTTCGATAGGAAATACATCTGTTATCCATCCGTTTCTGACGCATTGTTCACGTAGGTCTTCATATTTTTCCAACTTACGCTGATGTGCCCAATCAAGATTTTCTTCAATTGGAATTATATACATTATATATATATACATGTATATACATTATATATGTATAAGGATCTACATGTGTCAGGCACTATGTACCTAGGTTTCACTCGAATGGTTTTTCAGGATAATTCTGACTGAAGGAGGTTGTTACAAAGGTCTTTTATTATGGGATAGGGTATCTGATTCAGTAAAAATTAGCATAAAAGGTTAAGAATTGAAAATTCGTAAAAAGGTCGTGTTATAATTATTTTTTATTTTTTTTTTATTTTTTTATTCACTAAGGAGCCATGATTTTTTTTTTCATGTCAACATGTGTTTAAACTTTCTGTTCTTTGGTTTAATAGTTCACTTTTTTTCATTTTTTTGTAATTAGCTATTACAAGTTTCTCATCCATGCAAAGTCGGCAAAAATTTGTCCCCTGCCTCTGTTTTTGTTGTCTTTTCACGGTAACTTATGGTAAATATTGGACTTCAAAACCTGAATTTGGTGTTAAAATTGTTTTATTTCCAGTATAACGCTTTCACTCTTCACCGTTCGAAGAATTTAGAAAGGCCTCCACATTTCATGCATTCCCGTTAAAATCCAATTGGTCACATGGCCTAGTGGATGAGGTAGTTAGGTTAAGACAGTTCTAAGTGACAGTTATCCCTGGATTCCAGGTTCAATCCTGAGCGGCGGCAGTAACATAGAAAAATAATTAACACAACTCCTACCACAGCTATGGTTAGCGGAATGAGAACAGGATACCCTCGAGGATAAAGGGCTGGGTTCAAAATTCCGTGATGGCTCCCGATTACGACAAGAAGGTTCCCGATGACAACAAAAAGTTCCCGAGTTCGAAAAGAAGGTTCCCGAGTCCGACAAGACATACCTGAAGAAGGTCGGAGGGTATACTGGCCGAAACGTTGTACAGATAACAATGAAGCTTAGGAAAATAGTCCGAATAACGCAGATAATACTAATCATCAAGCCTCATCTCAAACATTCAGAGAAATACCGTTAAAATCTGTTTCGCTGATTTTTGTTGAAAACGTAGACTGAACGAGATGGCGAGGTTTAAGCCTATTTTGTTGTATGTATTGTTATTAAATTTTATGCCACCCTGCCGGCTAGAAATGTACTATAAATGCGGAATCATAACCAAACGTTTTCTTTCCTTTTTAAGAGCTATCAAATTCTACTTAATCACATAGAAAAAATGTGCTTTATACATAACTTGCTCTTGAAATAATACCAATAGTCGTGAAAAAGTTAACCTTTTTTGATATAGGTAATTTGATAATTCATTAACGTATAATTCTTCAGTGGCTTTATTTAAGAAAAAAATCATCAACATGAAAAAGCAATAAAAAATACACAAAACTTTAAATTTAGTTATAAATCGCTGTATTCTGTTAAGAAAACATTACAGTGATCTAAAAAAAAATGAAAAATATAACTACAACTAAAATTCATATGTGAAAATTAATAAAATCGAAAAATATTTAAGGAAAAAAAAGGTATGACAATTTTTTAAAATATAGAAATTTGAATTCATTACACATAGTCCAGGTTAAAAGTGCGGTAAGGGTAACCCACAGCCGGACTTTTTTACAATGCAGATATCATTGGGGAGCGCTAAAAATGAAGTCTAAAAAAGTAGGGTTTCGGGTTACTCTTAAGATCCCAAATGGAACACCTTATTGGCCGGGGATGCTGATCCGTTATAACTGAGGACATTGTGGAGGCCATGATCCGTGTACTAATTGGATCCATGACATGCAACACTCCACTCCCGCCCTGTCGTCTGGGTCGTTGGAATACAACGACTGTACCTCTGCTATGGGGTAAGACTCCCCCAATGGGACCACCTGTTGGCTGTGGATGGCGACTCGTGATGCTTAAGGTGGTTGAGCAGTCGATGACATGCAACACTCCACTTTGGTCCTTACTGGGCGAGACGGTCGGTCGGAGAGGCCCCTTCTGCTACTCACGTCAAGCCCTAGCACCTATATGATTGCCCCAACCCTTTGCCCAACCATTTTTATCATATGGGTGCTAGAAGGTGGTGTCTGAGGGTTTTCAAGTCCTAGGAATAACGTTAAACTCTGATGGGGAGGTTCCAGTTTTGGGGGTTTGGGGAATGTTGAGCACCCCTTCATCATCTTTGCTCCCTGGTCCACTCTGACACGGAGTGGTAGTACATGTTAGAGTCCGATCTATGGGTAAAAAAACATGAGTTTATAAAAACATTGAGTCTCCATTAAGAAAGAATTTATTTCAAAACTTTCCCGGTTTTGCGTATCGTACGGGCGGAAGTAGGATTTTCCGTTTAAACCGAAACAAAGAAAAGACGACAAAAATGACAAAGGACTTTTTCCGGTTAACGCGAACAAAGAAAAAAGTATAACAATGAAATCAGAAATAGATTTTCTGCTGATAAGTATAACAAAAGAAAATGCGTGTGCGGTTTATATACATAAAAAGAAGTCAATAGCAGAGGCGGGGTTAGTCGGACAGAAGATTCGGAACAGAGAACAAGTGAGTGACAGCCGCTCACGGCCCATCACGGCTGAAAGGCTGTAAGACCCACGTTAGCCACCCCACCCCCCCACCAACCAATTCAGCAGTCATTGTCAACCCTCGGGCATTTCCATTGTCAACGCTCACTACCCACGCACAGCCGAGGAAGAAGAAATAAAAGTCATTAGTTTCTACTATACACACGTGTTGTGATTTTCTTAAGTCTGACTACTACATTTAAGCAAAGTAGACAATATACACCAGCGATGTCAATTTGATACCCACTATACAGCATATACGATTTAGTGCCGTGAAAAAGGCACTACGTAATATATATCGCTTTTGGTACTGTGACTATGCCCACAACGTAACACCGTCATTAAATGACCCACTGAGGTTGATATGCCGTAAAACCAAACACTCCACTCTTTGACCCTTACTTGCGCTAGACGATCGATCCAAGAGGCCCCATCCTATCAATCAGCTGAGTTTGAGTTTGATTTTTGTTTTACGGCATATCAACCTCTGTGGGTCATTTAATGCCAAAAAGGTTATTTTGGATTTCAGTCTTTAAAGTAGTGGTTCTATGGAGATAATTGGTTATGTTCTGTTATATTGTTGAAAAGGTTGCTTTTTTTTATAAAATTTCAAATGTTTTCAGGGTTTGTATTCTTAAAGATGTCTCTCGTGTTTCTTGCTTGATAGTAATTGGCGCGGTATGTTTAAGTCTGTTACAATTTAGGATATGCTTGGTTGTAAGTTGTACTTTGCATATTGGGCACACTGGGGCATTCTCCCCTTTTAACAGGTACGAATGGGTAGTCCTAGCAATTATATGATTGTCCTGAACGTATTCTTCAAATGCTCTTATGGCAAACAGCCACCACTTTTTATCATATAGATGCGGTGGCCGAAGGTAAACCACGAGTATTTATTAATAACATGAAATTAATCAAAATAATTTCTACCAATTTATCAATACACAAAAGTTACACAAATTATATATAAAACAAGATTTGACATTAAATAACCCTTAGGGCTTGATATGCCGTTACACACCAACCATGATTAATATGTTTTTTTTTCTTTTTCTTTTTTCTTTTTTTTCTTTCGGGAAATAATTATTTGATATGAACGTCACCTTCGGATATCAATATTTTATTCCTCACATTGGAAGCTCTTATCTTTTCAAAGAAAATAAAAACTCGATGTCACCCGAATAATTAGCTAACATCAGTCATACCCTAACAGCAAAAACATTTCGGTAATCATGAACTTTTGTTTAGTAAATTAGGGTGTCCCAGAAAAAACAGAACCCACAAATAAAACTGTTAATTCTAACTAGTGGGATTTAGAGTTAAGTTTAGGGTTAGGGTTAGGATTAGGATTGGGGTTTAGGGTTAGGTTTAGGGTTTAGGGTTAGTTTAATGGGAAAATAAATAAACAATTTGGGTTCTGTTTTTTTCTGGATCCCCTGTACAGGGTGACCCAGAAAAAACAGAACCCAAAACCTAACCCTAACCTAATCCTAACCCTAACCCCAACTCCAACTCTAACCCTAAACCCTAAGCCCAACCCCAACCCTAACCCTAACCCTAACCCTAACCCCAACCCCAATCCTAACCCTAAACCCCGCTAGTAAAAATCAACAGTTTTATTACAAAATTTGTGGTTCTGTTTTTACTGGGACACCTTAATTTACTAAACAAAAGTTCATAATTACCAACATTTCCCTCAAAACTGCCAATGAGGTAATAATATCAATAATCATGTTGAAAGTGTCTGTCCCGCGCAGATCACTGAAGGTAAGAAGAGGGGAAGTGGTTCAGTACTTGCGAAGGTGATAAATTAGGTACAGCTGGTGAGGTAAACAACTTATGATTTATATACAAGACTAAACAATGTTGGTTGGATGACTAGATTTTACGGCATGCCAATCCTTTGGGATATTTTATGCCAAAAATGTTTTTGTTTTATTTATGGGTAATTCCATGTCGAATGATCAAGGCAGACTTCTGATTTAGGTCGGAAAATTAAAATGTAAATTTTTTTGATGATCCCCAATGACAGTTTAACTACAGTCTATGAATTAACATTTTGCGATTTGGGGTTACGGTTTTAGGGATTAAGGTTGTTTTTAATTACGTATTGCTTAAAAAATAAACAACAAAAAAACAAATTAACCCAAATTACTGTACATTTAATGTTGAAAAAATATTTTTTAAACTAAGTTTAATTGAAATTATACATTGCAATACTAACACAAACAACGGTCTCAACGGTCATCAATTGGCTTACCGTGTCAAGCCCTAGCACCTATATGATTGCACCAACCCTATTGCTATTATGGCAATCTCCAATTCTTTTTATCATATATCTGCTAGAAGGCAGCGACTGAGCGTCTTTATGTCCTGGAAACGACGTTGAACTCTATCTGATTGTGAGGTTCTGGAGGTCTGGGGAATGTAGAGCACCCCTTCATCCCCATTGCTTCCTGGTTCACTCTTACCCGGAGTGGTAGTACTTGTTATAATCCCATCTATGGGTTAAATAGAAAAATGTATTTATTAAATGAAATTGAGTATCCATTAAGAATGAATTTATTTCAAAACTTTGTCGGCATTAAATGACCCACCGAGGTTGATATGCCGGAAACCAAACCAAAAACAAAAATCAAAATCCTATATTTAAAGCTTAAAGTTTGTTTTGTTTTGTCTTATATAGAAAAAGTATCATCTGCGTTATTCGGACTATTGTCCCCATCTTCATTGTTATTTGTACAACGTTTCAGCCGATATACCCTCCGGCCTTCTTCAGGTATTTCTTGTCGGACTCGGGATCCTTCTCGGACTCGGGAACCTTCTTTTCGAACTCGGGAACTTTCTTGTCGTATTCGGGAGCCATCACGGAACTTTGAACCTAACCCTTTATTTATTCCACGGGGGTATCCTGTTCTCATTCCGCTAACCATAGGAGTAGGAGATGTGTTAACTAATTATTTTTCTAACTGCTTTCCCTCAGGATTGAACTCGGGTACCAGAGATAACTGTCACTTAGAACTGTTTTAACCCAACTGCCTAATCCACTCGGCCATGTACAAATAACAATGAAGATGGGGACAATAGTCCGAATAACGCAGATAATACTAATCTTCAAGCCTCATCTCAAACATTCAGAGAAATACTAAAGAAAAGGTTTTTAAATATAAAACATAGAATTGTTAGTTTTTCTCTGCATATGTTGTTAATATTAGAGATCATTTGAATGAGAATTGGTTAAGTTATTTGATTATGAAATTATATCGAGTTTCTGAAACTCCATGTATATTTTATACTTTTCATAAGAATGATAGGTCGAAAGGGAATTTAATTGTGCAACTGGAGTTTGAACTTGCTTACTACGGTATTGGAGTTCAGAACGTTAGCCAATACGTCACATTTAAAAATTGTATAAGTTATATCTTATTACGGTTTGATAAAATAAGCAGATGAAAGGAAATCAATTAAACATTACGAAAAAAAGTATTTCACATGAAAATGCGTACATGACAGAAGTACTTGGAGGAACAGGCACTGTAAACAACCTTATGGTTTTGGTTTGGTTTGTTTTGTTTTACGACATATCAACCTCAGTGGGTTATTTAATGCCGACAAAGTTGTGAAATAAATTAATTCTTAATGCTTAATACAATTTTGTTTATCAACTCATGTTTTTCTATTTAACTCATAGATGGGACCTAACAGGTACTACCACTCCGGTTCATAGTCGACCTGGGAGCAATGGTGATGAAGGGGTGCTCCACATTCCCCAAACCTCCAAAACTGGAACTTCACCATCAGATAAAGTTTAACGTCATCCCCAGGACATGTAGACCCTCAGTCACCACCTTCTAGCACCCATATGATAAAAGGGGGTGTGGCTTGCCATAAAGGCAATAGGGTTGGGAAAATCATATAGGTGCTAGGGCTTGACGTGATCAGCTGATTCATCGGAGGGGGCCTCTCCGACCGCCCGTCTAGCCCAAGATAGGGCCAAAGCGGAGTATTGCAAGTCATGAACCGGCCATCCACCTGGGTTCTATCCTTAAGCATCACGGGTCGCCACCCACGGCCAACAGGTAGCCCCATTTGGAGAGTCTTACCCCTCTGCAGAGGTGCAGTCGGTGCATTCTAACGCCCCAGCCGACAGGGCGGCAACCTTATGGTCTATGTGGCATAGTCAGCAAAGTTTAGTAGATAACAGCAGCAATATTCATGGGATTTAGAAACGTTACGACTATTTTAATTGTTGTTATGTGCTTAAAAGTTTTATAAGTTAAATGTTAATAAGTTTGGTAGAGTTCTGCAAGAAAAAAAAAATGCTGGTGAAACAAAATCAAATAAAATAAAAGTTACGAAAAAAAAAATTCTCGTGAAAATGCATATGATAGAAGATAATAAAAAAATGAGGTGTTAAAAAAAAAAAAGATAAAAGAATCAGTGAAAAACATTTACCAAGAAGAAAAGACGTGATCACGATTGTCGTAAAGAACACAGAATGAATATAAAGAAATGGATAAAAATACTTAAATTCAAAGATACGTACAAAAAAAGGGGACTACGTTCGAAAAAGTAAGGGAAAAAAAGCTCTACTTTTTCATTATCATAATTCGATGTGTCAATTCTATTAGCACGATCGTATTAAAGGCAACTCATGATAATTATCAACACATCCTCCTCCATACGCCTTCATTCAACGGTTTTTCCCCAATACATCATCATCACTATAACCATCAAAGTAACAAAAGCCTTAGTAATAGGTGTGACTCGGTACTTATCATCATCTTCATCATAACCATCATCAAGTTGTGTTGACAATACAGAACTCCTTGCCTATCTCTCGCCATTCGTCCCTATCGGCCATTGATTGGTCCCTTAGACAGTACCCTATGTCTGAACAGAGCTGGCTTCCGGTCGTCACGTTGAAAGTACCGCTTTCCGCAAGATCACTGAAGTTAAGCAGTGACGAACATGTTCAAAGATATTAAAATCATCACCGCTACATTTGTTCCTAGTAGAGTTCATATTTTGGTTTTGATCCATTGATAACAGAAAAAATAACGCTACAATATTTTGTAATGTTATTACCAACGTATCTCAATTAATGAGGTAAATTGTAGCTTGTCTGAGCTGTTAGTGTGGAATTGGGGTTATAATTTTACTTTAAATCTTACTTCTGATATATTTTTTCTAGATTGAAATTAAAAGATTTTAAAGCAATTTCAAGCTTGTCAAAATAGACCAAGAAGTAATTGCAATAAAGGAGCTCCAGAATTAGATCCATAGACCCTCAGGCACCGCCTTCTAGCAGATATAAGATAATAAAAAATTATTGGGAATTTACCGTAAGAGGAATACGGTTTGAACGATCTATGGATTGACGTAACCAGCCGATTGATCTGAGAGGGCATCTCCGAACGACCGTCTAGCTCAAGTAAGGACCACACAGGAGTGTTACATGCCATGGACTGTTCAGCCACAAAGATCCCGTCGCCACCCAAAATCCAACAGATGAAAAGATGAAGAGCCAGGGCCGATAGAGCGGCGCGAGGTTGGATTCCTGAATCCGTATATGAACATTAGAGGCGCGTGGTGTAATGATTAGAGTCGTAGAAAATGGACTCGTCAACCCGAGTCCAAAAACCCGTATATGAACATTAGGGGCTGAAAAAACGTATATGAACATTAGAGGCTGAAAAAAAACGTATATGAGCATTAGAGGGTGAAAAAACACGTATATGAACATTAGACGGTGAAAAACACTTATATGAACATTAGAGGCTGAAAAACCGGTATATGAACATTAGAGGATGAAAAACACGTATATGAATATTAGAGGCTGAAAAAAAACGTATATGAACATTAGAGGCTGGAAAACCGGTATATGAACGTTAGAGGTTGAAAAAAAACGTATATGAACATTAGAGACTGAAAAAAAGACGTATATGAGCATTAGAGGGTGAAAAAACACATATATAAACATTAGAGGATGAAAAAGCCCGTATATGAGCAGGAGAGGCTGACAAAACATGTATATGAACATTAGAGGCTGAAAAAACCGGTAAATGAGCATTAGAGGATGAAAAATACATATATGAACATTAGAGGCTGAAAAAAACGTATATGAACATTAGAGGCGCGTGGTGTAATGGTTAAAGTCGTAGGAAATGGACTTGTCACCCCGACTCCAAACCCTGGACGAAGTTGTTTACATTTCACATAACGCTAATACCGTTGGGAAAGGTATGCATCCAACTACCCTACCCCCTGCTATGGGTCAATAGCAGGGCAAACTGGGCTCTTAACCTTGGCTAGGTAACCAGTCTAGAAGGAAAACTCTCAATTCAAACCTGTTAAAAACCGCGTAAGCCATTGACCTTGTGTCGCATCCTGCTCGTGTGATGGGGTTGAAATAAATAAAATAAAATGATAAATAAATAAATAAAATTGCAGAAATTCTAACGAAAGACTCTATGAGGATTGAACTCGAAAAATACGTGGAAAATAACGTTGAATTTAAACATAATAATTTTAAAAAAATATGTATATACGAAAAAAAATACATAGACTCATATAATATTTTTTATGTTGATTTTCGCATGGAAAGAAAAAATTTTTTTTTTGTGAACAATCAAGGGAGAGGCCTTGTTTTAAAATTGATAGCGTTCTTGTACCAACCGAAAATCGTTTGTTACCAACACGAGAGGTATAACATTCTGATGATGGCATTAGCCAGAAACTTAAGGTAAATGTTTTCAAAAACCTCTGTATAAACACTTATATTTAATAATGAATATATATATATATATATATATATATATATATATATATATATATATATATAATTTTTAACATCTTGTTTTTTCTATAAAACTTTCTTACATATTGTCGGATTCAATATCCATTTTTACCTTTCATACTGTCCATAGAAGAAACAAATTTGGAATTACTTAAATCATATCAACGGAGGCTCATATTTTCGGATGTAATAAGTATCCCGACTCTGCGAGTTTATCTTCATTGCAGATTCATGTTGCTGGACTTGTTACATTTTTAAACTTTCATTTGTAACCGGAACATTTTCCTGAACTTTTTGATATTCATATACATTTTTACTACAAACTCTTTTGAGCATTTTATGATAAAAATACTTAAACATTTTTAAAATAAAATTTATTTTATTTTTAACAACAAATACGTATTTTTTTTTTAATTTAAAAATTCCGGTACTGATCGAGAGCGTTCTGTGCCTCGTAATTACTGATATATTCATTTCGTTTTTCTGCTTAAAATGTTGCTTTGATAAAGACATATTCATAATGGCGAAACAGATATCTGTCAGCAAAAATTTTTAACATCTTGTTTTTTTTATAAAACTTTCTTACATATATATATATATATATATATATATATATATATATATATATATATTGTATTTTAGGGGCTCCGTATGCTTCTCTCGGTATATATTTTTATGTCTTTTTTATGTTGAAGTTAGTCGTTATTATGAAGCATTTAAAAATAAATGAAGGAAGTCGATGTTATGGAGTACTGGATTCACTTATTTTTTTATTATTTGTTATCATAAATTTTCGGGATTGCTAGATTCCCTTCTTCAAATGAATGTCGCTCCTGTTCAATGGACCCTTTGCCTTTGTTGTTTACAAATATTACAAATATTTTACAGACGCTCCCGCTGTCAATAACAACAAAGACAAAGGATCCCTTGAACAGGAGTTTAATGGTTAAAGTCATGGGAAATGGACTCGTCACCCCGACTTCAAATCCTGGATGTGATAATTGCATTTCACTTAGCACTAATACCCTTGGGAAAGGTATGAATCGTGCTCTCCCTCTAACTATGGATAAATAGTAGGGCAGACTGGACTCTTTAAACTTGGTTAGGCAACCGCTCTAGGAGAAGGAAAACTCTGAATTCAAACCTGTTGAACTTCACTTAAGTAATTGACCTTGTGTCACATCCTGATCGTGCGGAGGGGTTGGTAAATATATATGTGTGCGTTCTGTAGTTATCTGCTTGGTGTACCTATCTCGTACCTTGTCTTTTATATGTGTTCTCGTTTAAATGTATTTCTATGTGCTCACTATTAAAGTCTATGTCTGTTATAATTATGACTTCTTTGTCGGAATATTTCTTGTACTTATATGTACCCACGTTGGAAGGTCACTCTAAGCCTTCCAGCGAATCATAATACCTATAAATTCAACAAAGTTTATTTTCATAACCTGGACTCACTTTTTGAGGGTAAAGCCTTTTTCCTCCGTAGGAAATACATTCAACGTATTCTAGGTGTTGTACTGAAATTATTAAGTCTGCTAAGAAAGGTGCTGGATCATTTAGGTTTGCTGTCACTTGATCTCCAGAGAAATATCAGTGCTTTGAAAACGCAATAAGTACAAATGATAAAACGTCAGCATTGATAGCTAGAGAGGTGATGAAAACAAAATATCTAAATTGATAATAAAAATAAATAATTTCTATTTTTTTTTTTCATTTATTTTTATTTCCGTGCGCACGTATTTTTAAGGGCATAAATAGTCAGCTCCCAATAATATCGGCCTGTTATTCCTCCTCCTCCTCCACCTTACGTGTCTCTGAATAGATCGGTAACGAATTATGTATGGTAGCGGAAAAGGGCAGTGAAATGTCTTTTTTGTATTCTCATGCATATTTGCCAAAATATGCAAAGTCGTCCGAAAAGTTTCCACATACTGGAAAAAAAATTAGCTTTACACGCATTTGTCACGACTTACAGTTTCCGGGTGTATTCTTGTTTGTGATGGTTTTAGCGTAGGTTTCTCTCTTTTTTCTTTACATTTAGGAAATCCACCTACACTGAACTTGGTTTCTAGTGACAACAAGTCTCTAATCACTGAAACAACTTTCAAGTGTTAAAAATTCAAGGGGCTGGTTTTGATATTAGTTCTTCGTGTAGTTCCTTCTAAAGAGATTTTCTGAACAGTTATATATCCAAACATCTTATCATAATGGGGATTATGTAACTGTAAGTTTGTAACCGAAACTACGTCCCCACTGACGTTCGGATCGTCTTATTTACTTAAGTTATATTCCAACGATTATTAAATAGTCATTATTTAATGTTAATTAGCATCTCTATTAAAGTTTAGCTGATTTAGTTTTGCCGCAAAACAGTCCATATTATTAATAAATTTAAAATCCTGAAATATGTGTTATATATCTCTTAGAAATAAAAATTGAAATGGTATGTACAATACTTTGCATAATAATTTTAATAAAACTGTGTTTAATAAATAATTATTAGCTATTACTGATGTCTAATACAATCATGTTATTCTCAAACGTACTAAAAGCAATAATGTATATAATTTTATTTATAAATCAATTTAAATAACATTAAAATAATCAAATGCAAAAATAAGCACAATAGTTTTCCGTTAAGATAGGGACACTAATACGCAACGTTGGTAATCTCAAAATTAAAGAAAGTCCATTAATAGCTAAATTAGGTCCTTGTATAAACAATAGATTAGAATTAAACAACGAATATATAATTAATTAAAATACATATTCCATATATACACATATATATACATAAAACAAATAAATAAAAATAAATAAATACATAGATAAATAAATAAATAGATAAATAGATAAAAAGAATGGAATTGAAATTGATTGAACACCGGCTATCACGATCCTTCCGCGTGGCGTTATAAAAAACACCCCACGAGACGCGTGTTTATAACGTCCAAAACAAAAACCACACAAGACTGCGTCCATTTCAGAAAAAGTCTCTGATGATGATAAAGTTGAAATCGATAAGACTGAACAATATTTTATTTTTTATACGCATTGTAATTGCTTTCTTAACATAAATAAATTATAATATACTTAACAATGCTTCAAACAAATTATCAAATACTATCATTAAAATAAGTGTAATATTTTTATATACGTTCTTATTTAGTTTCATTCGTCTTTCTAATTTAATATAATATTGTATTACTGTGACAGAGAACACGAGGTGAGTGGCGAACGTCAAGGCCTGCCGTATTCTCGAAGGAAGCGGGCTAGGCTTTGCCTGACATGTAGGACTGTAGAATCGAACCCGCTTCCTTCAGAATGCAAACATTGTCACCAAAGTCGAGAAGCTACAGTCCCGGATGTACGCGCCAGATGCCCTGATGATAGCCATGAGGATTCCGGCGGCCGGGTTTGGCTCGAGAATCTCGTGTGTGGGGCGCAGACACCAGGATGTTGAGGAGAAACTAGTAGAAGTTGAAGTGGGGTGACGACAGGAGTCGAGTCGCGATTTTGAGTTGCTGAAGATTTTACGACGACGGATTTTTCAGCTGCTGAAGATTTTTGAGTTGATAAGGATCTTTTGACGGCGACGACGACATTGTCAACAAGTCGAATATTTATTATTTCCCCCTCTATTTTTTTTTCATTCTAGAATTACATTAAAAGTTAAATACTTGCGCTCAGGATGCGTATATTTTTGCTAGAAATAATACTTTTCTCATTGTTGTTTTCCTATGCAATATAAATATCATATTGTCTTAAGTAACTATTTTTATAGAATAAGGGGTTGGCTTTGACGTTACTTTTAAAGCTGACAATCGTATTTTGTATATTGTATCCATAGTAAACGGAATGATTAGCTAGATGATAATAAATTTCATCTCAAGGGAGGTAAATATTGTTTTAAAAAATATACAAACCACTTAAAATCTCATATAAAACATTTTACTAGGCAAGTACTGCAGTGTCTAGACATGGAAATTTCAATGAGATTGGAGGGCATACAAAGAAGAATCATAAAACTAATTAAAAAGTAAAAGATTGTAGTTACAAGGAGAGATTAGAGAAATTACGATTCACTACTTTAGTCGAAAGAAGAATGAGACGTGATCCGCAATAGAATTTTAAAATGATTAATGGAATTACTGATTATGGTAAAAATCTCAAATAATATGATTTAGAATTTCAAAATTAATAATGAATTAATTAAGTAGAATTTTAAAATAATAAATGGAATTACTAATTATGGTAGAAATTTCAAAATAATATTATTTAGAATTTTAAAAATAATGAATGAAATTACTAATTATGGTAGACTTTTTGGACCATATGACCTTTAGGCACCCCTTTTGCGATCTCGATCGGTGGGGACATTTTTTCCATTTACACCATCAAAATCCGGTTAATTGCTAACAGACGATTTTTAGAGATTCTTTTTTAATTATAAAACTAACCCTAACACTAACCCCTAATCCTAACTCCTAACTCCTAACAAACAACTGGATTTTGACAGTGTAAATGAGAAAAGTGTCCCCACGAATCGAGATCGCGGAAGAGGTGCCTAAAAGTCATATGGTCTGACTTTTTAAATATTTCTTTTTAAATTAGAAACTTACTGTTACGGCATATTTCAAGTCGATTAACTAATTTGATTTTTTGCTAATTAAAATTGAGTTCATAAGTTTCAAAAAGAAAGTAGACATTTCCACTCTTGCCGGTAAGCCTCTTAAACCTGTAGAATAATTCACTTACTTAGGTAGTAATATCTCGTCCACAGAGAACGATATTAATATACGGATAGGAAAAGCATGGTTGGCCACAAACAAATTATCAGTCATATGGAAATCGATCTCACTAACAAACTAAAACGGCAATTCTTCCAGGCTGTGGTTATATCAGTACTGCTGTATGGCTGCACCACTTCAACTCTAACAAAGCGCCTTAAGAATAAGCTAGATGGGAGTTGCACAAGGATGCTGCGTGCAGGCTTGAACAAGTCGTGGAAACAGCACCCCAGAAGAAAGCAGCTGTATAGCAACCTGTCTCCCATCTCACAAACCATCTGAGTGAGACGGACAAGGCATGCTGGACACTGTTGGAGAAGCAAGGATGATCCCATGAGCGACGCTCTCCTGTGGCGTTGGTATAGACAGTTCTAGATATAAAATAACCCTCCACGAGTTGGCCTACCGTTAATATCGATAACTCTACTATTATTCTTACTGTTGCATAATCTATGCAACCGCATAGATTATTGTCAACCCCTGTATTTCTGAATGTATGGCCCCTTTTCATATCACGGGCGGGACTTTCCATGGAATATTACAGAAAGCCCGCGAAGTACGTGAAGTCACGTGGGTTAACTCGCACTGCCTGCTTGGACGTCCGATGAGAAACATGGGCTCATTATGAACACGCGCTTGTGTTAGTTAGAAGAAGAATTTTAGTTAAGTAAATAAAAGTTTAAAGAAATGAGATGGTGTTCTTGTTTGATGAATGTCTTGGCAAAAAGACTGACCAAGAAGAAGGAATGCATCAAAGACGAACAGCCAACAGGAATCTAGAAATAGAATTCAACATGGAGAGAAAGAATAGAAACGACTAGAGATCACCAAACGACCAAAGAAGTAAGTAATGCAAAATGCATATGAATCTCTCTATCTACCTGTGTATATCGCTCCCCCCTCTCCAGGATGTAACATTACTAATAATTTTACAGTCATGATAATTATTCAAAAGTCTTGATTAGTTTTGAAATGTTCATCGCAGTTGACATAAAATAATTAATCGATGTTTTCTTCTTGATTGATGCACTGGAAATGGCACCAACCGAAAACTAATAGAATTAAGTTGATCTAAAATACCGAAAGGATCGTTTGCGAATCCGAAAGGAAAATTCAGCAAATTTATTTTCCTTTGTCTCGAAAAACAAAATTCTCATTAATTATAATCTCAATAAACCTAAATTAAATACTTCCTTTATGAAACTCTATTAACTCGGAATTCATTTATTTTATTAGGAATAAATTTGAACCGCTTTTATTTATGCGTTATTGATTTTTTCTAAGACATAGCTTGGCAGAATAACTCTTTTTGAACGTAACAAAAAAATAAATAAATAAAATTTAAAAAAAAAACGTAATAACCCAGCCACTGTGTATTTAGTTCGTGTAACCAATAGAGGATTTTCACAATTAGCCTCTACTGAGATCTAACTTCATTATATAAAGAGATGGTGTTCGATATCTAAGATAGAGCCTAAAATGGTAATGAAACAGAAAGTAAAACCAACAATAAAAACGTGAATGCATTCTGAAAAGGAAAAAGTAAAACAGGCAGAGTGGCCTATTGTCAGTATGAGCCGGAGAATGAGGGAGTCTATTCCATTTTCACTAGAGCTAGATCTGGGGGTCTGGAGTCAAACTCTACACCTGACATCAGCTCCCCACTTTACCGCACAGATCTAAGCTGTGCCTCTCCTACGATGTTGGCGGGGGGCGGTATCGAACCCGGAACCTTGTGGTAGATGCTGAGATAAACCAAAGTGATGGTAATTAATGCAGGGTTTGTTTTTTTGTTTTTTTTAATGTTTTTTTTTTTTTTTCACTTCGCGCTAATACCCTTGTGAAAGGAGGAAATCCATCTGTTCTTCCCCAAAATATGGAACTTTATGGCCATTTCAGACGGTGGTGTTTCGTGGCAAAAAGTACTGCCTGACCAGGCTGGGCTTCGGCTTGAACGTGAGGCCACAAATCATGAAGACCATCATTAGTACTGTGCTGTCCCAAGATGAAGCTATCAAAAAGGCGACGTCGGCCTACCTTGATGACATTTACATCAACGAAGATGTGAAGCAAGCGTCGCACGTCCGAGCGAAATTGACACAATTTGCCCTGGTTTGCAAGGATCCAGAGCGGCTTGAAGACGGAGCGCGCGTACTGGGCCTGGAAGGCATCGGACCCCCCCCCCCCTACGTTCATATTTATGTTGGGTGGCAGGATTAGAATGTTAGTTAAAAAATCTTTAATATATTGGTACATGTGTTAAATGTTTCTATTCAAGTTATTTTTTTGTTAAAACTTATCCAAATTTCTACGAGGATTCGTATATCGAAGAATGTGAATTTGTCAGTTAATTGATATGGTTTTATGGAGCAATGTACATACTGAGATCGACTTTTTCTCGATTTGTTTACGCTTCACATTTAAACCGATATGCACGCCTAATTCATTTAATTATAATTAATTAATTAACAAATTAGGTATGACTTTAATTAAGCACATAATCTCCCAAAAATTGTCGGCCTTCGCTATTTCAACACATTGTTTGTTCACTTCATATATATATATATATATATATATATATATATATATATATACCAAACAAACACTCGCGGTGAGAAAAAACCAGCAAATAGTTTGATTGTAAAAATATACTACCAAACATCACCTGGGGAGAAAACATTTTTGAAAAAAAGAAAAGACCAAGATAGTCGTAGCAACCAAAAATAATCGGTTGATACAATACTTGGCCAAAAGAAAAAAACAATTTATATGTATATATATAAGAAATATACATTCATATAAAAACCGCCAGGATATACTAAAGCTAATAAGTAAAGAATGCTCAATACCTAAGTAGAACAAATAATATAGATAAACCTAAGGAGTCAGATAGAACTACTTAAAGTTTCGCTAAGTGCTCTTCAGGGCTAAAATCTTAGCCCTGAATAGCACTAAGGTTTATCTTTATATATATATAATATATATATATATATATATATATATATATATATATGTGTGTGTGTGTGTGTGTGTGTGTGTATAAACTTTGTTCTTGAGATCGTTGTTTATTTGGTCTTTTGAAGCATTGGAAAAAAGAACAAAAACAAGAAAAACAGAACAAAAATCAGAATTTTAATATTCAATTGTTGTTCTATTCCTGGTTTGGTCAATTCCGATATTTCGTGTGAACCTTCGCCCTTTTTAAAGGTATATGAGACGATCTGGAGAAAAAATTAAATGCTGTATATGAGGGCAAAATGTAATTAAATGAAGTGGACGGATTTGGCGTTTTTTGTGTAACGTAACTCATCCGA
>CM042164.1:33878962-33915092 GCA_023376005.1 Doryteuthis pealeii
CCTTTCGGGGTTATTTTATGTCGAAGACATTTTATTTGATTCATTCTTGATAGGTATTGAATTTTTTTTAACTCAATTTTTTAAACTTATTTTTTTCCATTTTACGCATAGGTGAGTCAATGACAGTTACCCCTTTTTGATCTTGATTAAGAAAGGACTTGTCTTTCATTTACACCGTCAATATCCGGTTGTTTTAACATACGATTTTTAGATTTTTTTAAAATTAGAAAACTAACCCTAACTCTAACCCTAACACTAACCCCTAACCCTAACCCCAAACCTAACCCCTAATAAACAACCGGATATTGACGATGGAAATAAAAACATGTCCTTTCTTAATCGAGATCATAAAGGGGTGCCTAAATGTAATATGGTCCTAAACTTCTTTATCCATGCATACACATTTCTACGAGGTCGGGGTGTGTTCATGTACTTGGATGCAAAAAGCGTTCGATGAATTTCAGCCCGTGGCACTTCTTTTGATCAGGGAAATCAGGTCACTTCCTTGATGTATACTCTTAATGGATCAACTATGTTTACACTGTAAAGAAAGCAAGTAAAATGGCGCGATCACGTTTAAATATCAATCACGTGACCGCATAAATGGCAACTATAAGCATTCTTGCTCAGAACGCAGTGCAACAATAATAATATGTTATGGGGAAATCGTTCGGGTAGAAACCACAAGGTTCCCAGTTTGATACCGGCCCTCGCCAACTCAGCGCATGAGTAGCACAGGGATCTGTGCGGTAAACTAAAGAGCTGATGGTAGGTGTAATGTAATAAAATATTATGCTAAATCAGTAAGACTAAGGAGATGTGTAAAATAGATATTCATTATACTAGCAAGTATAAAATAATATGTTAATGTAATAAAATATGTTAAATCAGTAAGACTAAGAAAAGAAAATAAGAATGCATATGAAAATATTTCATTTATTTTTATTTATATCTATATAAGTAAGTCGTCGGGGCGACCTAAAGTCGGTATCAGCTAATCAGTGAGGGAGTCTATCCCCTTTTCACTAGCGCTAGACCAAGGAGATTGTTTTTGCGTCTGAGGTGGGGCGCCACGCCTACCATCAGCTCCTTACTTTACCGCATATATCCCTGTGCTACTCATATGCTGAGTTGGCGAGGGCCGGTATCAAACTAGGAATCTTGTGGTTTCTAGCCGAACGCTCTACCGACTGAGCTAACCCGAATTGGTAAAGTGTATAACTGGGAACCAAAAGGTTATTGGTTCGATACCGGCCCTCGATAACTAAGCGTATGAGTAGCACAAGGATACGTAAAATTAGGAGCTAATGGTATGTGTGGCGCTCAACTTCAGACGCAAAAACAATCTCTTTGGTCTAGCGCTAGTGAAAAGGGGATAGACTCCCTCGCTGATTGGCTAATACCGACATTAGGCCGCCCCGCCGACTTTACTTTATGGGGAAAGTGCGGGTGATTTTTGACGCTCCCTCGTAAGTTTGGTGATACCATATGTTTACCAAGGCATCTATGCAGGCAGGGCTCCAATTCTAGAGTCGATTCTGAGTACCCTTAGCTGGAGAAGATTCTCAGATTTATTACATCATAGTATATCATTTCTTAAGCTCAGAAATAAGGGACACGCAGTGGGAACTACATGTTAGTATAGATTTATTATTTAATATAACTGTAAATTTATTACATATTCTAGGTGATTTTATTACATATTATTAAACTGAATTGAAAATTCATTGCATATTATCGGAGATTTATTAAATAGTATTCCAAATTTAGGCTAAATATATCATATATTGTGGCATACAATGGCTGTTAATAAAATTGCAAGAGCTTTAAGGAAGATGCCGAACGTAATTTGTGCAGAGTATTTGCATTAGAATGAGTAGTGTGACACTATTAGATCTTATGTCCCTCGATGCACATATTTAGGTGCAGTAATGCATATGTGTGTGGGTGCGAGTTTTCTTGCATGAGTATGCATGTGTATGAATATAGCGTATATGTGTGTATGTATATGCTTGTTGAATCGTATTTTTACGAGTATTTATGCGTATAATTATAATATATATATATATATATTATATATATATATATATATATATATATATATATGCGAAACAAAAGCTAAGTATGTAAAAAAAAATTTCTATTAACGGTTTTTATTTATTTGTTCATTTTTGTTTTCAAAAAAATTTTGACATCACACGGTCGCAACATATTGCAACATCTTACCGGATGTCAGCCTTGTTCTCAACAAACTTTTTAAAAAAAAAAAAAAAAAAAAAAGAGAAATAAGAAATTACAGTTATTCGCCCATTCATAAAGGAGGAGAAGAAGAAAGAGAGGAAAAAGGAGAGGAAAAGGAAATAAGAAGAGAAATTATAACCACACAATAAAAAAAACATAAGCACGTCATTTCTGAAAATAAACTCTGATGATAAAGCTTTGCTTTGAAATCGATTAGACATATAAAATCTTTTTGTCTTTATTTTTTTTACGCATTGTATTGCCTTCGAATTTTATTATTTCATACATATATATATATATATATATATATATATATATATATATATATAGCTTGGTTTGTTTTACGGCATATCAATCTCAGTGGGTCATTTAATGCTGACAAAGTTTTAAAATAAATTCATTCTTAATGGATAATCAAATTTTGTTTATAAACTCATGTTTTTATATTTAAGCCATAGATGGGACCATAACAGGTACTACCACTCCGGGTCAGGGTGGACCAGCAAGCTTTGGGGATGAAGGGGTGCTCCACATTCCCCAAACCTCCAAAACAGGAACCTCATCATCAGATAGAGTTTAACGTCATTCCTAGGACGTGTAGACCCTCAGCCACCACCTTCTACCACCCATATGATAAAAAGGGTTGGGACTTGCCATAAGAACAAATACCTGAAGAAGACCGGAGAGCATATCGGCCGAAACGTTGTACAAATAACAATGAAGATGGGGACAATAGTCCGAATAATGCAGATATTACTAATCATCAAGCCTCATCTCAAACATTCAGAGAAATTGTAGTTCGTAGTTTGGATTTGAAATGAATTTTTTTGTGACACTAGTCCTGGAACTTTTCTGACATACCTCGTATATAATTGGAGATATCACAACGTCCGTCATGTGATATTTATGATAATCTATAATTTGGAAATGTTGTTTGCAGAAGGCACCAATTATTTAATTGTAAATTCCCTTTTTAAAATTACAGTGTTTTAAATAAATCTAAATATTGTGATTGTAAATTTCAACTTTTTAATGAAACCACAAAGCACAGAAAATATATTTGTGGCAATCTTGAATTTTGAAATTTTTGTAAAATGCAACTTATTTAATTGTAAACACGTTTTGAAATAACAGACTCACCATTGAATATTGATTGTCAATTTGAATATTGTGATAAAACGCAAATTCGTGCAGTTTCTCACACCATACATTGTTTTAATTTGAGATGAAGGAAGAAATTATAATCTAATTCTAAAATCTCAGGTTGAAAAAAATGATTCTATAAAACTAAAGTCTATTGAAATATTGAATTTCAAACATTTTCATGAAACACAAAATTACATGAAATACATTTTTAGCAATCTTGAATTTCGAAATTGGTATTGCATAAATGAATAATTATTCAGTTGTAAGAGATCTGCAGGCCATATATGACCTTTAGGCACCCCTTTTTAATCTCGATTAAGAAAGGACATATTTTTTCATTTACACCGTCAATACCCGGTTGTTTGTTAGGGGTTAGGGTTAGGGGTTAGTTTTATAATTTTTTTTTTAAATCTAAAAATCGTCGGTTAAACTAACCGGATATTGACGGTATAAATTAAAAACATGTCCTTTCTTAATCGAGATTAAAAAGGGGTGCCTTAAGGTCCAGATTTGCTAATATAATAGAGTTTACATTAATCTAAAATATCGTGATTGTGACATTTCAACATTTTCAGGACACACAAGATTACAGCAAATACATTTCTAGCAATATTTCTCAGGAAAAAAACAACAAAAATAAACACAATATGTGTCAAGGTAAAAAAAAATATATACATAAGTAAAAGGTACATATTCTAGGTAAAACAAGACATTAGGTTTTTAATTTCCCAGAATTCACACTGAATTATCTATTGGACACATAGCATAGTGGATAAAGGCGTTGATTTAATACTGTTTTAAGTGACAGTTAGTTCTAAGCTGCAGGTTCAATCCCGGTCAAGGGTGACATTAACATTGAATAGTAATTGACACAGCTTAATACATGTACCCAGCTATGGTTAGTGGAATGAGAATAAGATACCCCCGTGGATTGAATAAAGGGATGGGTTCAAAGTTCCGTGATGGTTCCCGATCACAAGAAGGTTCCCGAGCTCGAGAAGGGTCCTGAGTCCGATAAGAAATAGCTGAAGAATGTCGGACGGCACATCGGCCTAAACGTTGCACATATAACAATAAAGATGAGGACAATAGTCCGAATAATCTAAATAATACTAATTTCTAGCAATATTGAATATTTTACTTGACGATGCAAAAAGCATATTTAATTGTAAAATTTCATCATTTTTACAGTCTGATCTCCCTGAAAAGATAAAGTGGAAATTCTTCCCAGCTGTAGCCGTATTGGTGCTACTATACGGCAGTACCACTTGGACTGTAACGAAGCGCTTAGATCAAGATTAAATGGGAGCTACACAAGAATATTGCGTGTTATCTAGAACAAATCGTGAAAGTGTAGCCTCACAAGAAAGAAATTGTACTGCTACTTGCACCCTATCCCACAAACCATCCAAGTAGGACGAACAAGACATTCTCGATACTGATGAAAAAGTAAGGACGAACACATAAGTGACGTTCTCCTGTGGACATCTATGCATAGACACATCACTGTATGCCGACTAGGAACAACCAACACCAATCATCTCTATACGGATTATAGCTGCTGCGTGAAGGACCTTCCAGAGGCGATGATTGATACTGACGATGGGAGATAGAAAGAGAGAGAGAGAGAGAGAGAGAGAGAGAAAGAAAGAAAGAAAGAAAGAAAGAAAGAGAGAGAGAGATAGTCATTTTGTCGGGCGTGATTTGATGATGATGAGAGATCATCATCATCATCATGTCGCGCTGTTAGCACGGATATCCATGACAATCTCTCTCCATCCGTCCCTATCACTCATCACTCTTGGGAGGTCCTCTATGCAGCATCCTGTATCTGCACAGAGCTGGTCCATGTACGTCTTTGTTGGCCAGCCCACACTGGCATGCCCATGTGCTGGTTTCCACTGGAGGACGTCATGAGTTCGTTCTTGCTTCTCCAGCAGTGTCCTGCGTGTCTTGTCCGTCTTACTCGGATGGTTTGGGTGATAAGTGACTGGTGGCCGTACAGCTGTTTTCTCGTGTGGTGTTGTCTTGATCAGGATCACACGCAGCATTCTTGTGCAGCTCCAACCCAGTTTATTCTCTAGTCGCTTCGTTAGGGTCCAGGTGGTTCAGCCATACAGCAGTACTGACACGACAACGGCCTGGGAGAATTGTCTCTAACTTGTCTGTGAGATTGGATTTCCATATGACTGATTATTTATATATAGCAGACCATGTCTTTCCTATGCGTGCATTAACATCGTTTTCTGTGGAGGAGATATTACTGCCTAAGTACCTAAAGTGTTCTACCGAGTTTAGGAGTTTGCCATCAATACACAGGAGACTGAATCTTAAATTTTATAATTCACTTTGCAGGAAGTACTTATTATTTAATTGCAAAATCTCGATTTAGATAAATTAAAAGCGTTGTTCGGACTATTGTCCCAATCTTCATTGTTATTTGTACAACGTTTCGGTCGATATACCCTCCGGCCTTCTTCAGGTATTTCTTTTCGAACTCGAGAATTTTCTTGTCGTATTCGGGAGCCATCATGGAACTTTGACCCTAATCCTTTATTTATTCCACGGGGGTATCCTGTTCTCATTCCGCTAACCATAGCTTGGGGGTAGGAGTTGTGCTGATTAATTATTTTTCTAACTGCTTTCACTCAGTATTGAACTCGGGAACCAGAGATAACTGTCACTTAGATCTGTCTTTTAACCCAACTGCCTAATCCACTCGGCCATGTGTCCAATTGGACAATTGAGTGTGAATCTTGGGAACTTATAAACCTAATGTCTTGATTTGGCTAGAATATCTACCTATTTTACTTATGTATGATTTTTTACCTAGACTCATATTGTGTTGTTTTTTTTGTTTTTTTTTAACGCTAATAATACTAATCTTCAAGCCTCATCTCAAACATTCAGAGAGATACATTAAAATATTGGGATTTCAAAATTTTCATGAAACTCCTAATGATGTGAAATAAATTAGTGGCAACGTTGGATTTTGAAAGTGGTTTTGCGGAAAGGACTTATAATTTAATTGTAATTTTAATTGTCCCTATTACAATAAATGTTCCCATTAAATTGAAATATTGTGATTGAAGAAATGTCAACAATTTCCTGAAATTCAATATGAAATTAAGAACATTTCTCTCAATGGTCTCGATGCGTTCTTTTTTTTTAACGCCACGTGGAAGGTCGTGATAGTCGTTATAGCCGTTGTTCATTCAATTTCAGTTTTATTATTTTCATCTCGATTATTAATAGAAGATATATATATATATGAAGAAAGGTAGACAGACACGGGATTTTGTACAAAATAGATGTTTATTGTAGGTGGTGATGTCGACGTTATAACGTTTCAGTCTGTTAGACCTTCTTCAGGATGTTGGATTGAGTTCTTGCTTCAACGGTGAACATTTTCATACTGAGAGTTAGGAGGTCATGAATATATATATATATATATATATATATATATATATATATATATATATGGGGGTGTATCAAATGTATTTTCGTTTTTTTACAGACATCTTATATACATATACAAACACTACCTGTAACTCCACATTATTGCTAATAATATTACAGGGTGCTCAAAAAAATTAATATCATTTGAAATAAAGAGTACTCAATATTTTTTGATTGGCCATATGTATATAAATTTTTATTTATGTATTTATGTATTTATTTATAATACGCAACATTGGTAATCTCAGAATTAGAGAAAGATTATTAATAGCTAAATTAGGTCCTAGTATAAACAATAGATTAGAATTAAACACCGATTATATAATTAATTAAAATACACGTTTCATATATAGTATATAGAATATATAGTATGTATATTTTACACATATATATATACATATAACAAATAAATAAAAATAGATAAATACATATATATATTTCTTTTTTCAGGCATGTGTTATTGAATAACACGGAGTACTTCTTCATTATTTGAATGTGTGTCTTTTCCAGTCGTCTGGCGATCTTTCTGGTGTTTGGATCGAATTTAAATAGGATATTTCCCATACTGTTAGCCCGAGCGCTTTCGACTACTTCCCCAGTCGTCATCATGGGGTATATGAGTTGGTTCGTGTTTTTTAGGTCTTTTATCTATGTTCTTGTTGTTTTTTTGTATATATATATATATATATATATATATATATATATATGCAGATTTTCCCAGAATCCGCTGGGTATCTGATAAGTATATATGTATATGTATATATGATACACACACATATATATATATACAAGGTGTGTCATAAAAGTATTGATTAAAATACTATGATTTATTGCTTATAGTCTTATTGATTTAACATAATATTTTAGTATCATCTGCGTTATTCGGATGATTGTCCCCATCTTCATTGTTATTTGTACAACGTTTCGGCCAAAAAGCCCTCCGGCCTTCTTCAGGTATTTCTTGTCGGAATCGGGAACCTACTCGGACTCGGTAACCATCACGGAACTTTGAACCTAACCCTTTATTTAGTCCACGGGCGTATCCTGTTCTCATTCCGCTAACCATAGCTGGGGTAGGAGTTGTGTTAATTATTTTTCTAACTGGTAATCTCAGAATTTTCTACTCAGGATTGAACTCGGGATCCAGAGATAACTGTCACTTAGAACTGTCTCAACCTAACTACCTTATCCACTGGGCCATGTGTCCAATTGGACAATTGAGTGTGAATTTTGGGAACTTATAAACCTAATGTCTTGATTTGGCTAGAATATCTACCTATTTACTTATGTATGATTTTTACCTGGACTCATATTGTTTTTTGTTTTCTTTTTTTAAATCTGAATAATTAACACAACTTCTACCCCAGCTATAGTTAGCGCAATAACAACAGGATACCCCCGTGGACTAAATAAAAGGTTAGGTTCAAAGTTCCGTGATGGCTCTCGATTCCGATAAGAAAGTTCCCGAGTTCGAAAAGAAGGTTCCCGAGTCCGAGAAGGTTCTCGAGTCCGTGAAGGTTCCCGAGTCCGACAAGAAATACCTGAAGAAGGCCGGAGGGCATATCGGCCGAACCGTTGTACAAATAATAATGAAGATGGGGACAATAGTCCGAATAACGCAGATGATACTAATCTTCAAGCCTCATCTCAAACATTCAGAGAAATAATATTTTATTATTTTAAAATATTATTTTATACTTGCTAGTATAAAGAATATCTATTTTACACATCTCCTTAGTCTAACTTATTTAACATAATATTTTATTACATTAATATATTATCTTATGCTTACTAGTATAATGAATATCTATTTTACATATATCTCCTTAGTCTAACAAATATAACATAATATTTTATTACATTAACATATTATTTTATACTATAATGAATATCTATTTTACATATATCTCCTTAGTCTAACTGATATAACATAATATTTTATTACATTAACATATTATTTTATACTATAAGGAATATCTATTTTACATATATCTCCTTAATCTAACTGATATAACATAATATTTTATTACATTAACATATTATTTTATACTATAAGGAATATCTATTTTACATATATCTCCTTAGTCTAACAAATATAACATAATATTTTATTACATTAACATATTATTTTATACTATAATGAATATCTATTTTACATATATCTCCTTAGTCTAACTGATATAACATAATATTTTTACATTAACATATTATTAACATATTACACATATCTCGTTAGTCTAACTGATATAACATAATATTTTATTACATTAACATATTATTTTATACTATAAGGAATATCTATTTTACACATATTTCCTTTAACATATTTTATTACATTAACGTAGTATTTTATACTTGCTAGTATAATGAATATCTATTTTACACATATCTCGTTAGTCTTACTGATTTAACATAATATTTTATTACATTAACGTAGTATTTTATACTTGCTAGTATAATTAATATCTATTTTACACATATCTCCCTAGTCTAACTGATTTAACATAATATTTTATTACATTAACATATTATTTTATACTTGCTAGTACAATGAATATCAATTTTCCACAGAATCTCATTCCTTGTCAAGGCACTTAATTCTGTAGGAAATTGTCAAAATAAAAATCTGGCTTAAAGATAACATTCATAAACTGTGATGATATAGAGGTCAATCAGGGACAGCAACATATATAAAAAGTTCCGCGATTGAATTTGGGGATCTATATTTGTACGTATTACTATTCATGTCCTGTGGCAATTTCTTTTTGCTGATGTAGATAGTGCAAACCCTCCCTGGTGTGAGGGGTGAGAGATCCTTAGCGAAATGTAATTATGAGTTGGGAGTATGGCCTTATAAAGAAAGTAATTAATATTCAATTTTATCTCGGCCCCATAGAAAATTTCTCATAAAACCAAAGATAAATCCGTGCCCCCAGGCATTTGCCGCTGGGGTGCTGAAGAGAACACATGACAGTACAGACGGGCCGTTTGAGAGAAATAGTTTTCCCTAAGTGCTGGAGAAAATTACTATATACAAGTTGCTGAGAAAATCCGTAAAAGAACAAAGCAGCCACATAAATTCCCTGGGGGGTAAGGGGTTAATTGAAGTACGGTTTATGACCATCTGAAATAAATGTAACCAATTGATAGTAAAACGGGCGTATTCGACATTTGCTTGCGTGCGAAACACATTTCCTTAAGCTAAGTTTTCTGGTGACTTTACTTGTCACTTTCTTATGGTTTCGGCCAGTTTTCTCAGCCTTCTTCCGAAATAAAGAACAACAAAAAAACAAAAACAAAAAACATAGCATGGTTACTATAAGGTTTGGGGTGGCAGGATTTTGAATTAGACATCGGAACAAACTTCATCGAGCCATGCAGTAAACCCCCCCTCTCTCTCTCTCTCTCTCTCTCTCTCTCTCTCTCTCTTTCTCTCCTCTCTCTCTCTCTCTCTCTCTCTCTCTCTCTCAATATATTTATATATAAATTTATATACATATATACGTATAAAATTTATCTTAAAATGTCCAGTATGTTAAGCGTAAATATATATATATATATATATATATATATATATATATATATATATATATATATATATTCCGCTTAATATACTTAAAGTTATAAAATAAATTTGGAATATAACCCAAATAAACAGTAATGTGGTTAGCAACTTTTAAACGCACACACACACACACACACACACACACACACACACACACACAAAGACACACACACACAAACACATACACACATATATATATAAATGGTGTGTCAAAAAAGTATCGAGATTCTTTGAACTATTTGACACACCTTGTATTCTGAAAAAAATAACGTTCCATTTATTGATCATTTCTTTCTTGGTAAATACAACTACAATCTTGATACTTTTATGACAAACCTCATATATATATATATATATATATATGGGAGAATATGTGCTTAAATGAAGTCGAACCTATTTTTTTGAAATTTAATTCATTAATAATTAATTAGGCGGGATTAAACTATTTAAATGTAAGGCTAAACAAATCGAGAAAAATCAATCTCTGTATGTACATTTCGGCCTATTAGGCCTCATCAGCAGAGCTATAGATACGAAGACCGCCCCGTGTGTGATTCGAAACCTGTCTGTCAAATTAGCAGGCAAGTGTCTTACCTCCACACCAAACGGACTTAGCAGGATTCTCTTCGCTTTGTTAAGTAGTAGTATTTTATATTCCTCTTAAGTGACCTCTGCACGAACTTACGAGACGTAAAACAAACAGACGATGTTTGTGATATGGCTATTTTCAGCCGACAATATTTGGGAGAATATGTGCTTAAATGAAGTCGAACCTATTTTTTGAAATTTAATTCATTAATAATTAATTAGGCGGATTAAACTATTTAAATGTAAGGCTAAACAAATCGAGAAAAATCAATCTCTGTATGTACATTTCGGCCTATTAGGCCTCATCAGCAGAGCTATAGATACGAAGACCGCCCCGTGTGTGATTCGAAACCTGTCTGTCAAATTAGCAGGCAAGTGTCTTACCTCCACACCAAACGGACTTAGCAGGATTCTCTTCGCTTTGTTAAGTAGTAGTATTTTATATTCCTCTTAAGTGACCTCTGCACGAACTTACGAGACGTAAACAAACAGACGATGTTTGTGATATGGCTATTTTCAGCCGACAATATTTGGGAGAATATGTGCTTAAATGAAGTCGAACCTATTTTTTGAAATTTAATTCATTAATAATTAATTAGGCGGGATTAAACTATTTAAAATAGGCCGAAATGTACATACAGAGATTGATTTTTCTCGATTTGTTTAGCCTTACATTTAAATAGTTTAATCCCGCCTAATTAATTATTAATGAATTAAATTTCAAAAAATAGGTTCGACTTCATTTAAGCACATATTCTCCCAAATATTGTCGGCTGAAAATAGCCATATCACAAACATCGTCTGTTTGTTTACGTCTCATATATATATATATATATATATATATATATATATATATATATATATATATATAAACGCAACGCACTCCTATAAAAGGGATGGAGAACGCTATGGCGGCCTTTACATATATACAGATGTGTGTATTAAAACAGTTAAAATCCACTTCGCATTCAGTAGATGATGATGGCCGAACGGTTAAGCTGTCCGACTGCTGCTGAATCGATCGGAGTTCTATCCCGGCTGTAGGTAGCTCAGAAAATGTCTAGCCACACTGAAGAGACTTGATAAGTCGAAACACGTATCTGTGGATCACTATATATATATATATATATATATATATATATATATATATATATATATATATATATATTGGCTTGTTGGTTGGTTTTGAATGCAAGTGTAAAGAAAAAAGAAGGTAACTATGATGTTGTTTGTTAACCTGTCACTTTATTCTTAATATTTCAGATAAAAAATCCCATCATCAACTGAAGTGGTCCTAGCAGTTGCTCAATTTGTTCTGTCTCGGGTCTTCCAAATTCTGTGTGTCTGTGTGGTTGGGGGTGCTTGTTTATGTGTGTGTAAGTGTGTGTGTGTATGCGTGCTCGTGTGTGTAAGTGTAATTGTGTGTGTGTGTGTGTGTGTGTGTGTGTGCTTATGTCTGTGTGTCTGGTCATATCTTTTTATTTTATTCTAATTATTATTCCAGATTTGATTTTCTTCTAAGTAAGGTTTTTTTTTGTTTATTAATAGGATTATCTGATCTCTTTTTTTTATTGATATGTGTCTGAGATTAACATTCCATATATATATATATATATATATATATATATATATTATATATATATATATATATATTATAAACAAAGATATCAAATGAACATCTGATGAACTTTATCAAGACGACCCTAATAAAAAAGTTATAAAACTCAGCTAATAAATTTATTAGCAAGCCACCGAAAAAACAAAAACACCTGTTTAAAAGACTAATGTTAAAAATGAAATTCCTTTATATTCCACTCCCACAAAAATAGGAAGAGGGAGTGAAATACTCATGTATATATATATATACATGCATGTAAGAATTCATTTTCATATTCTCAATCAAAGCCTGAAGAAGATACCAGAAGATCTGAAACACGTGTTGCATATGTAAAACAAAAAGAATTTTAAAAATTTTTTCCTGAGAACGAAATACATTTTGCGGACCTTCTTTTTCTATAAAATATTGAATTTTCTCCCGTTGGAACAAGAACAACAGTTTATATATATATATATATATCTTATTATAATGGTGTGTTTTTTCTGTCTGTAACCGAAACTATATTCCTACTCAAGTCACAATTCTCTTAGTTATTGACATCACATTCTCCATGATTTTATTTTTATCTAAACCTCAATTATTAATAAAATTGTCTTACATTATTAATACTGTTAACTATGTCTACATACTAACAACATGCAATTATATTTATATATACAACAAAATAGTGCTTTACAATGTGAACGGGAAGGCTAATTTGCATATTAATATTAAAAAATCGAATTTAATAGATATGTGCTTAGTATTATTGATTTCTAACTGTTTGGTTTTATTCTAATGAATATAAGCAAAAATCTCTTCAATGAATCTTAAAAGAAATCCATTAACAAGAACAAATAACTGTAATTTTATTCTTTACTTCCTCTTATAACTAAATATTTAAATTAGAAAAAAATAACAATGAAAGACGAGAGTGATGGAAGAGTAAGTTTCAGTTGTTCCATTTTTTATTATACTCCCTCTGTTTCAAATCTTTTATTATACTCCCTCTGTTTCAAATCTTTTTATCTGTATTCTTATTTAGTTTCATTAGCCTTTCTAATTTAATACAATATTTTATTAGATTAAAACTTAAATACTTGCACCCGGATGGTGCATATATTTGCTAGTATATATAATAATTAAAGCAATATGCTTAAAATCACTTGTAGAAGAAATCAATTTGCGACAGAATGAGAATCTTGTTATTTCTCTATGTTTATTACAAGACTCAACATAAAATAAAACCGTTCTGACTCAGCAAAACTTTCTACTTTAGCAGATTATGCCACGTTAGCAGAAAAGATTGAAAGTTCCTGGGGGGTAATGTGTGTTAGATCTATGCATAATACAACTCATCGAGGGTAACTCGATGGAGTGATTACGAATTACAGCACAGAGACAGCAAAAACCGGAAATGGGGGGGGGGATAGAAAGTTGTGGCAGTTGATGTGGTCCAGACTGTCTCTTTCGATCTCACACCATGCCACAAACCTCACCTTCCGCACTGCAGTTATTTTTAGCTCTCTAATTTCTCATCAGAGATTTTATTTCTTTCGTCTATTTTTATCCTGAATAATTGATTCAGGTTTTCCATTTCTATTTTGAAAATTTTAATCTCGGATACATGTCAGCTTCAACATTTGGAGCGTCATTGTCTAAGGTTTTGTTATGTTAACTGAAGCAGGTTCTATTAGATCTATGCATAATTTTCTTTATATATACTAGCAAATATATGCACCCTCCGGGTGCAAGTATTTAAGTTTAAATGTAATAAAATATTAAATTAAATCAGAAAGGCTAATAAAACTAATTAAGAATTCAAATAAAAAGATTTGAAACGGAGGGGGGTATAATCGGAAAATAGAACAACTGAAACTTACTCTTTCATCACTTCCGTTTTTCAATGCTAAATTTTCATAATTTAACTATTTAGTTAAAATAGGAAGTAAAGAATAAAATTACAGTTATTTCTTCTTGTTAATGAATTTCTTTTAGGATTTATTGAAGAGATTTTTACTCATATTCATTAAGATAAAACCAAACAATTAGAAATCAATAATACCAAGCACATTTTTATTAAAATCAGTTTTTTTAATATCAATATGCAAATTAGCTTTACGTTTACACTGAAAACTGGTATTTTGTTGTATATATAAATACAATTGCATGTTATTAGCATTTAGGTAAGGCCAACAGTATTAATAATGTCAAACAGTTTTATTATTAATTGCGGTTTAAATAGAAATAGAATCATGGAGAATGTGATGTAAATAACTAAGGGAATTGTGACTTGAATACTAATATAGTTTCGGTTACAGACAGAAAAACACACAATCTCCATTATAATAAGATATATATATATATATATATATGTGTGTGTGTGTGTGTGTTAAACTGTACATACAATTCTTGTCGGACGAGTTTTTTTTCGATCCTTTCTAATTTTCTGGCCATCTTTTTGGTGTCACGGTGGAACTGGTGTAACAGTCCACCATTAATGAAACCTTTGGTGGACTATTACACCAGTTCTACCCTGACACCAAAAAGATGGGCAGAAAATTAGAAAGGATCGAACAAAAACTCGTCCGACAAGAATTGTCTGTACAATTTAACACAACATGTTTAAAAGAAAAAATGCTGCCAAAATACACTTATTTTTAATATATATATATATATATATATATATATATATATATATATATATATATTAAGATAGGAGGTTGGAGTAAATCCGACAATATGAGGCAAGGAAAAAGGAAAAGTGGACAAAAAATAATAACTCAAACAAGTAGAAGTAGGAGAGATAGATTTCGTTCCGCTTTAAGCTCATCAGTCTGTTTATTCAAAACATGGTACATACATTTGTATTTATAGAAGAGAAAGTGAGTTTGGTGATGAATTCAGGGGGGGGGTTGTGAAGATTTGGTTAGTCCAGAGGATATCTATCATAGAAAGTGGAGTGGGAAAGGTCAGAGGATTGTAGTTTGTTTGGGGAGATAAGATGAGGAGGTTGCTAGGTGCTTGTTAGGAAAGGGGGTGGTAGGAAGAAGTGGATTAAAATTCTTGGTTGGTCAGGAGAGAGTTTTTTTATTTATTGCATGGAGAGTGGGGGATAGTAATAGAAGAAGATGTAGAGGATGGTGGCAACAAAATTATACCATCAGTTTTTCTGGTAGGTGTGAAAAGTTGTTGAGGCTGGTGGCACTAAGTTAGGCCATTAGTTTTATGGTAGGTGCGGATAGGAATTTTGATTCTTTGAGTGTGAACGGAGAAGAGATGAGATGAAAAGGGGCAGAGTCTCTCTTACTATTTAACTTTCTTTTATTTAGATTTTTTTTTAAGAATCCATTTTGAAGCCTATTGATCAAAGCTTTTACTATATCTATTTTACCCGCACAAAATGGAATCTGCAACCCGAGTTCTAATTCACACCAATGTTTAAAACACAGGAACTCAGTTTTATCTGAGTTTACATAGAAGCCAGTTCCTTTTGCAGCCTTCTTTAGGCTATGTAGCAATTATTCAGTTTGTGCAGCTGTATTCGCTATCTGCATAGACAACATCGGTAATATTTCTGTGCGTCATAGTCTGTTTCTTGGGTATTCATCTTGTGCAGTTGTATTCGCGAGAAGCGCTTGACCATCTGCATAGACCGCATCGGTAATAGTTTTTGTGCGCTATAGTTTCTTGGTTATTCATCTTGTGCAGTTGTATTCGCGAGAAGCGCTTGATCATCTGAATAGACCGCATCGGTAATAGTTTCTGTGCGTCATAGTCTGTTTCTTGGTTATTCATCTTGTGCAGTTGTATTCGCAAGAAGCGCTTGACCATCTGCATAGACCGCATCGGTAATAGTTTTTGTGGCGCTATAGTTTCTTGGTTATTCATCTTGTGCAGTTGTATTCGCGAGAAGCGCTTGACCATCTGAATAGACCGCATCGGTAATAGTTTCTGTGCGTCATAGTCTGTTTCTTGGTTATTCATCTTGTGCAGTTGTATTCGCAAGAAGCGCTTGACATCTGCATAGACCGCATCGGTAATAGTTTTTTGTGCGCTATAGTTTCTTGGTTATTCATCTTGTGCAGTTGTATTCGCGAGAAGCGCTTGACCATCTGAATAGACCGCATCGGTAATAGTTTCTGTGCGTCATAGTCTGTTTCTTGGTTATTCATCTTGTGCAGTTGTATTCGCAAGAAGCGCTTGACCATCTGCATAGACCGCATCGGTAATAGTTTTTGTGCGCTATAGTTTCTTGGTTATTCATCTTGTGCAGTTGTATTCGCGAGAAGCGCTTGACCATCTGAATAGACCGCATCGGTAATAGTTTCTGTGCGTCATAGTCTGTTTCTTGGTTATTCATCTTGTGCAGTTGTATTCGCGAGAAGCGCTTGAACATCTGCATATACCGCATCGGTAATAGTTTCTGTGCACCATAGTCTGTTTCTTGGTTATTCATCTTGTGCAGTTGTATTTCGCGAGAAGCACTTGACCATCTGCATAGACTGCATTGGTAATAGTTTCTGTGCCACTTTTTCTTGGTTTTTCAGCGTCAATCCTTGGTTTTTTATATGGAAGTGCATTACCGTCTTATTTATTATACATTTTTGTTTCGGTAAATACAGCTTCGGTTTTGTATTCTTTTTTAACATAGATTAGTCGTGATTGTAATTGTTTTTAATCATATATTACAACTTTTTAAAAATAGTTACGGCCTAGAATTGTTGTGACTTTAGTTTAATAAGACGAAATTTATATGTTTTATAGATCTTTTCGTAATGGCCTAAAAATAAGCAAATCATTGCAGAAAAGTTGTGATAACATGTTTGCTATTGACGAGACGCCTGGGAGCAAAGCTTATATCTTCTACACTTTTATGGTTTACTACAAAATCTATACTCACCATTGATGGATGTTAGCTTATCTGATCTTATGGGAGAGAAAGAGAGACAGAGACAGAGATGAAGAGAGAGAGAGAGAGAGAGAGAGAGAGAGAGAGAAGAGAGAGAGAGAGAGAAAGAGAGAGACAAAGAGAAAGAGAGAGGAAACAAAATATATATAGAGAGAGAAAGACAAAGAGAGAGACAAAGAGAAAGATATATATATATATATATATATATATATATATATATATATTTAGAGAGAGAGAGAGAGAGAGAGAAGAGATAGACAAAGAGAGAGAGAGAGAGGAAACAAAATATATAGAGAGAGAAAGTCAAAGAGAGAGACAAAGAGAACGATATATATATATAGAGAGAGAGAGACAGACAGACAGACAGACAGACAGACAGACAGAGACAGTGAGACGGAGCGAGAGAGAGAGAGAGAGGGACAGAGAGAGGGAGAGAGAGAGAAGAGAAAGGGTAAACCAGTAAGAAAAAAGGGAGATTGGAAGGACATTGATGGAGTGAACAAGAAAATAAACAAAAATATACACTAGAAAAAATACTTACTCTGCAATAATGGATCGAATTCACGGGACCTGGTATCGAAGGGGAAACGTTCCACACCTCTTACACCAACTAGTTCCCGCCTTGCCATACCAAATCTAACCTTCCGTGCTTCGGCGGGAAAAATCTTTAGCTGATATTTGAAATGGCTTCCCTTCGATTTTACTTCATGCTTTTTCTTTGCGCGAAATACGCGCATGCGTACACACGACTCACACACAGAGAAGAAAGTTGTGCAGAGGTTTAATTGTTTATCCACTCAAAGCTTTGAAAATAATTCTGGCGAATGATAAAAACTATAATATTATCTATATATTAGTACACTTATTCCTAAATCCTTCGTCCGTTATCATTCTGCAACAGTTTCTGGTTAAAATGAGACCGTCCGAAATCGTCCGTGATAAAATGCAAAATAAAGAAAAAGAATATATATATATATATATATATATATATATATATATATTATATATATATATATATATGAGGAAGAGGATTGGAATAAACCCGACAGAATGTAGTAGAGATATGAGGAACACAAGGACAAAACTCAGACATACGTATGTAGGATATATTTCGCTAGAGCTTTGAGCTCGGCATCATCAGTCGTTTTTGATAATCAATAAAACGACTGATGGATGGTACAATGTTTTTATAAATACATTTTTCTATTTAACCCATAGATGGGACCCTAACAGGTACTACCACTCCGGTCAGTGGACCAGGGGCACTGATGGTGAAGTGGTGCTCCACATTCCCCAAACCTCCAGTACTGAAACTTCACCATCAGATAGAGTTTAACGTCATTCCCAGGACATGTAGACCCTCAGTCACTGCCTTCTAGCACCCATATGCTAAAAAGGGATTGAGGCTTACCATAAAGGCATTAGGGTTGGGAAAATCATATAGGTGCTAGGGCTTGACATGACCAGCCGATTGATCAGACGAGGCCTCTCCGACCGCCCGTCTAGCCCAAGATAGGGCCAAAGTGGAGTATTGCAAGTCATGAACTGCTCATCCACCTGGGTTCTATCCTTAAGCATCACGGGTCACCATCCACGGCCAACAGGTGGCTCCATTGTGGGAGTCTTACCCCTCTGCAGAGGTGCAGTCGGTGCATTCTAACGCCCCAGCCGACAGGGTGAACTAGAAACTGGAAAAAATCGAAATAAATCGATTATTGTGAAATCAATTTGTCTTTCTATATTTGAGCAAGTTTGATTTGATTGGCTCTAAAACTTTTTTGTAAAATAAAACGAAGCGATACGAATCCGTGTTGTTTAATATGCCAAATGCATTCCAGTGTAAAGGTTTAATAGTTTTGTGTATATGGAAGGCGAAATGGAGAATAATTTTCCTCGTGGCAGTTACAGAAAATAAAATGAATGCTAGTGAAGAGTCACTGTTTTATTTAGTCGGCAAACGCTGGTGTGTTTATGAGTATGTGTGCACAGAAGAACGTCACTTATGAGTTCGTCCCTACTTCTCCAGCATGTCTTTATATTTATATTGATTCTTTTTAGTAACTGCTTTTAACAATGTGTTAGCATTATTGTGGATTACGTTGTATGGTATTGATTTGTTTCATGTCTATATTTTATGGTATAATTTTATTTCCCTCAAAAAAGAGAGGATATCCTCCATGTTGACATTTTCTAACAGATCTTTCATATTGTTTGCTTTAGAATAACGGTTTCTGATGTGAGCAAGAAACCTGCATTCCATGAATAATTTTTTAACTGTCAAAAGTGTTTGACATATTTCACATTGTGGTTGCTGTTCTTTTTTGAGTATATAGGAGTGCGAGTCGCAATACAAAAAATATTGAAAATATTGAAGATACAATTAGATTGGTTAGTTGATTGATTGATTGATTGGTTAAATTAAAGGCATGACAGTCCATGGGTTATTTTATGCCGAAGACGTTTTTGTTTTATTCATTTTTGTACGGTATACAATTTTTAACTCATTTTTTCTAAACACATTTTAAACATTTCTCTGAATTTTTTTAGATGAGGCTTGATAATTAGGTGTTTGGCATGTTCCATATTGTGGTTGTTGTTCTTGTTTGAGTATATTGGAGTGCGTTAGTCTTGTATGATCAATGCGTAATCGGGATACAATGGCTTGTTCATTTCTAGACTTCCTTAAAGTTTGTCTCCAGCCTCCCAAAGTGGGTTTGGGGGAGTAGTGTCTAACGTACTGGACTGAGTCGACATTGTAAGCGTGTTCGAGTGGGTTTGATTAGGAAGAGTTTATTGTTGTTGTTGTTAAAGTAATGGAACTGTGCCTTTGCAAACGGCATTAGCGCGCAGTGAGGTAAATACCTCCTCTGTCAATAATTTGAACTCAGGCCACCTAATTCATTAATAGCGACGATAATCGGTACGACATGCTCGTCTCCTAGTCGATTATCATTACGATCAATATATTAATACGCTTAGTACCTACCTATGCGTGTCATCACCTCAGATAAATAATTGACCACCCCGTTTTGATTCATAATACATGTGTTCAAATGTTATGACCTGCCATCACCTCAGATAAATAAGGAACCCTATCGTTGTAATTGTAATGAAAGAAAGAGAAAATAAAGAATATTCTACATGTCAGAGGGAAATAGAAAGAAAGAAAGAAAGAAATAAAGAAATAAAGAAAGAAAAAAAAGAAGGGTGAGAGATAGGAAGTGACAGCCCTTATTGTCTGTTTCAATGCAATATAAAGAAGAAGCAAAAATAAGAAATAAAAAAATAAGAGTAAAAAGGAAATAAATAATTTTGTCACAGATTATTTTACTTTTTACATATTGAACTATCTAGCAATAGCTTTTAGGTAAATATATCAAACATTGTAATAGTCAAATTATCATGCTGTGATATATCAATGGTTCCGCGAGGTATTATTATTATTTACTCCTTTTGAGTTTTCACATCAGTGTTAGCTGATGGTCTTTCACTGGAGTCTGAGTGACAGCAAGTCTCCTCAGGTCTCCAGGACTCTTCTGAGTATTCTGGCAGATTGCAGCAGTGCAGTGTTCTGAATGGTTTCAATCCTTCCTCTGATATCCAAACTTTCCAAGCCCTTTTCTAATCCTTTTGGGACTGTTCCAAGTGCACCAACTACAATTGGTATCACTTTCACTTTCATATTCCATAACTTTTTCAGTTCTCTGGCAAGGTCCAGATATTTGTCAATTTTTTCATTTTCCTTTAACTTCGCCCTGTGATCTGCTGGCACTGCAAAATCCACCAGTTGACAAGTTCTTTCTCTTTTGTTAATCAACACTAGGTCTGGTCTTCTTGCTGGGATAAGGTGATTATTATTATTATTATTATTATTGTTGTTGTTGTTGTTTTTCACACCTGCAGTAGCTGGTGGTCCACTGGAGGCTGAGTGGCAGCAAGTCTCCTCAGGTCTCCAGGAGTCTTCTTGGTATTCTAGCCCATCCCAACAGTGCCGTAGTTTGAATGCTCGATTCTTCCTTTGATTTCTCTTTCAACCAAATTCTTTTCCAGTGCTTTGGGGATTGTTCCAAGGGCACCAATTACAATTGGTACGACCTTTACCTTCATGTTCCACAGCTTCCTCAGTTCTCTGGCAAGGTCCGAGCATTTGTCTATCTTTTCCTTTTCACTCGGTGATCGACTGGGACAGCAAAATCCACAAGATGACAAGTTCTCCCTTTCTTGTCAATTAATACTAGGTCCGGTCTCCTGGCCAGGATTAGGTGATCCGTCTATACCTCGAAATCCCAGAGAATTTTGTGAGTCTCATTCTCTAGGACAGGTTTAGGTTTGTGCATATACCATTTGATTGTATGGTGAAAATTGAATTTCTTGCACAGTTCCCAGTGGATCACCTTTCCCACAGAATCGTGCCTAGTCTTGTACTCACTTTGTGCTTGTTTGCTGCATTCGCTTATTATGTGATTGACTGTTTCGTCTCTATCTCCACACATTCTGCACTTGCTATTTTGCATTATTATTATTATTATTATTATTATTATTATTATTATTATTATCAACAAAAAATACCCTCTGTTGTATAAAAATTAATTTTTCAAAGATATTGCCTGAGGGGTTTGTGAGTTAAAACTTCAATGTTAAAGAGTTTGTATCATATGTAAGTAAAATCATTAAATTTATCAAAGGAGTAACAAGAAAAAGAAAACAATTTGAAATGGAAACTTACCTCTGTCCAACTCAAATAGAATGTTACGTGTATCTATTACTTATTGATTAAATAATCATTTTGAATATTTTACACATGAGTTTTACACAAAATCGTAGGTATTTATTCATGTGTAAATTGTTTAGTTAAAGTTTTCTTACTGAAAAAAAGGGCGAGAGTAAAAATAATTTTAAAAATTGAATACAAATTTCGCAAATAGATTTTTTCTATTTAAAGTAATACATTTTTTAATTAATTTCATAGTTTATATAGTTTATTTATTTAGATAATAGATAGTTTATTTATTACAATGGAAAGGATTCAAACGTTGAATTATAAGGAATAGCTTTTATCTATTCTATTAATAATAATTGTTCTTTATTCTATGTATCGACGATTTTAGTAATTATGACGTAGTTTTTTGTTACAGACAAATAGAGACCGAATTTCCATTCTCAGATTATTATTATTAGTAGTAGTAGTAGTAGTAGTAGTAGTAGTAGTAGTAGTATGAAGAGGAATATGAGTTACATGTTCAATGAAGTAACCATATACTTTTTACTTATTGAAATATTTCGCAATAGCTCTTAGATAGAGATATTCCAACGTTGTAATAATCAAATCATTATACCGTGGTATATTGACGGTCCCCCTAGTTATCATTATTATTATTATTAGTAGTAGTAGTAGTAGTAGTAGTAGTAGTAGTAGTAGTATGAAAAGGAAGATGAATTACATGTTCAATGAAGTAACCATATACTTTTTACTTATTGAAATATTTCGCAATAGCTCTTAGGTAGACATATTCCAACGTTGTAATAATTTAAATCATCATACCGTGGTATATCGACGGTTCCCTCAAGTTATTATTATTATTATTAGTAGTAGTAGTAGTAGTAGTATGAAGAGGAAGATGAATTACATGTTCAATGAAGTAACCATATACCTTTTACTTATTGAACTATTTTGCAATAGCTCTTAGATAGAGATATTCCAACGTTGTAATAATCAAATCATTATACCGTGGTATATTGACGGTCCCCCTAGTTATCATTATTATTATTATTAGTAGTAGTAGTAGTAGTAGTAGTAGTAGCAGCAGCATTATAAAGAGGAAGATGAGTTACGTTTTCAGTGAAGTAACCATATACACCAGTTAAGATGTCAAGACTTGGATCACAGCTGTTTCTAAAAACATTAATCAAATTAATGTTCTGTGAAAAATGCCACAGAGTTTTGTGACGGAATATTGTTTTAATTTAAGTGAGTGAAACTTAAGAGATTTAAAATATCGAGAATATGAACAAAAAATCCTGTGTGTCTAGAAAATAATAAGACGGATGTCCTCATTTCTCAAATTTATATAATTCTATTCAATCTACTTTTCTATTGAAGTACAAAATGGCGGTATCAACCCACCAGTGAGGAAGTCTATCCACTTTTCGCTATTTTAAAACTCGTGATGTCCTCATTTCTCAAAGTTAGATATATATATATGGAAATACGGTGAGGAAATTAATCCGACAATATGAGAAGGAAATATTTTTAAAATATAACAAACACAGGATGTTATGATCAGAGGAAACAATTTTATGTGTCAATACTTCAGCATTTAGGTATATTGTACCAGCTTCAGGACACTGTTAAGTAATGTTTATGTGAGGGACAAAATGAAAGATGTTAAGTGTATAGTGAATGTATATATATATATATATATATATATATATATATATATATATTATATATATATATATATATATATATATGTCTATGTATGATTATATGTGGATATGCGTATATATGGATTATATATATATTTACATATTGTTTTAATCTTCTTATTTTTCTAACATTAATATTCCATATGACATACGTCATATCTTTGTTAACTTTTCGTAAATCCGCCTATTCACGTTCATGCATACGTCATCATATGATCTTCACCTTCCATTTTTGCACATGCATTGGTCAGGTCATTGGCTTTCGTAAACAAGAGCGCATATAAAAATTAACGGTAAATAACATCATATTCACACATTCACTATACACTTAACATCTTTCATTTTGTCAATCACAAAAGCATTACTTAACAGTGTCCTGAAGATGGTACAATATACCAAAAGTATTGACATATTTTTTAGATATTTTCTTCTCACACACACACACACACACACACACATATATATATATATATATATATATATATATATATATATATATATATGAGAAGAAAATATTTAAAAAATATGTCAATAATTAAGCATTTCGGTAACTCCACTAATGTATATATATATATATTTACCAACCCCTCCGCACGAGCAGGATGTGACACAAGGTCAAATTATTAATCGGAGTTTAACAGGTTTGAATTCAGAGTTGTCCTTCTCCTAGACCGGTTGTCTAACCAAGGTTAAAGAGTCCAACCTGCCCTACTATTTATCCATAGCTAGAGGGAGAGTAGGATTCATACATTTCCCAAGGGTATTAGCGCAAAGTGAAATGCAGTTACCACATCCAGGATTTGAACTCGGGGCGACGAGTCCATTTCCCATGACTTTAACCATTACACCACGCGCTTCCATATGACATACATATATGATTTTATCAGATAAATATATACATATATGTTAAAGAACTTAAGAAAATAGGATTTTGAAACTGAAATTGAAAAAATATGGCCTCTTGAAATTGCTGTTATGCCTATGATAATTGAAGGTCTAAATATGACCACGAAAGTACAGATAAGCACATTAACTCCTTGCCTAATCTAACCCACTCACAGAGGCCCTTACTGCACTGTGATCATACCGTAGATCGCTGCCAGAGGCTCTCACACGTGTCATGTATATATGTGAGAGAGAGACACACACACACAGACATTGACACACAAAGAGAGAGTGAGAGACTGTATGTGCCAGTCTGAAGAGGAAACATAGCAATATTTTTATTGTACAAATTTGGAGAAATGAATTGGAGGATGGTCCAGATGATGGAATAAATGTTAGTTGACTGCAAATACAAATGCAGAAGTCTAGGATTTTTCATAGATATTTCCGCATGCCACGAAAGAATGCATTTGAATCTATCGACTCATGAATCTTCGACGGAAGTTAAAACAATGTCGCTTACTGAGTTTCACAACGTAAAGATTAGAAAAAAATGAAGCCGTGAACTTTAGCAAAGTTCTTTTTGTAGAGGGAATGACGATTAACATGAAGTTTTGTTTTTTTATCCACTTGTTTGTGTGGCTTGTCATGATATTGTAATCGGGTAAATGAGTTACATCCAAAACGAGACTAGGAAAGACAACGAAACGAAAGAGAAAAAAAAAGCTTTTATTTATTTATTTATTCATTCATTTAATATCACGAATGATATTAAACGCTAAACAAGATGTCTTTGATATATTTAATGGAACGTAATTCTTTCTGCGACAGAATAGAACTTCACTCAAAGAGACAAAACTTTGAAAAAAGTATGTAGTGTGTATATTTCATATAACACTATATATATATATGTAAGGGGGCCATCTCTCTCTCTCTATCTCTCTCTCTCTCTCTCTCTCTCTCTCTCTCTCTCTTTCTCCTCTTCTCTCTCTATCTCTCTCTGTGAGTGTATGTGTTTCTCTTTTCTCCTCTTTTATCTCTCTACTCTATCTCTCTCTCTCTCCTTCTTCTCTCATCTCTCTCTCTCTCTACTCTCTCCCCTCTCTCTCTATCTCTCTCTCTCTCTCTCTCGTCTCTCTCTCTGTGGGTGTGGTGTGTATGTTTCTCTCTTCGTCACTCTCTCATCTCTCTGTCTCTCTCTCTCTCTCTCTCTCTCTCTCTCTACTCTCTCTCTCTCTCTCTCTCTCTCTCTCTGAATGTGTGTGGTGTCATCTCTCTCCCTACTCTCGCTCGCTGATTGTGTGGTGTGTGTGAGTGTATGTGTAATGTGTGTTTCTCTCTATCTCTCTCTGTGAGTGTGTGTGTATGTTTCCTCTCTCTCTCTCCTCTCTCTCTCTCTCTCTCTCTCTGTGTGTGAAACGAGTCTAAAACTGACTTTGTCGGAAAAACTAAAACTAAAAATGAGTTGTTTGTTTATTGATTTTTAACGGCATATCAACCCGTCTGGTGTTATGTCATGCCAACGGTTAGGAAGTGATACATAATCGTGTTATTATATATTTATACTTTTTAGTAATTGGTTTTAACAAAATGTGTTAGCATTATTAGGGATTTTGATGTATGGTATTGATTTGTTTCATGTCTATATCTATGGATATAATTTTATTTCTCTCAAAAAGAGAGCATATCTCCATGTTGACATTTTCTAACAGATCTTTCATATTGTTTGCTTTAAAATAAACGATTCTGATGTGCAGCAAGAAACCTGACATTCATTAATAAGTGTTTAACTGTCCAAAGGTTTTGACATGTTCCCATTGTGGTCGTTGTTCTTGTTTGATTATATTAGGAGTGAGAGTCGCAATACAAAAATATTGAAAATATTGAAGATTCAATAGATTGGTTAGTTGATTGATTGATTGGATTAAAGAGCATGACAGTCCATGGTTATTTTATGCCGAGACGTTTTTTTTATTATCATTTTTTGTACGGTATACAATTTTAACTCATTTTTTCTAAACACATTTTAAACATTCTCTCTGAATTTTTTTAGATGAGGCTTGAATAAATATTATTTGTATTATTTGGACTATTGTCCATCATCGATTGTTCATGTACAACGTATCCGGCTGATGTGCCCGCATATATGTCTTGTCAGACTCGGAACCTTCCAATTAGACGCATGGCGTAGTGGATAAATGAGTTAGTTAAGACAGTTCTAAGTGCCAGTTATCTCTAGACTGCAGGTTCAATCACAATCATGGGCAGCATTTACATATAATAAATAAATAACCCTGCTTAACACTTGTACCACAGCTATGGTTTAGCGGAAAAAGAACAGGATTAACCACCGATGGAAACTGAATAAAGGGTTAGGTTCAAAGCTTCCGTGAATGGCTACACCATTCACGACAAAGAATGTCCCGAGTTCGAAAAGAAGAAATTCCGATCCGCCGAAGGTTCCCCGACTGTCCGACATAAAATCCGAAGAAGGCCGGATCAGGGAAAACATCGCACAAATGAATGTACAGAACTAACAAATGGAGATTAAAGCGACAATAGTCGAAAATACTAAAAATAATTTAACATTTAAAACAGATTGCTTAATTATGTTCAATATAGAAATGGTCCTCAATATTACTTACCACTCCGGGTTAGCAGTAATAGCCAATGAGGTGTAGTCCACATTCCCACAAAAATCATCCAGACATTGAACACCTCACCGCTACATGCAGTTTAGCTCATAATCAGAGACACTAAAGACCTCATCACCACTTCTAGCACATATTTGATAAAAGGATTGGAAGGTTAGCCGAAGGGCCAAAGTAAGTATTGCATAGGTCATTGACGTGCTCAGCCACCAGGATTCAGTCCTAAGCATCACGGGTCCGAACCCATGAGGCAACAGGGAAATCGACTTCCCAAATGGGATTATACACTAACCTTATGCAGAGTGGAAAAGCGGTGTAGTCTATAACTGTCAAACCAACAAGGACAATGATCCTCGTTAGAAGTATATATATATAATTTGAATTTAATTAAATTAATATAATTTATTAACAAAGGGCAGTTACTTATGCCACACCCTATATATATATAATATATATATATATATATATAGAGAGAGAGAGAGACAGAAGAGAGAGAAGATAGAAAGAAAGTGCAGAGAACAGAGAGACGAGAGAGAGAGAGAGATACGAACAAGACGGTTAACCCGAGTCTTCAGAAAAACCATTCCTGATTCCGCGAAAGGTTCCCGAGTCAGACAAGAAAAAACATGAAGAAGGTCGGAGGATACAACGGTACGGAACGCATTGACAAGATAACAAATGAAGATAGATAGATAGGAGAGAGAAGGGAGAGGAGGAGACAACACCACACAATACACGATGAATCACCATTGACTTATTCTGTTAATATATTTTCCCCTGCGTGCTTTGAAAAAACGTTTATTCATATAGATTTAGTTCCATGTGAAGCTAGTTGTTAAGTTCTTATATTATTGAAGCAAGAATTTATACTAGTTAAATAAAAACATCATCAAGACGAGATTATGTTTTTGGTATGTTAAAGAAACAAAAGATAACTTTAATAACAATATACAACAGAAACCTTAAGGCGGTCAAACACTTTAACAAATAAATAATTATGAAAATCCACAAACGATAGGAATGGGAAAAAACATGGCCTGGCACATACTTAGATTGAAATTAGATCTAAGAATTTTTTCAAGCATTCAGAAAAGGAAGGGATACAAAAGCCGGTGGTCGACCATAAGATGCGTAGGATGTATGACTGAAGAAAGACGTGGTTAAGTAGGCGTACGTGCTTCGACCGGAAGTATCGCGGAGCCACCCTGAAAGCTATATGAATTCGATAATAAAGTGGTCGGATTTTGTGACCATTTGGGTTCAGAGTCGGTTAGTCAACTGAAGGCTAAGCAGTTGCTGAGGTAGTCCTGTTAAGGCTAACTCTCATATTTATGACAATAACGCCTCTTCTGTCTCTACTCTTTCTGTCCCCACAAACAATGAAGGATCGAATTATCCTAGCAATAAATAAAACTGAACGGTAAAGTCTGTCTCCGTAGGTTTTATATGCAGGTAAAACCTGCGAGATGAGAACAGCACGAGAATAACCCCCAACCAACGAGAGGTGATGTCGCGCCGGCAGCACGAATATAGCAATAGACAATCTCTCGCCAACCCTATCATATCAATATGCTCCCAGGAGATCCTCTTGCGACTGCATTCAGTAATACCGCGCAGAGCTGGTCAATAGTATGTCGCTGGTCGAGTTCATGCAATGAGCGATGCTGCATGTGATGGCTTCCACAGAAGAACTCACTTATGAGTTATATCCTTGCTTTCTCCAGCAGTGTCCGGTGTGTCTTCTATTCGCCTTTCACGGAATAGTAATGTTTGAATATGGGTATATGACCGCATACACAGCTCATTGATCTCGCTTTGGTATTGTTTTCACGTCTTGTTTTAAGATTGCACGCAGTATTTTTGGCAGCTACCGTCCAGTTTATTCTCCACTGATAAAGAAAAAAAGTAATTCAACATTTTCTCAGTGTGCAAATTCCATAACATTTGCCAGGATAGAATAGAAAGGTTTGGTTGATTTGTTTTACGGCATAATCAATCTTGGTGGTCATTCAATGCGACAAAGTTGTGAAATAAATTCATTCTTAATTAATACAATTTTGTTTATAAACTCATGTTTTCTATTGAATCCATAGAATGGGACCCTAACAGTACTACACTCCGGGTCAGAGGGGACCAGGAAGCAATGGTGAGAAGGGTGGTCCACATTCCCCAAACCTCCAGAACTGGAACCTACCATCAGATAGAGTTTAACGTCATTCCCAGGTCATGTAGACCATCAGCCATCGCCTTCTCGCACCCATATGATAAGAAGGATTGGGGGTTGCCAATAAGGAAATAAGTTTGGGGCAATCATATAGGTAACTAGAGCTTGACGTGGCCAGTCGATTAATCGGAGGGGGTCTCTCTCGTCTAGCCCAAGAAAAGCCTAAAGTGGAATATTGAAAGTCAATAGACTGCTCATCCACCTGGTTCTATCCTTAAGCATCACGGGTCGCCACCACGGCCACAGGCGGCCCCATTTGGGGGATTGTTACTCCTCTGCAGAGTGCAGTCGGTGCCTTCTAACGCCCCAGTCGACAGGGCGGATAGATAGAAAGATAGATATATTGATAGTTAGATAAAACGAAAGTGATTTGGATAAAAAGAAATATTGTCACGCGAAAACTATCAAGAATGAGAACACGTGCTTAGCTGGATGTAAGCCTTGTCACACCCCAGTGAGAGAAAATAGACAGGATTTCCTGTTTTGTTTGCTGATTCAATGAATAGATTTGACAAATCGACATGACAGCAGAGAAATTGAGTCACGCAAGAGAAAATCTGCTGACAAAACAAGATTTATCACAACACCAGGTTAATAGATTTGTGTTAAATAATCCTATCTTGATTATTATCTTACTCCAGGTGAGTCATCTCTGGTCTTCACGTCAATTTCATATGGCTTAGTTTCGATCTAGGGCCCGTTTAACTCTTAACATCCTATACCACCTCATTCCACCCGCCGGAAGTCACATTTTATTTCCTAATCCACCCCAAATGGTAAGCCCTTGTTTAAAGGTAATATTAAACATATTTTAGCAGTCTTTTGATTTATGGAAAATAACAGGTATCTTTAAATGAAAGGCCATTTTTTAGCCATTTATTGATAAATCCTTATAGAATGGGGCACTGGACTGGAAAATTCTCTACATGATGTTAGCTCATGTTTTGAATACATTTTTGAACTCATGTTTTTTTTCTGTTTAACCCATAGATGGGACCCTAATGGCAAACCCATAAGCACCGATATCACAAAGCCCCAACAGTGTTTGCCGACGAGCAAAAATTTGTGAAGGAGATCTAAAAAAATATCCGCACTCTTGTTTTATGGAACCCGAGCTCATCGTGGATGATTTAATAGACAGAACCATGATCTATCTACGGAGAACCCACCTCCTCATCAATGATAACTACTGGCCACTATTACTATCTCTTGAGCTTCTAATCAGAGATGCTCCTTTATCGTGTGTCATGATTGTCCGAACACTTTAAACTCTCTTTCCACACATACACATTTTTTTTACATGGTAGGACACCGTATTGTGACTCCAATGAATTCAGCTCCTGCAATCCTTCCAACCAGAGAAATTGGGCACTTCCTTGGTGCATACTGCTAGTAGAGCACCCATAGAAGGACAGCATGCAAAATGACTCGATCAGGTCCGCAACATTTGATCAGGTAACTACCACAGTGCCAGCTATAAGCACGCGTGCCACAGAACGCATTGTAATAAATAATAAGATAAGTAAAAGTCGATCGAATGGCGGCCTAAGGATCCGGTACAGCCAATCAGCGAGGGAGTCTATCCTATTTTCACTAGCGCTAGACAAGGAATTGTATTTGAATCTGAGATGGAGCGCCCACACCTAACTATCAGCTCCTTACTTTACCCACAGCAATCCCTGTGCTACTCATAACGCTGAAAGTTGGCGAGAGACCCCGGTATCGAACTAGGAAACACTTTGTGTCAAATAATACTATTCTTGATCTATTATCTTACTCCACGCTGAGTAATCTCTGGTCTTGACGTCAGTTGGTTGATTGGCTTTTTAGATTAGATCATGTAGCGGATAATAGTGGGAAACTAAGATTATAATGTGGTGCTCCACGCAGAATGCAAAAACAATCTTTCAAGAGTGGACTAGCGTAGTGAAAAAGGAATAGATTTCCCTCACTGCTCCAGACTAAGATACCAGACAATATGACCACTCTCGCAAATCTACCATATTACTATTTAGTTAAAAGAAAATTGAATATAATAAATTACATAAGTGTACCTTATCTCAGACGATATAATATATATATATATAATATAAGATTATATACTATATATATATACTATTATAACGTTAAGAGCAAGGAAATGAATCCGACAGTATATGTATAGATAAACGGTAGTTGAAAATGACACATGTTGTTAAAATGAAATAATATATCATTTTCATAGCTAAATATTGAACAAAATATTTCAGATATTAATTTAAAAATCATCTATCAGAGCATAATGCATCAATTAAGGTCCTTTTTTTATCATTACTTACCTTCTGCTATCCAGCTGAAGTCATTTCTGGTCTTCTGGTCAAATTACTTATGGGCTATAGTCTTCGGTCTAGGGCCACGTTTAGTTCAATCGGTAGAGTGTTACGCATAGGAATGCCAAGATTCCTGTCGCCCTAGTCGATCTGGGGCGATTAAGAATTGTACCTCGCAGAGGGGTAAGAACTCCCCGCAATGGGGGCCACCATGTTGGCCTGTGTGGTGACGACCAGTTGATGCTTAAGGATAGACCTAGGATGGCTGAGCAGCTAATAGACAATATGCATATATCGCACTTTAGCTTTTTTGCGGCTAGAACGAGCGGAGAATGCTTAAGGGAAATAGAACCCAGCGTAGATGAGCAGTCTGATTTTGCAAATACTTTACATTTGGTCCTATACTGAGCTCAGACGGGCGGATCGGAGAGGCCCCACTCCGAGCAATACCGGACTGGGACGAATCAACCGTGCACCTATAGGTTTTCCCACTCATTGCCCTTATGACCCGAGTCACTACAATGTCAGTGTGGAAAAATCGCTTCTAATATACGTCTGACCAGTAATGACGTGAAGCCACCCTGGTGCAATACCATGAAGCCAAGAGTTCCAGAAGAAAACGGTGTAAAAAAAAGACCGGTAACATCAACATCTTCAGGGACAGCCTTCACAAGCGACACTCGGGGGTACGGAATGTTATTCGAACATGGGACTTCACAAGTCACAGGGGCGCGTAAACATTCAGGAGCACAATAAGTCTTTCGATACTGCAATGACAATGAGTGAAATGTAGATATGACGTTGCAAGAGCAAGTTTGCCTGAAATTATTTCTCACGGACTGAGATAGGTCACATGACAAAACAAAACAAATTAGGACGGAACTGCTCCGTGTCTATCAATTATCAAAGGAGTAGTTTTATCATTCTGGTATATGAACTATCTGAGGAGCGATGGACATTCGTAAGAGTCAGAGGAAAATGGACTCGTCAACCACGAGTTCAATTCCTGACAGAATCTGTGGCGACATAATACCATATATCAAGTGTACATGACCAATCTATTATTATTTTAAACTAACAAATTGAAATGAAAGAATAATAATAGAAAGAATGTAGAAATGTTCAGCAACCACAAAGAAATTTCGACCTTCCTCAGAGTAAATCCTTATATTTGAAAATAAAATTTCGTTGGGAACGCGGAGACGATTTTTGAAAATGCTTAGAAACAAAAGAACTTTAAAAAAAATCACATTAAGAGAATGTTCAACGCTTCGAGAAAGACAGTTATAATAGCGGCATGTGCATGCGAACGGATTTTGCAAACGGAAGAGAAGAATGCTGGCACAAAGATCAATGCTGGAATTTTAATTTACAAAGCATGAGGGATTTTTTTAATAGAAATCATACATAGTGTGATTTGTTGGTGGTTCATCTATTAATTTTGTTATTAATGTCATTATAGTGATTGTCTAATTAAAAATTGTTGTTTTAGTAAAAATCATATATTTTTATATTATTATTTCATTCATTGTTATAAAAATTAAATAGAATTCGAATAATGATAACACATGGATAAACTGTGACCAAAACACGTGTAAGTAAAATTAATTAAGAACTATCCATGTATACCATTCTATACTTACTTTCCTTATATTTACTTTCAACACACACACCACATATATATAATAATAAGTTAGGAATAATATTTATAATAATTTATATTTTGCTTGAAGGCAATACAATGCGTAATATCGATAAATTCGTAATTATAGAAAATAATCATGACAAGTCGCAATCCGAGAAGTAATTGTTCGGATGTGTAGAACAATCGGCAGAATTGTTTCCAACTTATATTCAAGTCTCAATCAGGCGATGACTATACATAAACGATTTTCCTCCGAACAGAAATAGAAACCGAGCATTCAGAGCATGATCAGAGCCATACTGCTTACGAGACCACAATACGCACCAGACAAATATTTGCGAATAGCGTGGCAATATTTCATAGACACCGCAAATTTTTTACACCAGTCGTTCAAAAAGCGTGTGTAAAAAAGTGTCTGTTTTTAAATGGTGTGTATGAATGTAGAATCCAACCATTTTAGTCCCTGAAACAGCAGTCTAATGTATTATTCCCAATTCTCTGCAGTGATGTAATATGTCTGTGTGATCCAGACGTCGTCACTGATCCATATAAATTTACTCATGAACAACTTCGATAATTTGTATAACACAAGCCGATAATTGTGAGAGTGAAGAAACAACCAACGACAGCAAAAAGCAAATTATTAAAGAATCATAGAAGGTTTCCACATATACAGATAATCTTTTCTAATACATCGAACAAAAAAAACAACAAACTCAGGCACCACAAGTTATTGCCAAAACTGGTTGACCTAGCTTTTGCCAAAACAGTTAAATATAAATGCCTGTCACAATATCTTTTGGAAAAACATCTACAGATGCGTTGGGATGCATCGTCCAGTAATGTTTCCCTGATGATATCATTACCAGATTTCGGGTCTATTCAACATTATTACTGGGTCCACAGGAGACACGGTCCAAATGTTAAATTTGGGTTTCATCCCAGCAATATTTTGCTACTATCATGGCTGGCATCACTTTTATAAGTATGCATTTATGTGGTACAGTGTTGGTTTATAAAGAGATATTACCATGCCGAGGTTGATAGGTGGTCATCCCATTGACAGTGCTACTATGCTTTGAGTACCGCCGAAGCCAAGAGGCATGTCACTCTCTGCCTCGGCATGTTGCCCATAGTTGTTAAAAAGGCAGAGATTCTTTTTTCATTGGTTTTCCGGTTCTGATCAGCTAAAGGGCTTCTTTACCGTCCAACACCGAATGTTAGTAAATTGAAATGACGACTATTTTTTCTAAATATTGCTTTTCTAAAATGAAACTAGATGCCTTTGGCTCCCACTCACACTTGTATATATATTCTGTTAGATTATTGTATATGTTTAAAGAGGTGAGTTGGGTTTATAAAAAAAAAAAGTATTAATACTTAACTTAAATATAGTTTCGTAATTGGCATAGACTCTGCCGGCCGAATCTAACTCAATGGACGAACTAGAGTTGACATGATAGTCGTGAGAAATTTTAGGAGAATAGTATATTTACTAAGCTCTAGCTTAGATAAGCACAAGGCCCCGAAATTGGGGAACAACCCATTGAGATCGAACTCAACTATTCAATGGTTGCGAAGCGAGCTCTGCTAACCAATACACTACGTGAGGTAGCCCTTTGGGGATATAGTTATACTAAGCATATAGCTTAGATATGGCACAAGGCAGAAGTATGGAGGCTCCCAATGAGAATCCAACTCACTATCAATGGATTGACAAGCGAGCTTGCTAAACCATTACAACCTACGTGAGGTGCTATATTGGGAATATAAAGGGTGTGTCAGAATATCCCGCTACCTACTCTACAGAACTAAGCCAGATAATGTGATCTTTTCCATGACCAATCACTGGCAGTACTCTAGAGGTTGATACAACTCTAAACTTAACGAACCCTACTAAGTTCATAATTTCGCCGACATTCTTATGACGACGGAATAAGGATTAAAAACACTGAGACTTTACCAATACGCGGGAGAGGCTTATACGCTTTACACAAAGGATCACCAAATGAATTCATAACATAAGGACATCTGTTTTAGCCCTTCAACTGGCCAAGGCAATGCATATTAAAAACTTTACAGATAGTAGTCACTTGATTTTAGATCGACTGATTGCTTCACCTACTTGTTGTTGAACGGAGTATCTCGCAGATATCCTCATCGACCTTTGCCATCTCTTGTAGTTTAATAGGGTGCCACTTGATTCGATTTGGATTAACTGCGAACTGATTATTGCATCGGCAGTTGCTTGAAAGGACTGGGCTCGTGGTTGAACATCCTGCCCTTCCTCCCCCCCCTTCATCCCACTAAAGTGTATATTATTCTGGGTACCATAAAAAAGGAACTTTAGAATAGTTTCTCACATTTATAACAAGATTAACTTCGGAATAATTTCCTGCAAAAGTAAATAAAAAAACCTCTCTTGTCCTACTCATAAAAATCTAAAAATTAATACAATATAAACCATCATTCAAATTCAAAA
>CM042164.1:33915192-33917692 GCA_023376005.1 Doryteuthis pealeii
GAGCAAAGCTAATATCTCTACACTTTTATGGTTTCGTAACCAAATCTATAACTCACCATTGATGGATGTTAGCTTATCTGATCTATGGGAGAGAGAGAGAGACAGAGACAGAGAATGCAGAGAGAGAGAGAAGAGAGACGAGGCAGAGTGCAGAAGAGAAAGAGAGAGAAGAGAGAGACAAGAGAGAAAGAAGGAAAAGAGAGGAAACAAAATATATAGAGAGGAAAGTCAAAGAGAGAGACAAAGAGAACGATATTAATATTATATATAATATATATATATATATATTTGAGAGAGAAGAGAGAGAGGAGAGAGAGACCAAAGAGATAGACAAAAGAAGAGAGAGAGAGAAACCAAAATTATACTAAAAAAAAAGAAAGAAAGTCAAAGAGGAGACAAAGAAGAATGATAGTATATATATATATATATAATACTATATAGAAGAGAGAGAGAAGAGAAGAGCGTGAGACAGACAGGACAGACAGACAGAGACAGTGAGAGGGAGAGAGAAAGAAGAACGAGAGAGAGAGAGAGAGAGAGAGAAGAAGTAAAACATAAGAAAAAGGGAGATTGGAAGGACATTGATGGAGTGAACAAGAAAATAAACAAAATATACCACTAGAAAAAATACTTACTCGCAATAATGGATCGAAATTCACGGGACCTGGTATCGAAGGGGAAACGTTCCACACCTCTTACACCAATAGTTCCCCGCCTTGCCATACCAATCTAACCTTCCGTGCTTAGGCGGGAAAATCTTTAGCTGATATTTGAAATGGCTTCCCTTCGATTTTACTTCATGCTTTTTCTTTGCGCGAAATACGCGCATGCGTACACACGACTCACACAGAGAAGAAAGTTGTGCAGAGGTTTAATTGTTTATCCCTCAAAGCTTTGAAAATAATTCTGGCGAATGATAAAAACTATAATATTATCTATATATAGTACCCTTATTCCTAAATCCTTCGTCCGTTATCATTCTGCAACAGTTTCTGGTTAAAATGAGACCGTCCGAAATCGTCCGTGATAAAATGCAAAATAAAGAAAAAGAATATATATATATATATGAGGAAAGAGGATTGGAATAAACCCGACAGAATGTAGTAGCGATATGAGGAACACAAGGACAAAACTCAGACAAACGTATGTAGGATATATTTCGCTAGAGCTTTGAGCTCGGCATCATCAGTCGTTTTTGATAATCAATAAAACGACTGATGGATGATACAATTTTTTTATAAATACATTTTTCTATTTAACCCATAGATGGGACCCTAACAGGTACTACCACTCCGGGTTAGAGTGGACCAGAGGCACTGATGGTGAAGTGGTGCTCAACATTCCCCAAACCTCCAGAACTGAAACTTCACCATCAGATAGAGTTTAACGTCATTCCCAGGACATGTAGACCCTCAGTCACTGCCTTCTACCACCCATATGCTAAAAAGGGATTGGGGCTTGCCATAAAAGCATTAGGGTTGGGAAAATCATATAGGTGCTAGGGCTTGACGTGACCAGCCGATTGATCAGATATACATGTACGACCGCCCGTCTAGCCCAAGTTAGGGCCAAAGTGGAGTATTGCAAGTCATGAACTGCTCATCCACCTGGGTTCTATTCTTAAGCATCGCGGGTCACCATCCACGGCCAACTCCATTGTGGGAGTCTTACCCCTCTGCAGAGGTGCAGTCGGTGCATTCTAACGCCCCAGCCGACAGGGTGAACTAGAAACTGGAAAACATCGAAAGAAATCGATTATTGTGAAATCAATTTGTCTTTCTATATTTGAGCAAGTCTGATTTGATTGGCTCTAAAACTTTTTTGTAAAATAAAACGAAGCGATACGAATCCGTGTTGTTTAATATGCCAAATGCATCTCAGTGTAAATGTTTAATAGTTTTATGTATATGGAAGGCGAAACGGAGAATAATTTTCCTCGTGGCAGTTACAGAAAATAAAATGAATGCTAGTGAAGAGTCTCTGTTTTATTTAGTCGGCAAACGCTGGTGTGTCTATGAGTATGTGTGCACAGAAGAACGTCACTTATGAGTTCGTCTCTACTTCTCCAGCATGTCTTTATATTTATATTGATTCTTTTTAGTAATTGCTTTTAACAATGTGTTACTATTATTGGAGATCATGTTGGATAGTATTGATTGTTTCAATGTCTATATTTTATGGTAATAATTTTATTTCCCTAAAAAAAAAAAGAGAATATCCTCCATGTTGACATTTTCAAACATATGTTTCATATTGTTTGCTTTAAATAAACCGTTTCTGATGTGAGCAAGAAACCTGCATTCCATGAATAATTGTTTAACTGTCAAAGGTGTTTGACATGTTCCACATTGTGGTTGTTGTTCTTGTTTGAGTATATAGGAGTGAGAGTCGCAATACAAAAAATATGGAAAATATTGAAGATCAAATTAGATTGGTTAGTTGATTGATTGATTGATTGGTTAAATTAAAGGCATGACAGTCCATGGGTTATTTTATGCCG
>CM042164.1:33925192-34022119 GCA_023376005.1 Doryteuthis pealeii
TTTATTTTATGAAGCAAGAATTTTTACCTGTTAAATAAAAACATCTTTCAGGACGAGATTATTGTTTTGGTATGTTTAAAGAAACAAGAAATTTTTAAAATATCAACAGAAAACCTTAAGGGGGTCAACATACAAATAAATTAATATGAAACTCCACAAACCGATAGGAATGGAAACAGTGTGCCTGGCCATACTTAGATTGAAATTAGATCTAAGAATTTTTTCATAGATTCAGAAAAGGAAGGATAACAACGCCAGGTGGTCGACCATAAAGTGCGTAGGTGGTATGACTGGAAGAAAGAGTGGTTAAGTAGGCGTACGCATTCGACCGGAAGTATGCGGAGCCACGTGAAGCTATATGAATTCGATATAAGTGGTCGGATTTTGTGACTTTGGGGTTCAGAGTCGGTTAGTCAACTGAGGCTAGCAGTTGCTGAGGTAGTCCTGTTAAGGCTAACTCTCTATTTTGACAGATACGCTCTCTGTCTCTACTCTTTCTGTCCCCACAAACATGAAGGTCGAATTTTATCCTAGCAAATAAAAACTTATACCGGTAAAGTTCTGTCTCCGTGTTTTTAGTGCAGGTAAACCTGCGAGATGAGACAGCACGAGATACCCCCAACCAACGGAGAGGTGATGTCGCGCCGGCAGCACGGATATGCATGACAATCTCTCGCCAACCCTATCATTCATTGCTCCCAGGAGATCCTCTGCGCTGCATTCAGTATCCGCGCAGAGCTGGTCAATGTATGTCTTTGCTGGTCGGTTCATGCTGGCGTGCTCATGTGATGGCTTCCACAGAAGAACGTCACTTATGAGTTTATCCTTGCTTCTCCAGCAGTGTCCGGTGTGTCTCTTTCGCCTTACACGGATAGTTTGTTTGATATGGGGTAGATGACCGTACAGCTCTTTTCTCGTTTGGTATTGTTTTCACGTCTTGTTTAAGATTGCACGCAGTATTTTTGTGCAGCTACCGTCCAGTTTATTCTCCACTGATAAAGAAAAAAAAGTAATTCAACATTTTCTAAGTGTGCAAATTCCATAACTTTTGCCAGGGATAGATAGAAAGGTTTGGTTTGATTTGTTTTACGGCATATCAATCTTGGTGGGTCATTTAATGCCGACAAAGTTGTGAAATAAATTCATTCTTAATAATACAATTTTGTTTATATACTCATGTTTTTCTATTGAATCCATAGATGGGACCCTAACAGGTACTACCACTCCGGGTCAGAGGGGACCAGGAAGCAATGGTGATGAAGGGGTGGTCCACATTCCCCAAACCTCCAGAACTGGAACCTTACCATCAGATAGAGTTTAACGTCATTCCCAGGTCATGTAGACCATCAGCCACCGCCTTCTCGCACCCATATGATGAGAAGGATTGGGGGTTGCCATAAGGACAATAAGTTTGGGGCAATCATATAGGTACTAGAGCTTGACGTGGCCAGTCGATTGATCGGAGGGGGTCTCTCTGACCGCCCGTCTAGCCCAAGAAAAGCCTAAAGTGGAATATTGAAAGTCATAGACTGCTCATCCACCTGGGTTCTATCCTTAAGCATCACAGGTCGCCACCCACGGCCAATAGGTGGCCCCATTTGGGGGATTGTTACTCCTCTGCAGAGGTGCAGTCGGTGCCTTCTAACGCCCCAGTCGACAGGGCGGATAGATAGAAAGATAGATATATTGATAGTTAGATAAAACGGAAAGTGATTTGGATAAAAAGAAATATTGTCACGCGAAAACTATCAATGAATGAGAACACGTGCTTAGCTGGATGTAAGCCTTGTCACACCCCAGTGAGAGAAAATAGACAGGATTTCCTGTTTTGTTTGCTGATTCAATGAATAGATTTGACAAATCGACATGACAGCAGAAAATTGAGTCACGCAAGAGAAAACTGCTGACAAAACAAGATTTATCACAACACCAGGTTAATAGATTTGTGTTAAATATCCTATCTTGATTATTATCTTACTCCAGGCTGAGTCATCTCTGGTCTTCACGTCAATTTCTTATTGGCTTAGTTTCGATCTAGGGCCCGTTTAACTCTTAACATCCTATACCACCTCATTCCACCCGGCCGGAAGTCACATTTATTTTCCTAATCCACCCCAAATGGTAGCCCTTGTTTAAAGGTAATATTAAACATATTTAGCAGTCTTTGATTTATGGAAAATAACAGGTATCTTTAAATGAAAAGGCCATTTTTAGCCATTTATTGATAAATCCTTATAGGAATGGGGCACTGGACTGGAAAATTCTCTACATGATGTTAGCTCATGTTTTGAATACATTTTTGAACTCATGTTTTTTTTTCTGTTTAACCCATAGATGGGACCCTAATGGCAAACCCATAAGCACCGATATCACAAAGCCCAACAGTGTTTGCCGACGAGCAAAAATTTGTGAAGGAGATCTAAAAAAATATCCGCACTCTTGTTTTATGGAACCCGAGCTCATCGTGGATGATTTAATAGACAGAACCATGATCTATCTACGGAGAACCCACCTCCTCATCAATGATAACTAACTGGCCACTATTACTATCTCTTGAGCTTCTAATCAGAGATGCTCCTTTATCGTGTGTCATGATTGTCCGAACACTTTTAAACTTCTCTTTCCACACATACACATTTTTACATGGTAGGACACCGCATTGTGACTCCAATGAATTCAGCTCCTGGCAATCCTTCCAACCAGAGAAATTGGGTCACTTCCTTGGTGCATACTGCTAGTAGAGCACCCATAGAAGGACAGCATGCAAAATGACTCGATCAGGTCCCAACTTTGATCAGGTAACTACCACAGTGCCAGCTATAGGCACGCGTGCACAGAACGCATTGTAATAATAATAAGTAAGTAAAGTCGTCGGGCGGCCTAATGTCGGTATCAGCCAATCAGCGAGGGAGTCTATCCCCTTTTCACTAGCGCTAGACCAAGGAGATTGTTTTTGCATCTGAGATGGAGCGCCACACCTACTATCAGCTCCTTACTTTACCGCACAGATCCCTGTGCTACTCATAACGCTGAGTTGGCGAGGACCGGTATCGAACTAGGAACCTTGTGTCAAATATACTTTCTTGATTATTATCTTACTCCAGGCTGAGTAATCTCTGGTCTTGACGTCAGTTTGTGTTGTATTGGCTTTTTTAGATTAGATCTGTGCGGTATAGTGGGGAACTGATATAGATGTGGTGCTCCACCGCAGATGCAAAAACAATCTTTCAGATTGGACTAGCGCTAGTGAAAAAGGAATAGATTCCCTCACTGTCCAGCTGATACCGACAATATGCCACTCCGCCAAATCTACTATTTTACTATTTAGTTTAAAAGAAAATTGAATATTTAAAATTATCATAGGTGTACTTATCTCTAGACGATATATATATATATATATATATATATATATATATATATATATATATATATAAGTTAAGAGCAAGGAAATGAATCCGACTGTATATGTATAGATAAAAGGGTATGAAAATACACAATGTTGTTAAAATGAATATATTTTTATATCATTTTCATAGCTAATATTGACAATATTTCGATTTATAAAAAATCATCATCAGAGCATAATGATAATTAGGTCCTTTTTTTATCATTATCTTACTCTGCTATCCAGGCTGAGTCATTTCTGGTCTTCATGTCAATTTCTTATTGGCTTAGTTTCGGTCTAGGGCCCGTTTAGCTCAATCGGTAGAGTGTTCGGCTAGGAATGCCAAGATTCCTGTCGCCCTGTCGTCTGGGGCGTTAGAATGTACCTCTGCAGAGGGGTAAGACTCCCCCAATGGGGCCACCTGTTGGCCGTGGGTGGCGACCAGTGATGCTTAAGGATAGAACCTAGGTGGCTGAGCAGTCTATGACTTGCAATATTCCACTTTAGGCTTTTCTTGGGCTAGACGAGCGGAGATGCTTAAGGATAGAACCCAGGTGGATGAGCAGTTCATGATTTGCAATACTTTACTTTGGTCCTATCTGGAGCTAGACGGGCGGTCGGAGAGGCCCCCTCCGATCAATCGGCTGGTCACGTCAAGCCGTAGCACCTATATGGTTTTCCCAACATCATTGCCCTTATTGACCCGAGTTCACTAAATGTCACGTGTGGAAAATCGCTCTTATACGTCTGACCAGTATGACGTGAAGCCACCCTGGTGCAATACCATGAAGCCAAGAGGTCCAGAAGAAAACGGTGGTAAAAAAGCACCGGTACATCAACATCTTCAGGGACAGCCTTCACAAGCGACATCTGTGGTCGAGAATGTTTTTCGAACATTGGACTTCACAGTCACAGGGGGCGCTGTAACTTCAGGAGCACATAGTCTTACGATACTGCAATGCCAATGATGAATGAGTATGACGTGCAAGACTAATTTGCCTGAATTATTTCTCACGGACTGGATAGTCACATGACAAAACAAAACAAATGACGGAACTGCTCACGTGTCTATCAGGTATCAAGGAGTTGTTTATCATTCTTATATGAACTTCTGAGGAGCGTGGACATGGTAAGAGTCGCAGGAAATGGACTCGTCAACCCGAGTTCAATTCCTGAACGAAGCTGTTGGCGCTAATACCTTTTATCCATGTGTACATGACCAATCTATTATTATTTTTAAATAACAAAATGAAATGAAATAATAATAATAGAAAAATGTAGAAATGTTCAGCACACAAAGAAATATCGACCTTCCTCAGAGTAAATCCTTATATTTTGAAATAAAATTCGTTGGAACGCGGAGAATTTTTGAAATGTTTAGAAAAAATAACTTTTAAAAAAAATCACTTGAAGAGAATGTTCAAACGCGTTCGAGAAAGACAGTTATAATGACGTCATGTTGCATGCGACGGATTTTGAAACGGAGAGAAGATGGCTGGCACAAAGTCATGTGGAATTTTAATTTTCAAAGCATGAGGGATTTTTTTTAAATAGAAATTATACATATGTGTGATTTGTTGGTGGTTCATCTATTAATTTGTTATTAATGTCATTATAGTGATTTTCTAATTAAAAATTGTTGTTTTAGTAAAAATCAATTTTTATTATTATTATTTCATTTCATTTTGTTATTTAAAAATTATAATAGATTGAATAATGTACACATGGATAAACTCGTGACCAAAACACGTGTAAGTAAAATTAATTAAGATATCCTATTATATCCATTCTATACTTTCTTTCCTTTATTTCTCTTTTCAACACACACACACACATATATATATATAAGTTGGAAATATATTTATATATTTATATTTTGCTTGAAGGCAATTACAATGCGTATATCGCATAAATTCGATAATTATAGAAAATAATCATGACAAGTGAATCTCGAGAAAAGAATTGTTCGGTGTGTAGAACATCGTGCAGATTGTTTCAACTTTATCAAGTCTCATCAGCGATGTATACTAACGATTTCCCTCCGACAGAAATCGAAACCGGGACTTCAGCAGGCATAGTCAGAGACTATACTGCTTCGGCCACAATACGCACCAGACAATATTTGCGAATAGCGTTCTATTTATATGACACCGCAAATCTTTTTACACAGTCGTCTCAAAAAGCGTGTGTAAAAAAGTGTCTGTTTTAAAAATGGTTGTATGTGTAGAATCCACATTTTAGTCCCTGAAACAGCGTTCTAATTATTCCCCAATTCTCTGCCTGTGTGTATATATGTCTGTGTATCCCAGCGTCGTCCTGATCATTATAAATTTACTCATGAACAACTTCGATAATTTTGTTAACCCAAGCGATAATTGTGAGAGTGGAGAAACAACAACGCCAAAAGCGAAACTTTATTAAGAATCATAGAAGGTTCCACATTACAGGATAATTTTTCTAATGACATCGAACAAAAAAAAAACTCAGGCACACAATATTGCAACTTTGACCTAGCTTTTGCCAAACAGTTAAATATAATGCTGTCACTATATTCTTTTGGAAAATACATCTACAAGATGCGTTGGAATGCATCGTCAGTAATGTTTCCCTGTGTTCATTACCAGTTTCGGGTCTTTCAACATTATACTGGTTCTCACAGGAGACCCGGTCCAAAATGTTAAATTTCGGGTTTGCATTCCCAGCAATATTTTGCTACTTCATTGTGTGGCATCACTTTTTAAGTATGGCATTTTGTGTCAGTGTTGGTTTATAAGAGATTATTTGACCATGCCGAGTGGTGGCATCCCATTGGATAGTGCTACTTGCTTTGAGTACCGCCGGCCAATGGTATTCACCTCTCTGCCTCGGCATGTGCCATAGTTGTTAAAAAGGCAGAGGTCTTTTCTTGGTTTTCCGGTTCTGATCAGCTAAAGGGGCTTCTTTACCGTCCACAACACCAGAAATGTTGTAAATTGAAATGAGACTTTTTTTTTCTATTTGCTTTTCTAAATGAAACTAGTGCTTTGGCTCCCCTCCCTGGTATTATATTCTGTTAGATTTGTATATGTTTAAAGAGTGTGGCAGTTGGGTTTATAAAAAAAAAGAATATTAATTCTTAACTTAACTATAGTTCGTAATTGGCTAGACTCTGTCTGCTCTAATCTCTCTGACGCTAGGTTGACGATGATAGTGTTGAGAAATTTTGGGGATATAGTTATTTACTAAGCTTAGCTTAGATATGGCACAAGGCCAGAAATATGGGCACCCAGTGAGAATCGAACTCACTACAATGGTTTGCGAAGCGAGCTTGCTAACCATTACACACGTGAGGTGCCCTAGTTATTTACTAAGCTTAGCTTAGATATGGCACAAGGCCAGAAGTATGGGGCGCCCAATGAGAATCGAACTCTACCAATGGTTTGCTAATCTAGCTTGCTAACCATTACACCACGTAATATAAGGTGTGTGCCAGATTCCCGCTCCTACTTATAACTAAGCCAGATATCTGATCTTTTCCATGACTAATCACTGGCAGTACTCTGAGGTTGATACAATACTTAACCGACCCTACTGGTCATAATTTCGCCGACATTCTTTGATGATGGACATAGAATTAAATCACTGGACCTTTACCAATACGCGGGAGAGGACTTATACGCTTACCAAAGGATCACCAAAGGATTCCATAACATAGGACTTTCTTTAAGCCCTTTTCAACTGGCCAAGGATGGCATTTAAAAACTTTACAGATAGTAGTCATTGATTTTAGTCGACTGTCTGCTTCACTTCTATTGTTGAACGGGGTATCTCGCAGATATCCTCATCGAACCTTTGCCATTCTCCCTTGTTGTTGAATGGGGCCACTTGATTCACTTTGGATTAACTGTCTTGATTTTGATCGGCAGTTTTTGAAAGACTGGGCTCTGTGGGTTGACTCCTGGCCCTTGCCCCCCTTCGTCCTACTAGGTTGTATATTATTCTGGTACCTAAAAAAGGTACTTTAGATAGTTCTCCACATTTACAAGATACTTGTGAATATTTCCTGCAAAAGTAAATAAAAAACCTCTCTTGTCCATACTCATAAATCTTAAATTTTAATACAATTAACCATATTTAAATCAAAAACGTTAAAGTACACACTTTACTGCAACAATATATTTTGTAAATCTAAAATTGCAGTATAAACAATATAGACTAACGGAGAGAGAAGCAATACAAGAAATATGTGAAGCAAAATGTGCAAAATGTGAAATCTATTTTAACACCTTGCCTACCAAATTTCCCCCACGCTGTACCAATTTTTTTTATTTTTTTATCTGTATGGTGGGATATTTCAAAGTTCACTATATACTCACCTCAGAACTCATTCTATTCAAATAAAGTTCTGTTTTTTTTTTCATTTTAATCTTGGTCCTTCTTCAGATATAATGAGAGCCGCTGCTTGCAGTTTACGGTAGAATCACGCTGATATGAGATCGGCAGTGGCGACTTAACGTAGTCAAATAGTTAAAGTGACTATCTACAATCCTAAGTCTGATCCTTTTTTATTCCAGTTATAAGACTAAACTCTACCTCTTCGTCCGGTATTAAATTTGAAATTCTAGAGAAAATAGAAAAATCCCTTCGTAGCGATTGTGCCTAGGTGCACTCTTGCCCAGATTGAAAAATATCTTTTAGGATCCCACCTATGTATCAAATAGATTGCTCTCATGAGTAAGTTTTACGATCCTTTCCGTCATCTCAATTGACAGATTTACTTTTGGATACTTTTAGATACTTGCTTATTCTCGTTGGTTTTGGTTCAATCATCTTTGTTGAACTTCTTACTGTATTCATTGCTAACGGCATTAAGATCTATTGGAAAATCAAGATATTAATACAATAAGTGTATTTTAAGGGACATACAGCAACCCATTCATTAATACATTGTTAGCTTACTTTTATTAGACACCTATTTACGTGCATGTGGAATTGGATACATTAAATAATTAAGTTTTCTGAAACAAGTAATTTTACAATTGTATAAGTTAAGTTTAGAATTATGTAAACAAAAGATAATCGAATAAATATTAATTTAGAAATATTTTAGCAACAATATAAACAATGGTTTAAATTCCATTGAAAATATGTATGTCATCGGAATGTAACAAATTCATCCGATATTTACGTCATTAGAAAACAGCTATTTGAAAATTCCAATATTGAATTTAACTTAATGATCACGTAGACAGTGACAAAAGAAAATTGTAAAATGGCCCATAGAGTTGAAGAACTTCAGTGAGGAGCTTATGCTCATGCGGATACCCAACTCGACAGTTGGGCGAATGCTCTCTAACTCGACATTGGGAGCGGATGCTCCCAACTCAACAAAATGTCGAGACACAAAATGATACATCAGCTCTGTCTATCATTTTTGTTTCCTATTTTATCTCTCTCCCACTCAACACAACAATTTTCAATCACAGACATTGTTTTATCAAAGCTGCTACAATGTTGACACATCCAAATACACAAATATAAACTATACATACGCGCTTGTCACACACAACTATGTACAGACACATACAGTCGGCAACATCGCTAAAAGAACAATTGACTATCACTACGAATTGTAATATCTTGTATATAAAGTTGTTTATTGTATCATTTTTATCTTCTTTTGTTTTCTACGGAAAATACATTTCCGTAGACATATACATTTAAATTGTGGGGATCAAAACTCGGATCTTCTTTACACACACAATCCCCGAGCAAACACGGTCCCTACACTGTTTATAAAATCAGCATAGTTTCCAGCTCCATTAGACCAAAAAGAATACCTGTGCAATAAACAGGAATTAACCTCATGCCGTTAAGTCAAGTGGATTCTATTTACAATCAGACTTTAATTATCCGCTCTACTGAAAATGTCCGCTTTCACCATTATTTTACGAGTGTGTGTTTGTGTGTGTGTGTGTGTGTGTGTGTGTGTGTGTGTGTAACTTTTCGGTAAGCTACATCATATTTTAGGAGGTTCCCCTTTGTGCAATTGTTAATGTCGTATGAAATAGACTAGGCGACCTGATTTCCAATTCTCTGTTAGGTTACTCTCTCTCTCTCTCTCTCTCTCTCTCTCTCTCTCTCTCTCTTCTCTCTCTCTCTCTCTCTCTCTCTCTCTTATATACCCGACGTATGATGTGGGTATATATGAGTATATAAACACATGTGAAAAGAAGAAACTTAATTCCAATCAGGGTGGGCTGGTAAAACATTCGGTAATTTTCACCTTTAGTTGTTAAAATTCTTAGCATAAAATTGTGCGTGCACATTATCTGAAATGAACTTATTTGTTATTAAGAACACATTTTATGATATTTTTGTGTTAAAGCATGCACTTGTGTTGTTTTCAAAACGATTCTAAGCTTTGTATATTTCGCACGGACACATTCAAAATGGCTACCGTCTTGTTTCAAAGTGAAAGTCAGTTGGCTAAATTCCTAGCATAAAATTATCTGAAATGAACTTAATTGTTATTAAGAACACATTTCAGGATATTTTTGTGTTAAAGCATGCAGTTGTATTGTTTTCCAAAAAGTTTCGAAAAATTTGTTTATTTCGCACGGAGACTTTCAAAATGGCTACCGGCTTGTTTCAAAATGAAAGTCAAGGGAGGTTACTCTAATTACCTTATTTGCTAGGAATTTTGACAACTAAAGGTGAAAATGACACTTTATTCTATAGTCCCGTTGAAGTTTTGTGCGCTTGAACCTAATGTTAACACGGCCCCCTCACCCAGGATCATCTAATCAGTAGGCCTGGCATTGATATAAGCACCAGATTTCGCACGGAGACTTTCAAAATACCTACCGGCTTAGTTCGAAGTGAAAGTCAAGGGAGGTTACTCTAATTGCCTTATTTGCAAGGAATTTTAACTAAAGGTGAAAATTATTAAATATTCGCTGTTGAGTCTACAAAACACTCTTTTATCCCAGTAGCTAAATATTGATTCCTTCCGTGTCCTCTAACCTTACTAATGAGATAAAATTTCAGTTTAGAATATATGTAATTACCCAACCGCGACACACGAGAAGGATGTGACACAACATTAATTTAATTTAAGTGAAGTTTAAATGTTTAAATTCCGAATTTCCTTCTCTTAGATCGGTTGCCGTACAAAGCTTAAATAACCCAGTCTGCTCTTCTCCCTACCCATGGCTGACGGAAAGAATAGCTGGATGCATACATTTACCTGGGTATTAACGCTATTATACATGGAAATAACCTCGTCCAGGATTTGAACTCGCGAGGCCGAGTGCATTTTTAAAAAAATAGAAAAAAATTAGTGAAATAGATCACTAATTAGGACTGAGCCTATTCTAGTAGTGACCACCCGAAGCGAAGTTTGGATTCAGAGTTTTCCTTCTCCTAAACTGGTTGGGTTTCAGAGCCTAGATCACCGAAGTTTGAATTCAGAGTTTTCCTTCTCCTAAACTGGTTGCCTAACCAAGGTTTCAGAGCCCAGTGAAATAGATCACTAATTAGGACTGAGCCTATTCTAGTAGTGACCACCCCAAGCGAAGTTTGATAGGTTTGAATTCAGAATTTTCCTTCTCCTAGACTGGTTGCCTAACCAAGGTTAACGAACACAGTCTGTCCTACTATTTACCCATAGCTAGAGAAAGAGTAGTTGGATTCATACCTTTTCTCAAGGGTATTAGTGATATGTGAATACCACTGGGAAAGGTATGAATCCAACTACTATTTCTCGTGACGATAACCATCACTCAGTTAAGGAACTAAAAAAACGTAAAAAAATAACCGGTTATTTAATAACTCCAACATAAACAAAGGGGAACCACTCTTGACAGATAAATTATTGTTATATTAGAAATATGTCTTTTCAATGGTTTCTTTTGGTTTCTTTGTTGAGGCGCATGGTGTAATGATTATTATCGTGGGAAATGAACACGATGGTATTACGCGCCGGTGCTGCATAGCTGGAGAAAGAGTAGTTGGATCCCTACCTTTCCCAAGGGTATTAGTGATATGTGAATACCACTGGGCAAGGTATGAATCCAACTACTGATTTCTCGTGACGATAACCATTACTCGACGTACGCCTCGGTTTAGGAAGTAAGAAAAAATAGTACGGAACCAGGTGTACTATGGAAGTGGTTGAACTTTCTCATTTCTGTGTTTTTCAGAAAAGAGATTATCATAGAGGATCGAGAATTGGCAATGCAGTCTAGATGTCGACAGAGAATAACTGTATTATATATGTTGCTAGTTGTGATCACGTCTTTGTTTAAACTTTATATATATATATATTTTTTTTAAAATGAAAGCAGTCACTAGTTTTTATCACACTTTGAAAATGAAAATTCCAATTCACATTAATGGGAAACGAAAAAAAAAAAACTTTATAAAAATTGTTAAAGATTTTTTTTAGCTCCATACAATATACTTGTCTTGAATAGAAATTAATAATGTGACAACTTCTTCATTGTTGTTTTAACCCTACAATCAATATATATACGAGGGTGGGTCAAGAAGTAATGCCATTTTGTTTAGGACAGGTATAATTACCAAGAAAGAAACATGTATCATACATCAAAATGAAGCTGGTCCTCTGTGGATCACATCCCTACTTTTTCACATAGGTGAGTTAAACAGCAATGCCATTTTGTTTAGGACATGGATAATTACCAACAAAGAAACATGTATGATACATCAAAATGAAGCTGGTCCTCTGTGGATCATATCCCTACTTTTCCACATAGGTGAGTCAAACAGCAATGCCATTTTGTTTAGGACAGGTATAATTACCAAGAAAGAAACATGTATCATATATCACAACGAAGCTGGTCCTCTGTGGATCACATCCCCACTTCTCCACATAGATGTGTCAAAAAGTATTACATTTTGTTTAGGACAGGTATAATTACCAAAACAGGAACATGTATCATACATCAAAATGAAGCTGGTCCTCTGTGGATCACATCCCTACTCCTTCACATAGTCACCGTCTCCCTCAATACCTATGTTACATCTTAGAATGTGAGCATATATCTCTGCCCCGTAAAATCCTGTTGACTGTTCTTTTAGCCACTTCTTTACTACAGAATTCACTTTCTCGTCACTGGAATAACGTTTGCCTCAGACTATCATATCTTCGGCCCCATGAAAGAGGGTTTGAGAGGCAAACATTATTCAAGTGACGAGGAAGGAAATCTGCAGTGAAGAAGTGGCTCAAAGAACAGTCATAAACTCGGCCGTGTGAATAACCCCAAAAAAGCATTAATGATCATGGTTTCCTATATTTAAATAAATGGTGTATGTATCCCTGCCCCGTAAAATTCTCTTTGTCCCAGACTATCATCTCTTCGGCCCCATGAAAAGGGGTTTGAGAGACAAACATTATTCCAGTGAAGAGGGAGTGGAATCTCATATGGACGCCTACACATGGACACACCAGAGTTGGTTGGCCAGGAAAAACTTACATCAGTTAGCTCTGTGCAGATACTGGATGTCAGGAGCAGTGATCGGTAGGGACGGTTGGAGAATGAGACTCATAAAAACCCATGCTCTCAGCGTGACATGATGATGATGATGATGATGATGCCTAAAGTAAATGGGGAAACTATTTTATCTTCAAATTAGTTTATGTTCCGCATAAAATTCTTCAAATTCGGCCTCGTTTGGTTGAGTGTTTCTGGGTCGACTTATCGCACATATTACCGTTGTACAAGCCTGCAGCCGGGCCGTCTACTGCAGGGTGTGTCCAGCCGAGCCGTATTGTTGTATAGCGGCTTCAAATTCACGACGCTAAATTCGTGTATGTTAGTACTGGGGTTTTCACTGTACCCAAAACGATGTATGTTAGTAGTCAGCTACGACCGACTACTGGACTTCAATAACAATAGATACGTATGTACAAAGAGGGGACCCTTCTTTATTTTCTTCGGTGTGTGGGTGGTGATGGCGCAGAGCTTACAATGCGTGCCCGAGGGGTGGTTGCTGACAGGAAACGTGAAGTGTCCTTTCGGCTGTCGGCTGGCGTCTCTGGGTCTGACTGCTGTCGGCTCGACCCTCTGGCTTTTTGTATTGACGACACACCTACGCATCGTTTGTTATATATTTCTTTATATGCACCCTGCTTCCTTGACCGGAAAGCCTCGCTTTCGTTTTCTCCTTTTTTTTTAATATATATTTTTATATTTCTCTTTGTTTTTTCCCGGTAGCTTTGTTTTCCGGCCGAGGACAATACACAGTATCTGCTGCCGCCAGTCTTCGAACCCCGCTGCACACTGGGGTGCTTTATTTTCGTTGACTGGCGACCTAACAGGCAGCAAAGCATGCCTGTGACTCAAATCCGACTTGCAGCTATACAAGCCACAGTGTCGTAAGCCAAAGAGTCCATTCCCGGTGCCTGGCGTTTGGCAAGTCGTCATATTACAAATAAAATTCACAAGTATTTTACATTTATCAAATCTTCGATTACATTGATATTTTTTGGTTGGGAGTGTTGATGGGTCGACTATCAGGTATGCTACCGTCACACCAAGCCCGCAGCCGAGCTGTCTAGATCATTTCGTGTCAAGCCTTCCGTCTCCATAGTCAAATATTAATAATATAACGAATACATGATGAGAGACTGATTCGGGGGCTGATACCTGAAAGTGATTTACATTACAATTTCAAATTAAAAAAAACTGTCAACTTAAAAACATGTTTGTTCATTTTTTTTATTTGGCTGGGTTCCTTACCCGAGGTTAGATGACCAGTCTAGATGGGAAGCAGTTTTACTTCTATTAGAATGAACTTGTATCACATCCTACATCTGTAGCGCACGGGTTGGGTAACACATATATGTACATTTTGAAAGCGCGTGGTGTAATGGTTAAAGTCGTGGGAAATGGACTCGTCGCCCCGTGTTCAAATCCTCGATGTAGTAATTGCATTTCACTTATGCGTCTAAGTACCCTTGGAAAAGGTATGAATCCTACTCTCCCTCCAGCAATGGATAAATAGTAGGGCAGACTGGGTTCTTTAACATTGGTTAGGCAACCGGTCTAGTAGAAAGAAAACTGAATTCAAACCTGTTAAACTCCGCCTTAAGAAATTGACCTTGTGGCACATCCTGCTTGTGCGGAGGGGTTGGTAAATATACATATATATGTACATTTTGATTTATGTATTGTTTTGTTCAGACATTCTAAAAATGAAATTCTTCATTTTGTCCGTTTTTATAGAAAGTGGCTTAATTTATAAATTTTTTTAACCATGACACAAACACAGTTATTTTATTATTTTTTTACTCAAATCCCTTTCCAAGAAATGGCTACTTTCCCTCCCGTATCTGGTGTCCTCTACATTCATTTTTCAACCTATATCCCTCCACTCCTTTCCCTTCTATCTCCCTCCTTCTCTCCAAGATGTCTCCTATAACCAATCAAATCTTTCTCTCACCACAAACTTACCACCTACCTACTTCCCTTCTATAAAACACTTGTATGATCCTAATGATTTAATAAAGCCTGAAGAAGCGGAATTTAAGATTCCAGCGAAATATATTACACATTTTTGTCTGAGTTTTGTTTTTCATTCCTTATTTTACCTCAAACACAACTATTTAATGATTATTAGAGTATCCACTTCGGAATCACAAACATCCAGTTGTGCTTCGGAACCTTGCCAAGCTCAGCTCAGCTTGGATCTGTGCCGTAAAATGGGAGCTGACCGTAGATGTTGTGCTCCAATCTGACGCAAAAACAATGCCCCTTGCCTAGCGCTAGCGTAGAAAGGTTAGATTGCCTCGCTGTCCGGCTGATACCGACAATAGGCCACTTAGTCAACTTTACTTTATTATAAATACACCTACATTCCCACTAATTATTATGTATGAATAAACAGACACACACAAAATCAAACACACACAAACACACACACACACACACACACACACACACACACATATATATATATATATATATATATATATATATATATATATAGAGAGAGAGAGAGAGAGAGAGAGAGAGAGAGAGAGAGAGAGGGGGGTATCTTCTGCATAAATACATATTTATCGTATAATAAATATGTATTTATCTTAATTTTGAACTTATCGCACACGTGATTTCTTGGATAAAATTTAGTATTTATATTTCCCCCCCTCTCTCTCTCTCCTCTCCTCTTCTTATATATATATTATATATTATATATATATATATATATATATATATATATACATTTAAACCCATTATTATCCGGATGTTGTACAGGGGCAATTTTTATATAACATTCTTTATTCTGCCTGATGATTGGCGAGCATGATAAATATCCATGTAATTAAATATATACACAATATTATTATATTATTATTATTATTATATTATTATTATTATTATTATTATTATATAGCTCTATTACAGATATTGAAACAAGCAATGAAGAGATGAGGCTTGATGATTAGTATTAATCTGCGTTATTCAGACTATTATCCTCATCTTCATTGTTCATTGGTACAGATAACAATGAAGATGAGGACAATAGTCCGAATAACGCAGATGATACTAATCAATAAAGAAATAATTCACACTAACCAGTATTTTGTTGCCTCCTGTGGTGAGGCTCCTCTGGGGACTGTGGAGTACCTCACCCATTGGCAAAAGTTACCTTCTGTTATATATCATTAATCAACTATACTAATCTAATTGATATTTATAGAAGGGGGGAAATATATGGGGGGAAATAGATGTTCGTAACAACAAGCTCCCGCCGAGAGGAGGGGGGGCAAAAACAAGCGAATCCACAGTCTTCCAGCAAGCCAAACCTTCCCCTGGTCAACACGTTCCTCGTCCTCGCCTAGCAGCTGCAAAATCCGTCACCATAGTCGAAAATAATCTCTAGCAGTTCAAAATCACATTTCTTTACTCGGTCGTTCGCGTAAGTCAACCTGCTACTGCTGACTCCTGACTGCCCAGCGCTTGACACATGCCATTTATGTACGTATTTACCGAAACATCCTGTCCGTCCAGTGCCTAAATCGTATCTGCTTTCGCATGCGGGAGGACGCGGGTTCGATCCCGGCAGGCAAGACAATGTCTTGCTCTTTTTCGTTCTACAGTCAAGTCACGCTGAAGCACCGGCTAAGCAGTGATGAGCCTATTCAATACTTAGTTTAATGACCACATACGTAATAGCCGGTACTTTTAACAACCTGAATCCTTTGGTTATCAAAAATGACTTGATTTGGCATTAAATAAACCGAACAGGGTTGATATGCCGTAAAACAAAACAATCAACTATCTAATCTTATTATAATGGAGATTGTGTGTTTTTCTGTCTGTAACCGAAACTATATTACTACTCGTCACAATTCCCTTCGTTATTTACATCACATTCTCCATGATTTTATTTATATTTAAACCTCAATTATTAATAAAATTGCTTTACCTTTTTATTAGTGTTGTCCATATCTACATACAAATAACATGCAATTGTATTTATATATACAAAAAATAGCGGTTTACAGTGTGAATGGGAAGGCTAATTTGCATATTGATATTAAAAATGTGATTTTATTAAATATGTGCTTAGTATTATTGATTTCTAATTGTTTGGTTTTATTTTAATGAATATAAGCAAAAATCTCTTCAATGAATCTTAAATGAAATCCATTAACAAGAAAAAATAACTGTCATTTTATTCTTTATTTCCTAATTTAACTAAATAGTTAAATTAGGAAAATTTACCAATGAAAGACGGGAGTAACGGAAAATGATGGAAGAGTTGTTTCAAAGTTGTTCTATTTTTCAATCATACCCCCTCTGTTCCAAATCTTTTTATCTGCATTCTTATTCAGTTTCATTAGCCTTTCTAATTTAATGATATTTTATTATATTAAAACTTAAATACTTGCACCCGGAGGGTGCATATATTTGCTAGTACTAATAATTCACAATACTTTATATGTAGTTCAAACTCGTTTTATACAAGTAAAAACTTTATGCTTAGTTGCTGTATCAGTGTTTGAAGAGCGAAGGTATAAAGTCCACGCGCGTTTTATACATGGAAACACCTCAATGCTATTGTTACAATATAAAAGTGAATATATTAATGAGCTTAAAAATCATTTTAAAAATTGGCTCGCATCAATTTGACCTATAGATGAACTGAAAAATCACAGGCATTATATTTTACCACTAAGCTATCCACCATCACTTTACAAATCAGCAGGATATTCTCTTCTTTGTTTTATTACTCACTTATCTTCACTAATATTCAATGCAGTTCTTGTTCCTGATAAATTATATCAACCAGCGAATGGAACAAGACATTGGGGAAACTATACGAAGATTAATGAGTTGTATGTTCGGGTCATTTGAAAGGCACAAACAGCTGGGTTGTCCTTGTTTTTTTGTTTTGTTATTTTTTGTTGTTTTTTTTTTCTTCTTTTCGTTTTTTATTTATTCATTCTGTTTTTTTATTTTATTTTGTTTTTTTGGAAACCTGTGAAATATTAATGAAAGTTCTACGTGAAAAAAGGCCGCTTAGATCACAGTAAATAATCAGCAGCTCGTTGGGCGGACTAAACCATGGTTGCCGACAGTTGCTGGCATTTAGTGGCGGCTTAAGATTAATGATTCGACCACAACAATTGGAAACGACAGGGTGTTCTTAATGTTTTACAGAAATTTTAAAATTTAATAACTCACGTTGGACAATTCTCAATTAGTAATAAAAAAAAAACACATGAAAGATTACCTCATGGAGCAAACAGCCTCGTTCAGGATTATATATATATATATGTATATATATATATATATATATATATATATTATATGTGTGTGTGTGTGTGTGTGTGTGTGTGTGTATGTATAAGTACATACATATATATATATGTGTGTGCATGTACGTATATATATATATATATGTATATATATGTATATGTATGTATCTGTATATATATGTATATGTATGTATTTATGCATATGTATATCTCAGTCGGTAGAGCGTTCGGCTAGAACCACAAGGTTCCTAGTTCGATACCGGTCCTCGCCAACTCAGCATATGAGTAGCACAGGGATCTATGTGGTAAAGTAAGGAGCTGATGGTAGGTGTGGCGCTCCACCTCAGATGCTAAAATAATCTCCTTGGTCTAGCGCTATTGAAAAGGGGATAGACTCCCTCGCTGATTGGCTGATACCGACTTTAGGCCGCCCCGACGACTTTACTTATATATATGTACAAGTATATGTATATATAATTGTGTGTATATATATATATATATATATATATATGTATATACCTATATATATATATATATGTATATGTATATATATATGTATATATGTATATATCTGAGGAGAGAGAGAGAGTTTCTGTGTGTATATCTGTATGTGTTTGTGAGTGTGTCTATTTGTGTGTGTCTGCTTTTGTGTAGGCTTGTGGTGAAATGATAATTATCATAGGAATGCCCTCCTCGGTTGGAAACAACAGGATGTTCTAGAAGTAATTCAGCAATGTTAAAATTTAATGAACCAATGATAAAACTTAGTAAAAACCACATAAAGAAATCACCCCCCGATGTATCATTCTCTACTTTTTTGTTATCGAACTTCAAATAATATCCTTGTGATCATTATTGGTACATATCTTAGCCAATCATTGTACTCTCTAGATATATTCCATCATTGATGGAGTGTGCTTTGTGCTGGATGGGGGACGGCCTGTAAAGCAACCATTGTGTTATCATCAGCCACTACACTGACATCTTCAGTTCCACGCATCATCATCATCATCATGTCGCGCAGTTTGCACGGATATCCATAACTATCTCTCGCCAACCTTCCCTATCATTCATCGACTCTGGTAGCTCCTCTGCGCTGCGGCCAGCATCCATACATAGTTGGTCAATGTAGGTCCTGGCTGGGCGGCCCACATTAGCATGCCCATGTGCTGGCTTCAACAGTAGTACGTCGCTTACGAGCTCGTCCTTGCTTCTCTAGCAGTGTCCTGCATACCTAGTCCGTTTACTCGTATGGTTTGTGAGATGGGGGGGGGGAGGTGGCATACAGTTGCTTTTTTGTGGGGTGCTGCTTCCACGACTTATTCAGGACCGCACGCAGCATTCTGGTGCAGCTCCCATCAGGGCTTATTTTCAAGGCGCTTTGTTAGGGTTCAGGTGGTACAGCCATACAGCAGTACCGACACAACCACAGCCTGGAAGAAACGTCTCTTTAGCTTGTAGGGGAAATCGGATTTCCATATGACTGATAATTTGTTGGTGGCCAACCATGCCTTTCCTATTCGAGTGTTAACATCGCTTTCTGTGGATGAGATATTACTACCTAGGTATGTGAATTGTTCTACTGACTTAAGAGGCTTGCCGTCAATTGTGGAGATGTCTCCTTGCTTTTTGAAGCTCATGAACTCAGTTTTATCAGAGTTCATATAAAGGCCGACGTTATTTGCTGCCTCCTCCAGGCTGTGTAGGAGTGTTTCAGCCTGTGCCGGTGTGTCTGCAAGAAGTGCGCATCATAGTAATCTAAAAAAGAAAAGAAGATTTGACAATAAAAACAGGGATCAAGTGATCAAAAGTAAAAATAGTGATCATGTGATCAAAAATACAATACAAACAACAAATGTTCATTTTCAATATTGGTAATGGAAAAAAAATAGCCGGTTATTTCCTATAACTCCAACATAAACAAAGGGGAACCACTCTTGACTGATAGATTATTGATATATTAGAAATATGTATTTTCAATGGTTTCCTTTGGTTTCTTTGTGAAGACGCATGGTGTAAATAATTATTCATCCCAGTAGCTAAATATTGATGCCTTCCCAGTCCTCTAACCTTACTAATGAGATGAAATTTCAGTTTAGAATATATGTAATTACTCAAACCGAACACGAGCAGGATGTGACGCAAAATTATTTTCATTTAAGTGAAGTTTAAATTCCGAATTTTTCCTTCTCTTAGATCGGTTGCCGTACAAAGCTTAAATAACCCAGTCTGCTCTTCTCCCTACCCATGGCTGACGGAAAGAAGAGCTGGATGCATACATTTACCCGGGGTATTAACGCTATTAGACATGGAAACAACCTCGTCCAGGATTTGAACTCGCGTAGCCGTAGCATTTTTTTTAAATTAGAAAAAAATTAGAATTTTTTTTTAAATTACAAAATTGGCGAAATAGATCACTAATTAGGACTGAGCCTATTCTCGTAGTGACCACCCCAGCGGAGTTTAATAGGTTTGAATTCAGAATTTTCCTTTCCTAGACTGGTTGCCTAACCAAGGTTAAAGAGCCCAGCCTGTCTTACTATTTACCCATAGCTGGAGAAAGAGTAGTTGGATTCATACCTTTCCCAAGGGTATTAGTGATATGTGAATACCCCTTGGAAAGGTATGAATCCAACTACTTTTTCTAGCGATAACCATCACTCGACGTCCGCCTCAGTTAAGGAAGTAAAAAAAAACGTTAAAAAATAACCGGTTATTTCCTATAACTCCAACATAAACAAAGGGAAACACTCTTGACAGATAAATTATTGTTATATTGGAAATATGTCTTTTCAATGGTTTCCTTTGGTTTTTTTTTTTGTTGAGGCGCATGGTGTAATGATTATTATCGTGGGAAATGAACACGATGGTATTACGCGCCGGTACTGCATAGATGTTATATCTTAGTATAATGGAGATTCGGCGTATGTTTGTCTCTATTCGAAACTACATCACACATTATCATATGTATATGTATGTATATGTATATGTATATGTGTATATGTATATATGTATATGCATGTATACATATACTGGGCACTTTGAAATTGCTATGGCAACCCTCTGGAGAAGTGGAAATGATGGTATTAGGCGCCGGTGCTTCATAGATGTTATATCTTAGTATAATGGATATTCGGCGTATGTTTGTCTGTATTCGAAACTACCTCACTGCTTACGTCACAATACCCTCAGGAATTGGGTAAATTTATCAATGAGTATTTAATCTGTAGACAAAATCCTTAATACATAGAATGAATATTATTTATTAACGATGTCTTTATGAAAATCGGATTAGACTTACCTCAAACAGCCCATATTATTAATACGTTTAAACTCCTGCAATGTGTCTTATATATCACTAAGAAATAAATTTCCAGATAATATATCATCATCATCATGTCGCGCTGTTAGCACGGATATCCATGACAATCTCTCTCTCCATCCGTTCCTATCGCTCATCATTCTTGGGAGGTCCTCTATGCAGCACCCTGTATCCGCACAGATACTGATCAATGTACGTCTTTGTTTGTCGGCCCACACTGGCGTGCACATGTGCTGGCTTCCACAGGAGGACGTCGCTTATGAGTTCGTCCTTGTTTCTCCAGCAGTATCCCGCGTGTCTTGTCCGTTTTACTTGGATGGTATGGTTAATTAACATACAAGGGTTATTTCCTAGTTGAGTAACATCATATTACAGGGTGACCTAGAAAAAAACAGAACCCAAATGATTTATTTTCCCATTAAACTAACCCTAACCCTAAATTCTAACCCCCCTAGTTGAGTAACATAATATTCATTTGGGGTTGGGGGTTTTCCGATCGCTCAGGATCTAGAATTGTCCGGACATTCCAGGTGGCTATTGTTAGCCTGTTTTATGTTGCAATATTTTCTTGTTTTGGCCCTGCTGATAGGAAAAGCCATCAAACCGCATTTTGCTGGCCAGCTTGATAGGTGACAGGCATTGGTTTAGGCCTACTTTTCTAGACCCTTCCCAGATGTATGGGTATAAATATATATAAGTACATAGATACACACACACACACACACACACATATATAATATATATATATATATATATATATATATATATACTTTACCTGTATCAGGAGGGAAAATTGTTAGATTCGTACTTTTTCTAAGGGTATTAGCGTTATGTGAAATGCAAACAGCCTCGTCGAGGATTGATTATTACATCTACTAGCAAGAATAAGCGCACACCAGACATAAGTATTTAAGTTTTAATGTAATAAAATATATTAAATTAGAAAGACCAATGAAATTAAATAAGAACGCATATAAAAAGAATACACTTATTTTAATTATATTTTAATATAATAATATATAATATATTATTTATAATAATAATATAATATAAAGTAAAGTCGACGGGGCGGCCTAAAGTCGGTATCAGCCAGTCAGCCTGTCCCCCTTTTCAATAGCGCTACACAAGGAGATTGTTTTAGCATCTGAGGTGGAGCGCCACACCTACCATCAGCTCCTCACTTTACCGCACAGATCCCTGTGCTACTCATACACTGAGTTGGCGGGGGCCGGTATCGAACCAAGAACCTTGTGATTCCTAGCCGAACACTCTACCGACTGAGCTAAACCGGCCCGTAATAATATAATATATCATATAATAATATAATATATATATATATCTAATATATATAAAATCATTCATAGGATTGAGTTTAATACGTTGTAGAATAAAACAATAAGATTAGAGATCAATAACATCAAGTAATTATTTATTAAACACGGTATTGTTAAAACTAGTATGGGTTATTTCCTAGTTGAGTAACATGAGTGACCCAGAAAAAACAGAACCCATATTATTTATTTAGTTTCCCATTAAACTAACCCTAACCCTAATCCTAACCCTAAATCCTAACCCTAACCCTTGTTGGACTTAAACTAAAAAAAAAATTAAAATTAAAATTAACAGTTTTATTACAAAATTTGTGGTTTCTGTTTTTCTGGGTTTATAATAGTGAAGGCTTGTGTTGGACCATCCACATTTTTTGGCACAGTCGATAGGAAAGAATTGGTGCATCAAGGGTTGCCACAAACCCAGTCAACGACCGACCTCAGGAATTTTGAATTCAGAGTTATCCCTTTCCTAGACAGGTTACCTACCCATGGCTGAAGGACCCAGTCTGCCCTACTATTTAACCCATAGTTGGAGGGAGAATATATATATATATATATATATTTAAATAATAACAAAAGACTTATAGATCTTGCATTATAGACTATTTCAGGGAGCTTAGACAAAAATGTCTAATTCTCCGACTCATCAGATGCGAATCTGATGAGTCGGAGAATTAGACATTTGTCTAAGCTCCTGAAATAGTCTATAATGCAAGATCTATAAGTCTTTTGTTATTTATTTAAATATAAATTTACTCTGTGACTCTAACATAAGAGCACACATTGAGCTCTCAAACTGCGACAAGTTGTTTTTAAAAAAACCTATGTCGTAAGGAAGATTTCTTCTCTGGACTTTTGATATATATATATATATATAATTATATATATATATATATATATATATATATATACTGGGCACTTTATATTTGGTATGGCAACCCTTCTAGGAGAAGGAAAACTCTGAATTAGAACAGAATATGTTCTCTTCTCGTTATTAAAAAAAAGAGTTCTTCCTCTTCCACCTTTTTTCCCCACTTAATGGCATATCATTATTTATGCTGAAGCCAGCCTTTCATAAAGACCGGTTTCGCTCACTCGTTAGAGCATATGGCTTGGAACCATAAGGTTCCGGGTTTAATACCGGCCCTCGCCCACTCAGCGTATGAGTAGCACAGAGACCATGCGATAAAGGGGGAGCTGATGGTAAGTGGATATAAGGTGTGTGCTAGTTCCCGCTTATACTTATAGACCAGGCGATATCGTGGTCTATTCCTTAGCCAATCGCTGGCCATACTGCATGGCTGATATATTACTTAAGCGCTGATTCTTTCTGTTTACTAACAGGCATCGATGAAGGAACCTAGGAATCTCTACCTGAGAGGATTACCAAAGGAACCAAATCGGAGGACTCTCTACCTAGAATCAACTAGCCAATGATGACCCTTAAAAACTTAACATATTCTACAGCTCGAGACGACGGGGCTACATGTGAAAGGGTTAAATTTTAAACACAGATTTTGAAAAAAAATGTTATTACTCATGCAGACGTTAAAAAATTAACACACTTAGAGGATGTTTACTTTGATCTTTTGGTTTTTTTTTATTTGTTTTAAATTTTATTTAGCAGTAAATAAGCTAATAACAGCTTAAAGACTATGGCATTGACTACAGAACATTTACACAATCACACACGCATACACACACACGCGCGCGCAGAATAATGACGAATGGCGACATTTTCAATGGAGCAGAGAATTAATGTCTGAGAGTAAATAGAATCCACTTGACTTAACGACATGAGGTTCATTCATGTTTATTGCACAGACATATTTATTTTTGGGGTCTGATGGAGCTGAAAACTATGCTGATACTATAAACAGCATGCAAGCAATGTTATAATGAATGAGGTGTTGTATGTCCCCTAAAATACACTTATTTTATTGATATTTTGATTTTTCTTATAGATATTTATGCTATTGGCAATGAGTACGGTAAGACGATTCAATCAAAATCATGGGGAATAACTATTTCTGTTTCCTCCGAAGAGAAACCAACTCAACTCATGAGAGCAAGAGAAAGTATCTAGATATTATTGGAATATAACCCTCTGGCAAGATCTTTGGAATTAGCAGCTTGAAAAATGTTTTCATTGCTTCCTTTTTATTTAGCAGTAAATATACTAATAACAGATGAGACATAAATCTTTAATACAACTTTCGGGCCATATGACTTTTAGGTACCCCTTTTTGATCTCGATTCAAAAGGACATATTTTTCATTTACACCGTCAATATTTGTTTGTTTGTTAGGGGTTAGGGTTATGGGTTAAGGTTAGGGGTTAGTTTTATAATTAAAAAAAACAACTTTAAAAATTGTCTGTTAACAAACAGCCGGATATTGACATTTCTGTATGGATTCTGGATGCCGCGTGAAAGATCTGCAAAGGCAATGACCGATAGGGAAGGTATTCGAGAGGGAGTCATGGAAACCCATGCTGACTACACTCCGTGATACTCATGATTATCATTTTTCTAAAGTCGATAGAGTGGCCATTTGTCGGTACCAGCCTGACAGCGAGGAAGTCTATCCCCTTTTCAATAGTGCTAGACCAGAGAGATTGTTTTTGAGGTGGAGCGTCACACTTAGGTCGAAGATGGCCCCCTCTCCGATCAATCAACTGATCACGTCAAGCCCTAACACGTATGGGATTGTCCCGGCCATATTGCTCTTCGGGAAAACATCAACTCTTTTTGCATACATATGCTATAATGCAGTGGATATGGGTGTTAGTGTCCTGGCTATGACGTTAAACTTGATCTAGTGGTAATGTTCCTATTCTGGAGATCTGGAGTGGTAGTACGTTTTAGGGTCAGAGTGGACCAGGGAGCAATAGTGATGAAGGGGTGCTCCACATTCCCCAAACCTCCAGAACTGGAACCTCACCATCAGATAGTGTTTAACGTCATTCCCAGGACATGTAGACCCTCAGTCACCGCCTTCTAGCACCCATATGATAAGAAGGATTGGGGGTTTCCACAACCAACCAACGAATCAACCAACCAGCCAACCACTGACTTCAAAGATAAAAAAATGAATTTTAAAAACTTGTTTAAAGAAATTGAATACCCAACAAGAATGAATAAAACAAAAACGCCTTCAGCATAAAATAACCCAACAAGGGTTGACATGACATAAAGTTCAACCAAACAAACAAAAAACCTTTCACAGGTGATAGTCAGTCTTTTTAGTGAAAATTTGAAGGCCATATCTGACTCTCAAATAACATCTAAAATAAAGGATAAAATCTTGTGAAAACGTGTGAGTAGACACCTTTAATTTGCTTTAAACAGGGTTAGTTTGCTTTTGTTGTTTTGTTTTACGGTATAAGGGTGGTAAAACTTATTTTAAACAAAAGGGAAAATTTTGTAAAATTTGAAAAAAAGAAGAAAGAAAAGTAATATTTTGTGGAAATAAGAATGACTTGAAAAAAGATGAAAGGAAAATACTAAAAATATGAGAATAAGAAAAGGAAAGAAAATATAAATCCTAGATGGTAATTGTTTGTTTGTTTTTTGTTTGTTGTTTTTTGTTTTTCTTGGGGGGGGGATAGTTTTTGTTTTTTTTGGGGGGGGTATTCTTTTGTTTGTTTTTTGGTTTTCTTTGGTTTTAGGACATATCAACCCTTTTTGGGTTATTCAATGCCGAATCAAGTCATTATGATAAGCAAAGGATTCAGATTGCTTACAAAAGCTGATATTATTTCTCTGAATGTTTGAGATGAGGCTTGATGATTAGTATTATCTTGTTATTCGGACTATTGTCTTCATCTTCATTAAAAAAACACACAATATGAGTCTAGGTATAAAATCATACATAAAACTGAATGGGTAGATATTCTAGCCCAAAACAAGACATTAGGTTTATAAGTTCCCAAAATTCACACTGAATTGTCCAATTGGACACATGGCCTAGTGCCGGAGGGCATATCGGCCGAAACGTTGTACAGATAACAATGAAGATGAGGACAATAGTCCGAATAACACAGAAAATACTAAACCTGATATTGCTTAAATGGTCATCCAGTTGAGTATTGAACAGGCTCATTGCTGCTTAACTTCTGTATTTTCATCGGGAACCATTGCTTTTAGCGTGATTTGACTGTAATTTGCCTTGAATAGGAAAAGGCTTAAGCTCGGAGAGAAAACCTTTGACCTCGATGCCTCACCTCCTACTATTGAGATATACACGCAAGTTCTCAATTTAGGACAGTTCAGAAGGGAAAGAGAGAAAAAAGGAGCCAAAGAATAAAACCACTTTTACGCATATGATTTTACTTGATTAATGAAATCGGCTCTAAAATAATTGAAAAATATCTTTGGGGACATTTTCATTGAAATAAGTAAAACGAAGAAATAAAAGAAAAGTGAACAAATTTCTAGTCTATTCGTTTCTTTTCATTAGAAATCTTTCCAGCAGATTGGATATTCAATGGAATTGAATCGCGATTCAGAAGATTCTATTAACTGAAATGAAATCTCGGGTGCTGCTGCCATTGTGCAGAGAGGGGAGCACACTGGTGTCACATGCTAAATATCTTGAGCTGACAGATAATAGCTTTGTCGTATTTATCATTGTGTTCACAACGCTTTTTCAAAGCAGCTGCAGTGAGTGCCAAAAAGAGGTTGTCTTAATGTTCCTAAATATTGATTGAATTTATAAACAACATACATGGTCACTCATATGCTTAGATATTGGTAGAATATATAAAGAACACATACATGGTCATTCATATTCTTAAGCATTGATAGAATTTATAAAGAACATACATGGTCATTCTTATTCTTAAGTATTGATAGAATTTATAGACAACATACATGGTCATTCATATTCTTAGATACTGGTAGAATTTATAAAGAACATACATGGTCATTCTTATTCTTAAGTATTGATAGAATTTATAAAGAACATACATGGTCATTCTTATTCTTAAGCATTGATAGAATTCATAAACAACATACATGGTCATTCGTATTCTTAGGTATTCATAGAATTTATAATTAATATACATGGTCACTTATATTCTTAATTATTGATAGAATTTACAATGAACATACATGGCCACTCATATTCTTAAGCATTAATAGAATTTATAAAGAATATAAATGGTCAAATCTAGTTTAGTGTCGCATAAATATAAAATATAAATATTTGGGAAGCTCTTACCCCCACTGCAGAAGATACAGTCGAAATATTCGAATTCTAACCAGAACTTGTTAATGCATACAAGGATGAGCTGAAATTTTCACAGGTTGAAAAGTTCATATGATTATGTCATACCTGATGTTGAAGTCATTGGATCAAAGCACTGCAACATTAATGGAAGAAGTGTGTGGACCACCAGTTTAACTATATATTTACCAACCCCTCCGCACGTGTAGGACATGACACAAAATCATTTCTTAAGCTGATTCCTTCAAGATTTACTTCTCCTAAACTGGTTGCCATTCTAACGTTAAAGAGCCCAGTCTACACTACTATTTACTTATATCTTGAGGGAGAATAGTTGGCTTCATACGTTTTGCCAGGGTTTTAGCGCTATGTGAAACTCATGTCACTGAGTCCTGCACGATAATCATTACATTACCAACGCCTCCACAAAGAGGACTATCTTGCTTCATTTGGTCACTCCATGAGGGTTTTTATTTTCCAGATTTCCCACCAAGTCAGGATTGACGGGAAGTCATTTTACCGTCGGGTGCCTCGACAAAACCAAGTGCGTGCGTGAACATTACAAAAAATAAATGGTCTTATCAGTATTCCCCTTCAGAGGTTCTTCAGGTGCCAGGCAATAAATCTGAACCTTGTCCCTTTAGACGAGTTGATAGGTGTTGCCAGTGGGGGATGCTCCCCAGGACCATGCGAATAAACTTTAGTATCAATTACCGACCCCAAAAGGCAGATAGCATTCCATTAGACTATCTTGGTTAGCCTGTGAACATTTCAGTAGACTTCCGTACAAACCCACTCGTTTTCAATTTTTTTTTTTTTACAAACGAAAGAGCCCCTGTGATGTAGTGGTGAACGTGCTAGACTACGACATCGTAAAAAGTGAGTTCGAAATCCGATCGTGCTATAACATTGAGTTACGGACAACTACTCTTGGGAAAGCTATGAATACAGTCAACCTTAGAGCTACGGGTTAAATATTACTGCTAATGTTATTCTACAATGGTGCATTTCGCATCAAATTACCCACGATTGTTGATATGCCGTTAAACAAAGAAAGTATTTACAGACAGGAACGTGGGGTGACGCTTACCGTCGTAGGAAATGGACACGGCGAGACGAGTTCAAATCTTGGGCGAGGCTGATTGTATTTCACATAGCGCTAATACCCTTGGGTAAAGTAAGAATTAAACTATTGTCCCTCCAGCTATGGTTAAATAGTAGGGTAGATTGGACCCTTTAAAATTGCTATCTAGGAAAAGTAAAACCCTGATTCAAACCCAAGGGACTCTCTTTTCGTTAGTCAAATGCGTAAACATCAATGCCTGTACGTATTCTGAAGCAGAAATAACGCGCATTTATTCTTACAAGAACACGTGACTATCAATTTGGAAACTATTTTCAATTTTGCCTTTCTTTAAATACATTTATTCGATGTTAGCAATGTTGCATATCGTCCAACGGAAGAGGAAGCTTCCGGCAAAAAAAACAAAGAGAAAGATTAAAATATACATTTTAAAAAGGGAGAACGGTCAAGAGCAGGGAGAAGATGAAGAAATAGGTAAAAAAAAAAGGGAAGACTCCTCTTCCGGTGAAAAGGCGGAGAGAACGATAAAGAAATATATAAAAAAATGTCCGTTATCAGATCAAAAGATAAATGCGTGGGCATATTTATTGTATATAAAGGCTAGCGGACGAAGGGTGTGAATTCATTCCCCAGCGAGCAGCCGAGAAGGTAACCTCGTCGCCTCCTGCCGACATCAGCCACCCTCGAAAGTTCATTGCGAACTCTGTGCTCTTCACCAACTCACCCGGACATTTTTATTGTGAACACTCGTCGGCCCTCACCATCCACACACCGAAGAAAATAAAGACGGGTCTTATTTTATATACACGTGTCTGTGGTTTCATTGAAATCCAGTAGTCGGCTATACAACAGCAATTTCAAAGCAAGACTGACAGAATAAAGCAAAAACCGATAACCAATAGGGATTAACATATTCAAACTAATTTCCGATATCCAAAGAGTCTTAAATAATCTTTAATTCATCGACTAAAAACAGATAATATTTCTACACTGTTTCCCCATTAAATATTTATAGTAAATGCTTTTTTATTTCAATTTCCTCTTGGCAAAATTGTCCATTATCTCGATATTTTTTAGCGGAGAGATATTATTACATCTCGTTGTTTACGAGGTTTAGAATCATTATCACATCCCCAGAGAGAGTCTATCCACTTTTCACTTGCGCTAGACCAAGGAGATTATTTTAGCGTCTGAGGTGGAGCGTCACACCTACTATCTGCTCCTCACCGTATCGCACAGATCCCTGTGCTATACATACGCTGAGTTGGCAAGGATCGGTATCGAACAAGGAACCTTGTGATTCCTAGCCGAACGCTCTACCGACTGAGCTAAACTGGCTGCGCTGAATCTCTTATTTAGCATGAAATGTAGATTATGTTGAAAATGTTTCAACCGTTGTAGGGGTGAGTCTCGTCTGGTGCCGTTCAATTTTAGGAATTCACTAGCAAGGTCGTTCAGTATTGTCCGGGTGAAAACTAGTTGAGTGTTTCGTTTTTTGACCCAGGACGTGCTAAGAGCATGGTGCAGCCAGTGAGAATCGAACTCACTAACTATGGTATACCTACTACTCTGATACAAATAATTATTTACTAAGCTTAGCTTAGACGTGGCACAAGGCCAGAAGTATGCAGCGCCCAATGATAAACGAACTCATTAACGATGGTCTGCCAATCTAACTTGCTAACCATTACAACACGTGAGGTACCCATTATTTGCTAAGCTTAGCTTAGATGTGGCACAAGGCCAGAAGTATACGGCACCCAATGATAAACGAACTCATTAACGATGATCTGCCAATCTAACTTGCTAACCATTACACTACGTGAGGTGCACTTTATTTACTAAGCTTAGCTTAGATTTGGCATAAGGCCAGAAGTATGGGGCGCCCAATGAGAATCAAACTCACTAGTCATGTTTTGCTAGTCTACCTTGCTAACCATTACACCACCTGAGTTGCCTTTATTTACTAAGCTTAGCTTTGATGTGGCCTAAGGCCAGAAGTATGCGTCGTCCGATGAGAATTGAACTCACTAACTATGGTCTGTTAATCTAGCTTGCTAACTATTATCGTGCCCTATTCTGCCACATATACTACTTAAAAAATGAGGCGTATATGTGTAATGCTTATCGTTGTAGAAATTAGATCCGGTGCACAATCTGCACTTGGGACATTGACGAAAACATGTACTCCTCTGCTTTCTGTTTTATAAATAACAGGGAAGATTAATATTGATAGGGAAACAGGTCTAGGAGAATGAAATCATTGAATTCAAACAACATACGATACGCCTCTGTTGGAATATTTTTGTGTATGCTGGAATCCACCACTTAAACTTATAGACCTTATAGACTCGGCGTGGTCACGTGGATCAAACCCCAGCCAATCAAAAGAATACGTGGCTAGTTACCTATATATTCGCCGATATTGATAGCCGTTCATTTGCACGTTATTCAACATTTATGAACGGACCTGCAACCAAAGGATCATACCCAACATTAAGTGACACCAAGGAACAACCAAAGGATCATACTCAACACTAAGGGACGCCAATGAACAACCAAAGCATCATACCCAACACTAAGGGATACCAAGGAACAACCAAAGTTTTCTTCACTAAAGATCGCGCTCTGCTTAACACAAGGATATCCGCTGTGTAGTCCCCATATAGCGTTTTCTCAATCGTTTCGTTAAGGTTCAAGTGGTGCAGCTATACAGTATCACAGACACGGCTACAGCTTGAAAGATTTCTCGCTTTATATCATGAGAGGGATTAGATTTCCATATGATATTGTAGTGAAACTAATGGCAAGTCTTAGGGTACTCATCAGCGACATGAAGAGGGGGATTTGCTGGCGCTATACAATCCTTCCTGGATCTGTGACAAACTGACCAGACTGAAAGATTCCATGATAAAAATGTTGGTAAGTATGTTGTCTATACGTTTAAAACTGTCGTAGAAATTGGAATTGGCCGCCCAAGTTCAAATTTTTGACGATGTGGATTGAGATTAACTTTCCGCTAATGCCCTTGTGAATGATCTAAATAGATATGTTCTCACTCTTACTGTTACATAATTCGTGGGTTTCCTACGAATTATGTGCTATAGTGTAGTAATATCTAAATAACGGTATTTGTCAATGGAAAGTGAATCATAGCATGACCGTTATAGAAGTGATTGACAACAATTCACCTTTCACTGACCTAGTCGCTGATTTCTGATTGGTTGAAGGAAAAGCGTGTGAAAGGAATTGAGTTAGTAGTAAGAATTTGGCGGTTAGTCAAAGGGAGCAGACGCAATGGCTGTCTGTCCCCAAGTAAGCTATCTTCTCACTGCGTGGTTGAACCCTTCTGGGCTTTCGGGTGACAAAGACGTCTGATAAAAATAAACTAAGACTTGCGTTCATCATTTAAAAACAAATAGAGTAAGCACAACAGAACCCCGAGTTAAAAAGAAGATGACCCTTAGAACCATTTAAGACGACAAGTAATAAAATACCTCTCCTTTTAATATATATATATACAAGGTGGGTAAAAAAAGTATCGAGCTATTTTGTACTTTTTGACACACATTGTATTCAGAAAAATTAACGTTCCATTCATTGTTCACATTTATCTTGGTAAATACAGCTTCAATCTCGATACTTTTATGACACATGATTCAGTAAGGGGTATACAACATTAAACCATCTATGATTCAGTAAAGTATATACACAGATGTATGTATTTAAAAAAAAAACAGTTAAAACACAGTTAAACAGCAGCTGGCAATGGCTCAGAGGTTAACGGATCGGACAGTCAGTCGGGTTTCGCTTCTGGTCGGAGTTAGTTGTTGTGTCTAGCCACACTGATGAGACGTGTCTGTGGATGACTTATATATATATATATATATATATATATATATATATATATATATATATATATATGGGCAATTCCATGTGAAATCATCAGGAAAAAATCATCAGAAGGGCAGACTGATTTTAGCCTTGGTTGGGCAACCAGTCTAAGAGAAGGATTACTCTGAATTCACCGAGTTGTGCTTATTAATTGATCTTGTGCCATATCCAACCGATAAAGGAGATGATAGTGAAGAACAGAGATCTAAAATTGTGTAAACAAGTCAATGAGAATTATTAATATTTTTGGACGAACAGTCCCTATACATTCCCTTCGGCAACTCTTAACAAAACACAGTGAGTGCATCAATCTTTATACTCGTCAACACAGGCTTAAGCGACATTTTGTTGTCATCGAAAGTGAAGACCAATCGGGACGTGAACAACTTTAACAGAGATGAAATATCAGCTTTGAATCATATTAAAAGAGGAGTTTCGAGGTGCTTCGATCAAGAGAAAATCGCTGGAATAGGAATTTTGCAGACCAAGAGGGATATTTCCAAGAAATGATGTTTTATTTGCTGTTGATTTCGCGCCTTGTTAAATACAACTCAGTCACGATACTTTTTGAACGTGCCTTGTAAAGTCAGTTGGCAGAGATATAACCATTCTATTAACAAATAGCCACAGACAGACACACATATGCATAGAGAAATACGCATATAGGCAAAGAGAAACAGACACGGATTTCTAAAGTGCACACACACACACACACACACACACACTCACACACACACACACACACACACAATATATATATATATATATATAATATATATATATATATGAACTCACGATAATTTGAAGACCGGGTTCAATGTTATCTCATCTCTTCAGGCGAATCAAATAAATCAAGGAATTTTAACAATTTGACAAAGTGTTCCACAGGCGAAAAGATGAGATTAGAACAGTTTATCAAATTGTCACAACTCCATATATATATATATATATATATATATATATATATATATATATATATAGATATTGATATATATATAGATATATAAAGCCTGAATATACATTAAGAATTATTATATATTAAAACTTGAATATATATGAAGGCCGTACACGCAAACACATACACACACATTGTAGCACCGAATAAAACAGTCTGGAATAGACCGATATTCCCACAATGCCACACAAACTACATTACGCTTCCCATCATGCCCCAAATGACAACATATAAAGAGAAGCGCGTGGTGTAATGGTTAAAGTCATGGGAAATAGACTCGTCGACCCGAGTTCAAATCCTGGACGTGGTAATTGCATTTCACTTAGCGCTAATACCCTTGGGAAAGGTATTAATCCTACTCTCCCTCCAGCTATGGGTAAATAGTAGGGCAGACTGGCTCTTTAACCTTAGATAGGTAACCAGTCTAAGAGAAGGAAAACTCTGAATTCAAACATGTTAAACCCCGCTTCAGAAATTGACTTTGTGTCACATCCTACACGTGCGGAGGGGTTGGTAAATATATATATATATATATATAAAGGGATACTTAAGACATCTTGGTCTGATAATTGCATATGCGTGAAACTGACAGTCACTAAGTGCCGTTCATCCGTCTAGGAATCGCAAGGTTCCTGGTTCGATACCAGTCCCCGTCAGCTCAGTGCATGTGTAGCACAGATTGGGTAATATGATCTGTGCGGTTAAGCAGGGAGTTGACGGTATATGTGGCGCTTCACCACAGCAAAAACAATCAACATGATCTAGTGCTAGCGAAAAGGGGATAGACTCCCTCGCTATCCAACTGATAGCGACAATAGGCATTTCTGTCAAAGTATATATATATATATATATATATATATTAGGGTAGCGTAAACATAAACAGCGTTTGATAACTGTCAGTTTCTTACCTATGTGATCCTCAAACAAATATATATATATATTTATTTATTTATTAGGGGATCACACAGGCAAGACATTTACTTATTATATGTCCTCGTAATCCGGTAGAGCTTTTAGGAGCGACTTTAATAAACTTTCACCGCTAACATAACGCAATGATCATCTGGTTACGGATTTGATCTCTCTGGTGATCGTAAAGTATATACACAGATGTATCTATTAAAAAAACAGTTAAAACACAGCTCTTTATACAGCAGCTGACAATGGCTCAGACGTTAAAGGATCGGACAGGCGTAAAGTCAGTCGGGGTTCGCTTTACTATCGTAAACATTCCCAGTAGGCATCAGCAACTGATTCATTCCCCAATCTCGATCTCAAGACTCGTCAGTATGAGAACGGTATCCTTCAGTGCAAGAACTCAGCCCCTGTCCTGAAGAAGGTTTCATAAACTGAGACGTTATAACGTTAACATCACTACCTATGATAAACATCCATCTAGTACTACGTCTCTTGTTTGTCTACCTTTCTCCATACACACACACACACACATACATATATATATATATATATATTATATATTAATAAGTCATCCACAGACATATATATATATATATATATATATATATTAATAAAGTCATCCACAGACACGTGTTTCGGCGTTTCTCGCCTCTTCAGTGTGGCTAGACACAACTATCTTTGGCTAGGGTCGAACTCTGACTGACCGTTTGGCAGCCTGATACCTAATCCCCTCGGCCACTGACAGCTGTAGCGGGACTGGTGTTTTTAAACTATTAAGTACATAGGTTTGTTTATGCATTTTACGGTCACGGAGAGATCAAATTTCCGGAGAAATGATCATTGCTATATATATATATATATATATATATATATATATATATATATATATGAATGTATAAAGGATAAACATTTTTTGAGAGAGAGAGAATCCCTAATAGAAAGTTTTCGTCATCTATTATTAGAATCATCAAATAAATATAATTATTATATAAGCTGTTGGAGAAGATAAAATCTTACCTTTGTGTGTTCTATTGAGAAAGGATTTGTATTTTTTTTAAATATATATCTAATCTAGTCTGGTTTACATCCGGTGGAATATTGCAACAGATATATCATTTTTTTAATTTAAAATAAAACCGGGTAACTAGAAAAATTTGTTTAAATTTTACAGTTGTAAAATAAAATAAAATAAATTAAATTAAATAGATAAATCAGTAAACAAATAAAAGACTTTCTTCCATTATATATTAATTGAGCACTCTGGGGGGAAAGCGTAAACGCAACGCTCTTCTAAGGAATGGAGCACTTTGTGAGCCTTTACACGCAAAGCGATGTGTGTATTAAAACAGTTAAAATCTCCTTCCATTCTGTAAGTGAAGACAGCCTAATGGTTACGGTACTGACACCCAACCGATCGGATTTCAATTCTGGCTGTAGGTATACAAATGTCTAGCCACACTGAGGAGACTTGATAAGTCGAAACACGTGTCTGTGGATGACCCTATATATATATATATATATATATATATATGGAAGAGGATTGGAATGAATCGGACAGAATGTGGTGGAGATGTGAGGAACAAAAGAACAAAACTCAGACAAAAGTGTGTAGGATATATTTCGCTAGAGCTTTGAGATTTCTAGAATTGTTTGACCATTTTTGTTCCTTTTTTCTAACTTTAGTCTAAAGACCTATACATTTTTATTTATATGGTTTCCTTTTTTCTTTCTTTTTTTTTAAATGAAAATGTGTATAATTTGTACATTTTTACATAGCAAATAGTTTAATTTCTAAATTTCATTAAATAAAAATCAGAAGAGTTAAAAGAAGAGACGAGTGAAAGGAAGGAACTAGATGATTGAAAGAGAAAAGTAAATGAAAGGGAAGGTGTGTAAAAGAAAGAAATCAAGTAATTGTTAAATACAAATAGAAATCTACAAATCATCTCAGGTGTTATTTCAGTGAAATGAATAAATTAGGAGATACTGGGAAAGGTAGAAGGAAGAGCAGAGGCATGTTGACCAATAATTTCAACTACCATGGATTATGAATTAGAATGGAGAGAGAGAGAGAGAGAGAGAGAGAGAGAGAGGGAGAGAGAGAGAGAGAGAGAGAGAGTAGTTTTAATGAATTATCAGGTTATCATACAAGTGTTTTATAGAAGGGGAAGTGGCGGGAGGAGGTGGATAGGAGAGGAGGTCAAGTGGGTGGGTAAGCGTTGGAGGAGAGGTTTTGAATTGTAAAGCAGGAATCATTGGAGAGGAACAGAAGGAAATCAGAAGGGGAGAGATATAGATATAGTGAGCAGGGAGAAAGTAGAGAGATATATCCTACACACTTTTGTCCTCACATCTCCACACATATATTATATATTTACCAACCCCTTCGCATGAGTAGGATGCGACACAAGGCCAATTTATTAAGCGGAGTTTAACAGGTTTGAATTTAGAGTTCTCCTTCTCTTATACAGGTTGCCTAACCAAGTCTGAAGAGCCCAGTCTGCCCTGCTATTTACCCATAGCTGGAGGGAGAGTAGGATTCATACCTTTCCCAAAGGTATTAACGCTATGTGAAATGTAGACAGCTAAGTCCAGGATTTGAACTCGGGTGATGAGTCCATTTCCCATGACTTTAACAATTACTCCACTCTCTTCCTACTATATATATATATATATATATATAATATATATAGAGAGAGAGAGAGAGAGAGAGAGAGAGAGAGAGAGAGAGAGAAAGAGAGACAGAGACAGAGACAGAGAGAGCGACAGAGACAGAGAATTGACAAAGAAAATGCTTAAATTAACGGTTATAAATTAATTTCAACCGAAAGATTCTCGCCTCTGAACATCTCAGCTTCCCCAGACCGACTCCAAATTAAAGATTTTGCCTGGCGGGTTAAATTTCGTTAGACGTTAGAGATGGAAAACCTGAATCCAAACCAGTGTTAGACCTGGACGGGACGACAAATCGAAGGCTAGTCGAGCGCAAGACGTATTTTAGTTAGTTACGACTAGTTACTCGCCGAAACAAACGTTCTCTCAAAGATGTCGCTTTTCACCGCGCGGTTTTGAACTATGGTTGTTTTAATAAATGCTATAAAAAACAACAAAGGCTTGCCTTATTAATTAACAAACATGAATGAACAACACCCAGCCAAACAGAAAAGAAATCAACCAGAAGAAGTCCAACAACAGAGCCCATCAGAGTAAGAATCAATTCACTTCCTCTTCACTGGAATAATTCGGCTCTTTGAAAGAGGGTTTGAGAGGCAAACAGTATTCTAGTGACGAGGAAGGGAAATCTGTAGTAAAGAAGTGGCTCAAAGAACAGTCAACAGAATTTTACGGGGCAGGGATACATACTCTCATTTGAAGGTGAAACATTGCTATCAAGAGAAACGGTGCCTATGTGGAGAAGTAGGGATGTGATCCACAGAGGACCAGTTTCTTTTTTATGCATGATACATGTTCCTGTGTTGGTAATTATACCTGTCTTAAACAAAATGTCTTACGTTTTGACTCACCCTCTTTTAATGTATTCCTAATATTCTTGCCTTATAAGATAATATTCTTGTCTCATAGAAGAATATATTTATAATAGTCCTGTCTTATGGAAAAATGTATGCCTATAGACAAAGAAAGAAAGAAGAACAACTAGAAAGAAAGAAAGAAAGTAAGAAAGAAGAACAAGTAGAAAGAAAGAAAGAAAGAAGGAAAGAAAGAAAGAAAGAGAGAAAGAACAACTAGAAAAGAAGACGAAAAAAAGAAGAGAGAAAAAGAAGAAAAAAGCTTTTTCTTCCATTTCTCTCCAACTCCCATTCTATTCGCATCTTTAAATCTTCATTTCAATCTAGGTTTGGTTTGGTTTGGTTTGTTTTATGGCATATCAACCTCAGTGGGTCATTTAATGCCGATAAATTTTTGAAATAAATCAATTCTTAATGGATAATACATTTTTTTATAAATACATTTTCCTATTTAACCCATAGATGTGACCCTAACAGGTACTACCACTCCGGGTCAGAGAGGACCAGGGAGTAATGGTGATAAAACGGTGCTCCACATTGCCCAAACCTCCAGAAGTGGAACCTCACCATCAGATAGAGTTTAATGTCATTCCCAGGACATGTAGACCCTCAGTCACCGCCTTCTCATAGAAGAATATATTTATAATAGTCCTGTCTTATGGAAGAATATATGCCTACTGACTCATATAATATCAATGTATTATATATATTTACCAACCCCTCCGCACGAGCAGGATGTAACAAAAGGTTAATTTCTTAAGCGGAGTTCAACAGGTCTGAATTCAGAGTTTTCCTTCTGCTAGACCGATTGCCTAACTACGGTTAAAGAGCTCGGTCTGCCCTACTATTTACTCATAGCTGGAGGGAGAGTAGGATTAATACCTTTACCAAGGGTATTAGCGCTAAGTGAAATGCAATTACCACATCCAGGATTTGAAATCGGGGCGACGAGTCCATTTCCCATGACTTTAACCATTACACCACGCGCTTCCTACATATCAATGTATAATATGTTCGGCGGAGTGGCCTATTGTCGGCATCAACCGGGAGTGCGTATCTTGAAGATAACCTAATGACGTGCAACAAACAATTAAAGTCGTCATGTTCCTGATTATAACTAAGAACAAAGATGGATGTGAAGGAAAACTCAATAATAGAGACAAACAAAGAAAGATGAATCAGATGAAAAGAGATCCCAACAGGTCTTGGCCAGGAGACTTAGATGTTAGAAGTTGATATAAAAATAATATAAAAGACTTCTTTTTCTTTTCGTATGCAGTTGATTCTATATTGTCATTGTGTTGTAATAATGGACACAACGAAACGAGTTCAAGTTTTGGACGAGGTTGTTTGCTTTTCACATACAATTAATACTTTTGGGAAATATATGAACCCAACTTGTTTCCGTCCAGCTATAGGTAAATAGTAAGGAAAACTAGTCTCTATTATCTTGGTATGGCAATCTGTCTGGAAGAAGGACAACTTAGAATTTAAACCTGATAACCCCCACTAAAGAAATTGAGCCTATATCATACCTTACTTGTGTGGAGTATATATATATATTATTAATATATGCTCCTATACATTTGGTAAGAGCTCTATAAGGGGTGATTTAAATTAACTTTCACTACCAAGCATATAAGCAATTATCATTTGCTCACAGACTAGATCTCTCTGTGATCGTAAAATATATAAACAAACCTATGTATTTAATAGTTAAAAGACAAGCCACTGTTACAGCAGCTGTCAAAGTGGCTGAGAGGTTAAGAAACCAGGCTGGCAAATAATCAGTTGGAGTTCGCTCCAAGCCAAGGATAGTTCTTGTGTTTAGCCACACTGAAAAGGCGTGAAACGCCGAAACACTTGTCTGTGGATGACTTATATATCCTACACACTTTTGTCTGAGTTTTGTTCTTTTGTTCCTCACGTCTCCACCATATTCTGTCGGATTCCACACACACACACACACACACACACACATGTATATTATATATATATATATATATATATATATGTGTGTGTGTGTGTGTGTGTGTGTGTGTGTGTGAGGGTTTGTTGACTCAGATATATTATTTTTCTTCTTAAATTTTATCCATCATCCATTAATTCTTTTTTTGTTTTCTTCTTGCGGTTTTCTTTTGTTCATATATTCCATCATTCATATGATTCTCCTACTCTTTTTTCTTCTTAGGTTTCATTCTGTTACATAATGAATAGGCACAGCTTATCATTTTTGTAATGAAGTGTGGGATTTTAAATTCAAGCGTTAATAATTAATAGAAAAATAAAGCATACGTTTAAGCCGTATGACTTGACCCGAACCTGAATTGAATGGGATTTGCTGATTGGTTGATCGACTCACGTGACCTGGCGACTTATGAGAATCAAGCCAGCAGCTTTTTGTACAAACTCAATTTGGCGTTCTCTGCCTTTTCTCCCTCGCACTCACGAGTTATGTTGCAATAGGGGTAATGAGAACTATATCTACACAGTTTAAATCTCCGTGTTCATCATAAGAACTAAGATGGAAGCGGGCAGAGACAACGTCCGATACGACCCGATGAATGAGAAAATGGCAGAAATTAGAAAACGTAGAAGACACGAGAAGAATTTTTTTTAAATAAAAAATAGTTTACAACAATTCTTCAGATTTTTTCTTCTTGTCGTTTAACTTGATTTGTTTCTCATATCGTTCGTATATTCCACCATTTTGTTAACCTTCTACTGACCCGTTCTCCTCCTACGCTTCTTCTTCTTCTTCTTCTTCTTCTTCTTCTTCTTCTTCTTCTACCACTACTACTACTGCTGCTGCTGCTGCTAATGCTATTGCTACTATTACTACTAGATGTAATTCATCCAAATGATCTTTTTTCCTAATTTTTGTTTGTAGTTTTATATATCCTCTATTCCTCCACCACCTACTCCTCCTACACCTCTTCTTCTCCTTCTTCTTCTTGTTCTTCTTCTAATTATTATTATTATTATTATTTTTATCATTATTATTATTATCGATTACCTTTGTTTTGCTTTGAAAGATAACGCAATATATTCATCTGCCAAGTGAGTTTATCTACATGGTATTACACACACACACACACACACACACACATACACACACACATATATATGTGTGTGTGTATGCATGTATATATGTATATATGTCTGTTAAGTTTTATGGGTATATATATATATATATATATATATGTGTGTATGTATGTATAATATATGCATATATGTGTGTTAAGTTTTATGGGTATATATATATATATAGGTGTGTGTATGTATGTATATTATATGTATATATGTGTGTTAGGTTTTATGGGTATATATATACACACATATATATATGTGTGTGTGTGCGTATGTATATTATATGTATATATGTGTGTTAAGTTTTATAGGTATATATATATATATAGGTGTGTGTATGTATGCATATTAGATGTATATATGTGTGATAGGTTTTATGGGTATATATATACACACATATATATATAGAGAGATGTGTGTGTATGTATGTATATTATATGTATATATGTGTGTTAGGTTTTATGGGTATATATATACATGTATATATGTGTGTGTGTGTGTGTGTGTGTGTGTATGTATGCATATTATATGTATATATGTGTGTTAAGTTTTATGGGTATATATATATATAGATGTGTGTATGTATGTATATTATATGTATATATGTGTGTTAGGTTTTATGACTATATATATACACATATATATATGTGTGTGTGTGTATGTATGTATATTATATGTATATATGTGTGTTAAGTTTTATTGGCATATATATACAGACACATATAAATACATATAGATGTGTCTATGTATGTATATTATATGTATATAAGTGTGTTAGGTTTTATGGGTATATATATACATATATATATGTGTGTATGTATGTAATTATATGTATATATGTGTGTTATATGGGTATATATATTATATATAGGTGTGTGTATGTATGTATATTATATGTATATATGTGTGTTAGGTTTTATGGCTATATATATACACACATATATATGTGTGTGTATGTATGTATATCATATGTATATATGTGTATTAAATTTTATGGACACACACATACACACAGACACAGACATACACACACACACACACAGATATATATTGTCTTAATATATATATATATATATATATATATATATATATTATATCTTAACACAATCTCTCCAATAAAACCATTCCCTTGTCTCTAAGCCTCACATAAACATATTACATTACAATGATTCTCAGCGGCCACAAAAGTAAATTAAACCTTTTTTGTTATTCATTATTAAGACCTGACTAGATTTTGAAGGTAAGTTCAGATAGCGCTCTCAGTCGCAGAAATTCCCTATAGTTCTTTGATTGAATCCTATCGGATTTTCCTCACAGAATAAAATTGTCATTGCCTCATTCACATAGAAGTAATGTAAACAATTATTTACCATTTAACAAGTTTTAGCTCAGTCGGTAGAGCGTCAGCCTAAGAACCACGAGGTTCCGGATTCGATACAAGCCTTCGCCAACTCTGTGAATGAATACCGCAGCTTGGATCTATGCAGTAAAGTAGGGAGCTGGTGATAGGTTTGGCGCTCCACATCAGGCGCAGAAATAATATCCCTGATCTGTGTTGGCATCCTTCCGCCTTTTTTAATTTAGATATTTCACTTGTCGGTTTAATGATTCAATGGCGGCGCTCGTATCGTAACGGTTATCCATGAAGGAAGTAAACTCGTCTACCTGCGTTCAAATCCTGAAAGAGGTTGTTTGAATTTCACATATCTCTAATACCCTTGGGAAAGGTATGTATCCAACCATTCTTCCTATGGGTAAAATAATTGGGCAGACTGGGCTCCTTAACCGGTACGGGATGGAAATCTTTGTATTCAAACCAGGTTTAAACCTGAAGAAGGATAGTCTTCACCGGGCTATTCCTACGTAAGTACGCTATATGAATAGTATCCTTACAACCAAACCATTTTATGAGATAAGTCTTTTATAATAACTAGTAAAAATTTTTTTTAAACCTCCGGGCGATGTAAAAATAGAATTTTGAAACATATTGCCTGAGGGGTGGGAGTAAAAAATTCAATGTCAGTGAGTCTGTACCCTAAGTAAGTAAAATCATCAAATTCATTAAAGGATTAAAAAATAAAACAATTTGAAATGAAAACTTTAATATGTATTAAAATAAAACAAACTATATATATATATACATAATACCAGTCATGTATTTATTAAAACTTGTTTTAAAAAACAATGAGGACTATCTAATGTTGCATGTTCAAATTTTGAGTGTATTTATTCTATGTTATGACAATTTTGGGTAATGTGACGTAATCAGTGACGTAATTTTGTTACAGACAAAAACCGGAAGCGAATCTCTATTATTAATAAGATTTTGAAATTTTCTTGTTTTTCGTCTTCTTGTCTCCTTTTTCCTTCTTCGACATCGTCAGAATATGTTCTTTTCTTCGATTTTTCATAATTCATCACCTCCCACCATTTTCCTTATTCCTCCTCCTTCTTCTACTAAAATTTAAATGGACCTCTACACGTCTGGTCAAATTACAAAAAGAAGAGATAAGGTCTATATGTCCACATTGCAATCTTGATGTCTATACTTTATCAAGACGAGTCAGCCTGAATTATTGATATTCTTATTAGCTTACTCGATACTTCCTGGTTCGCAAGTTTGGAAATATTACAGCATTAATTTTGTTTTGTTTTGTTTTGTTTTACGGCATATCAACGTCAGTGGGTCATTTAATGCCGATAAAGTTTTGAAATAAATCAATTCTTAATGGATAATACAATTTTTTTATAAATACATTTTTCTATTTAACCCATAGATGGGACCTTAACAGGTACTACCACTCTGGGTCAGAGTGGACCAGGGAGCAATGGTGATGAAGGGGTGCTCCACATTCCCCAAACCTCCAAAACTGGCAATGAAGCAATGAAAATGTGCTCCACTTTCGCCAGACCTCCAAAACTGGAACCTCGCCATCAGATAGAGTTTAACGTCATTCCCAGGACATGTAGACCCGCAGCCACCGCCTTCTAGCACCCATATGATAAAAAGGGGTTGGGCCTTGCCATAAGGGCAATAGGGTTGGGAAAATCATATAGTGCTAGGGCTTGAAGTGACCAGCCGATGATCGGAGGGGGCCTCTCCGACCGCCCGTCTAGCCCAAGATAGGGCCAAAGTGGAGTATTGCATGTCATGAACTGCTCATCCACCTGGGCTCTATCCTTAAGCATCACGGGTCGCCACCCACGGCCAACAGGTGGCCCCATTGGGGGAGTCTTACCCCTCTGCAGAGGTGCAGTCGGTTCATTCTAACGCCTCAGCCGACAGGGCGGTACAGGATTAAGTACTTCAGGACCCTCGATATGCATTATACATACTTGGTCTGTACCCGTTACAATATTAACGATCCCTTGAGTAGACGAGCAATCTAGATAGTGTATTTTTAATCTCTTTTAAACAGGGGTTACTAAGTACCTTTATAATTCTTGCCTGCCAAATATCCTCCACGCCTCTACCAAATTTTCTTGGTATTTTTACTGTATGATGGGAAATTTCAAATGTCACCATCTATTCAGCCAGAACACATTCAATTCAAATAAAGTCATATTATTGCTGTAATCTGAGTCTTTTTCGGTGTAAAGAAGTGACACGTGCGAGAGCCTCTGGCAGCGGTCTACGGTAGGATCACAGTGCTGTGAGGGCCTGTTCAAGGCGACATATTTTTTCAATTTCAGTTTTCAAAATCTTATTTTCTTGTATTCTTTAACATATATGTATATATTTATCTGATGAAATCGTCATATATGTATGTCATATGGAAGCGCGTGGTGTAATGGTTAAGTCATGGGAAATGGACTCGTCGCTCCGATTTCAAATCCTGGATGTGGTAATTGCATTTCACTTAGCGCTAATACCCCTGGTAAAGGTATGAATTCTACTCTCTCTCCAGCTATGGATAAATAGTAGGGCAGACTGGGCTCTTAACCTTGGTTAGGCAACCGGTCTAGGAGAAGGAAAACTAATTGGTATCAGCCAATCAGCGAAGGAGTCTATCCCCTTTTCATTAGCGCTAGACAAAGGGGATTGTTTTTGCATCTGAGGTGGAGCGCCTCACCTACCATCACCTCCTTACTTTACCGCATAGATCCATGTACTACTCATACGCTGAGTTGGCGAGGGCCAGTATCGAACTAGGAACCTTGTGGTCATCACCTGCTTACGTCACATTACCCAAAATCGTCATAACATAGGATAAATACACTCAAAATTTGAACATGCAACATTAGACAGTCTTCATTGTTTTTTTAAACAAGTTTTAATAAATACATGACTGGTATTATATATCTATATATCGTTTGGCTTATTTTAATAGATATTTAAAGTTTACATTTCAAATTGTTTTATTTTTTAATTCTTTAATGAATTTGATGATTTTACTTACTTAGGGTACAAACTCGCTGACATTGGAATTTTTTACTCCCACCCCTCAGGCAATATGTTTCAAAAATCTATTTTACATCGCCTGGAGGGCGTTTTTTTTATTTTGTACTAGTTTTTTAATGCCAAAGCCATCCTTGCAGAAGAACAGTATTTAATCCATAACTGGAAATGATAAGGTATTCACACCTTTCCAGAGGCTATCAGTCCGAAATTGAACATAATAGCTCGACCGGAGTTCGAACTCGCACACTACGTGGTCATAGTCCAGCAGGTTAACTATTACCCGACGGGTACTCCCTCGTGCAATGCAGGAGAGGCCTTTTAGTTTATAGTTAAACATGACAATAAATACTACAAATTGATATCACATAATTCAATTACTAATTATATATGACAGCAGTTTAATCAAGTCTTAAGGTTCTTTAGCGATTGAGTCCTCAACAGAACTGAATCACAGTGATATCTACATAATTGTAAATGTTATTTTCCAGCAAGAAGCAGTCACCATAACGTCACGGTCATAGTTTCTAGCCTCTTAAAACAATGATATTATGTCCGTTTCTGGTTAAAATCTACATAGATCTTGTCTTTCCCACATTGATTATATTTCAAACAAGATTCGTCATCCTTGTTGTTTGTAATAGAAACCGCTCTCTGACCAGGCTTATACATATTTACCAACCCCTCCACATGAGCAGGATGTGACACAAGGTCAATTTCTTAAGCGGAGTTTAACAGGTTTGAATTTAGAGTTTCCTTCTCCTAGATAACCAAGGTTAAAGAGTCGAGTCTGCCCTACTAGACCCATAGCTGGAGGGAGTAGAATTAATACCTTTAGAGTATTAGCGCTAAGTGAAATGCAATTACCACGTCCAGGATTTGAACTCGGGGCGACGAGTCCATTCCTATGGCACTCCTACCCTTACACGTCATCTGGCCAGGCTTATAAGACAGTGACAATCTTAGGAAATCGTGTTCAAAAGGTTGTTTGGTAGCGAAATTTTTGAATTTGAACTCGCTACTCCTCGTCGCTGAAATGCTGTTGGTAGAGACCCGGATGAGACAGTCGGAATTTCATTAGCCGACGATGATAAAAAGGACCTAGCTGATATTGACAGTGAGCAAAAAAGAGTGTCGGACCAGAAATGAAATTCGACGACTACTGTGTTTGGGTTTGGTTTGATTTGATTGGTTGGGTTTTACAGCATGTCAACCCCTTGGGTCATTTTATGCCGAATACTTCTATTGGTAAAAAAAAAATGTTTAATGCCGACAAAGTTTTGAAATAATTTTATTTTTAATGGATAATACAATTTTGTTTCTAAACTCATGTTTTCTATTTACCCATAGATGGGACCCTAACAGGTACTACCACTCCGGGTCAGAGTGGACCAGGGAGCAATGGTGATGAAGGGGTGCTCCACATTCCCCAAACCTCCAAAACTGGAACCTCACCATCAGATAGAGTTTAACGTCATTCCCAGGACATGTAGACACTCAGCCACCGCCTTCTAGCACCCATAAGATTAAAAAAGGGTTAGGGATTGCCATAAGGGCAATAGGGTTGGGGCAATCATATAGGTGCTAGAGCTTGACGTGACCAGCCGATTGATCTAAGAGAGCCTCTCCGACCGCCCGTCTAGCCCAAGATAGGGCCAAAGTGACTGTGTTTGGGGTGTCAGGAAGTGAGAGTAACGTGCTCAGATGGTAGAGACTGTGCTGACGGCGGCGAAATGAATTACTGTGTTCAATGAATAGACACCAGTTTGGAGAACGAGAGTCGTACTTTTGTGAGAGATTGTTGCAGACTAACGACTTTATCAGTTGGGAGAATGCATACGTCGGACTTGACTGTGCCCCCACCGAGTTTACTTTCATCATTACATTTCGTTTGTTAGACATAACAGAAATTTGGTCTACAGAAATATATTGTTCTTATTCCTATACCTGTTATATCAGATTTTTTCCTCGGGAATCTCAGAGCATTTTTAATGGGCCACCATTTATTCTAAAGTATCTGGAAGCGCGTGGTGTAATGGTTAAAGTCATGAGAAATGGACTCGTCGCCACGAGTTCAAATCCTGGACGTGGTAATTGCATTTCACTTAGCGCTAATACCCTTGGGAAAGGTATGAATCCTACTCTCCCTCCACCTATGGGTAAATTGTAGGGCAGACTGGGCTCTTTAACCTTGGTTAGGCAACCCGTCTAGGAGAAGGAAAACTCTGAATTCAAAACTGTTAAACTCCGCTTAAGAAATTCAATTTTGTCGCATCCTGTTCGTGTGGAGGGGTTGGTAAATATATATTTTATTATAATGGAGATTGTGTGTTTTTTTGTCTGTAACCGAAACTATATTATGACTCAAGTCACAGTTACCTTAGTTATTCACGTTCCATTCTCCATGATGTTATTTTTATTTAAACTTCCATTATTAATAAAATAGTTTTACATGGTTAATACCGTTGACCTCATCCACATACTAATAACATGCAATTGTGTTTATATATACAACAAAATAGCAGTTTATAAAGTGAACGGGAGGACTAATTTGCATATTGATATTAAAAATTTGACTTTAATTAATATGTGCTTAGTATTATGGATTTCTAATTGTTTGGTTTTACCTTAATGAATATAAGCAAAAATCTCTTCACTGAATCTTAAAAGAAATCCATTAACAAGAAGAAATAACTGTAATTTTATTCTTTACATTCTATTTTAACTAAATAGTTAAATTAGGGAAATCTAGCAATGAAAGACGGGTGTGATAGAAGAGTAAGTTTTGGTTGTTTTATTTTTCGATCATACCCCCCTCTGTTTCAAATCTTTTTATCTGCATTCTTATTTAGTTTCATTAGCTTTTCTAATTTAATACAATATTTTATTACATTAAAACTTAAATCCTTGCACCCTATGGAGGGTGCATATATTTGCTAGTGTATATAAGACAGTGACTGCATCCAATTCAGAGAGATAAAAAAAGGGTTGCTCTTGGTAAAAATAGTGTTATGAAGAATTAACAAGTTGTGAATAGTTAAATAGACAAAGACAAAGAAAAAAAGTAATTTACGAATTCGTTTATTTTTAAATTTAAACAAATTCTTAAAATAACAAGAGTTGTCCCCCTTCCTTGAAGAAATGCAGACAACGAGATGAGACATGGAGTGTCGGTAGATCATTTGTGACTGCTGGATCGGAGAAATGCCGAGACGGTATGGATTTTTTTAAAGGCGGAATGTTCTTGGCTGATTAGATTAGAAAAGAATTAATGAATTTAAAAATTGGAAAGGATTCAAAGTTTTTTTTTCTCGTACAATAAAATTCCTCGATGCTTTTACTTTTAATGTTTGAACTATTTTTAATGACTTTGTCTATGTTCTAAAAAACATAGTCGTCTATCGGAAATCGAGGACACATTTTCATTTACATCTAAAGATATAAAAAAACAAAGGTATTAAGAGAAAATGTCTCCCAATTTGCTTGTCTTATGCATCAGACTTAACTATAGAATTAATTTAAACAAACTTCTACTTACACTTCATAAGTCATAATGAATGAAGCTATAAAAAAAAAGAAGAAGCAACAAAAAGTACGTTGGGTTTTCTCTGGTAGCAGCTGTTGTTTGTGAATAAAAAGTTAAGAAACTTTAAAACTTCCTTCTGTCTTTTTCAAAGTTTTCCTGTATCTCCCAGCTTCTTATCGTTAAATGATTGATAATTAGATATTAATTCCAGGAAATAAAAGGAAGAAGAAAATCAACTCCGAACAGCAACGAGGGACACGCTACTACGGGCACTCCCTAAATTCGACAGTATATATTAAAGACGAAAGATTCTCTAAAAATAAATTAATTGCTGTGTAAGTCGTTTTCAAAATAGATTAAAAGTAAACAGTATTTCTTTTTTGTATTTTATTTCTTTACTTATTTAGTAAAAATAAATTTTTAAAACCCAACAAAAAACACTTTTAAACTTATTTGTTATTATTTTAGGTTTTGTCTGTGTGTTGAAATTAATTATTTTAATGAAAAGAATTATTTGAACTTATTTAAATTTTCTCGACTGTATACTTCTTGGAATAGAACATTTTTCTCTTTTTACTTCGTCTTCCTATAATTGTTTTATTTATTTTTTCTGAATATTATTTTTTGATTGTGCTCACCTTTTATACCACTTATTGCCATGACGACTGCACGAGAAAAGAATTGAATGTTTTTTTTAATTGAAAATTTTTCATGATAGACTCCAAACTACATTCGATAGTGAGGTAGGAGTTCCGGGGATTGTAGATGTTGTAGATTTTACAGGATGTCATTCCTTGGGTTAGGCCGAAGATGTTTGATTTATTCATTATTGTTAGGTATTCACATTTTTAAACACATTGTTTTTATCTATCTAACCCATAAATGGGACCCTAACACTCACTACCACTCCGGATCAGAGTGGATTTGGAAATAAAGGCAACCAAGGGGTACTCCACACTCCCCAGAGCAGTTTTATGATTATGGAGTCTGCAACCAGCTTGGGCCTGAGGGATATCTTGTTTTATGCCATTTAGAGATTTTTAGTAATAACACCAGGCCGCTTCTTTTTCTCAAGAGAATATTATTCCCCTCCCCCAAATCACAACTGCCGAGAGGAAGAAATTCAAGTCTTGCTCTCGTCGCACCTTTTCCCAGACTTCATTCGCACTCTGATGTCTCACTCCTCCTTTCTCCCCTTTGCCACGTCTCATTCACACGTCCAATCAAGACATGACATGTGTCTATGCCATTTGAACCATCATTTAAACTTTTCCGTTCTCCTCTAACTCAAAATTCTTGCTTAAAACTTTCCGTGCTAATTTATATATCATGTTACCCCCATAACTTTACGTCACCACCATTAGGTAGGAAAAGTTCAAATCCCTTTCTGATTTCACGGATTTGAGTTGCAGGTCTCATTACTCTCATTTTGGGATTTTTCTCCATTCAATAGTTCAGTAATGGTCGATATGCTATAAAACCAATCAAATCAAATCAATGTAGCCACACTTATTTCTGACCTTCCTCAGATTCCTGTCACACCTGCTAACACCCAGAGAATGTCAAACCGAAATTTGGTCTACAGAAATATATTGTTCTCATTCCTATACCTTTATATCAGATTTCTTTCCTCGAGAATTTCAGACCATTTTTAATTGGCCCCCATATACTCTAAATCATCTGGAAGCGCGTAGTGTAATGGTTAATGTCATGGGAAATGGATTCGTCGCCCCGAGTTCAAATCCTGGACGTGGTAATTGCATTTCACTTAACGCTAATACCTTTAGGAAAGGTATCAATCCTACTCTCCCTCCAGCTATGGATAAATTGTAGGGCATACTGGGCTCGTTAACCATGGCTAGATAACCTGTCTAGGAGAAGGAAAACTCTGAATTCAGACCTGTTGAACTCCGCTTAAGAAATTGACCCTGTGTCACATCCTGCTCAAAATATCAACGGAACTATAGAATAAAGTGTAATTTTCACCTTTAGTTGTCAAAATTCCTAGCAAATAAGGCAATTAGAGTAACCTCCCTTGACTTTCACTTTGAACTAAGCCGGTAGCTATTTTGAAAGTCTCCGTGCGAAATAAACAAATCTTAACAATTAAGTTCATTTCAGATAATTTTATGCTAGGAATTTAGCCAACTGACTTTCACTTTGAAACAAGAAAGTTGCCATTTTGAATGTGTTCGTGCGAAATATACAAATCTTAGAATCATTTCGAAAAACAATACAACCGCATGCTTTAACACAAAAATATCATAAAATGTGTTCTTAATAACAATTAAGTTCATTTCAGATAATGCGCACGCACAATTTTATGCTAGGAATTTTAACAACTAAAGGTGAAAATTACCGAATAAAGAAGGGGATTTAAAGATATCAGCTGATAATAAAAGATCTTGGCGCTAATGAGAAAAGACTGGGAAATTAATTCCGTGGTATTGTCGACACTTTCGATGAATGTTTTCTCCAGTTGAGATAGAAAGAGATAGAGAAAGAGAGAGAAAGGGAGGGAGAGAGGGAGAGAAGTCTTGTAGAGGCGCGCTATCTAACCGCAATATCTGTTTACATGAAAGCCAAACACGTCACGTGATCAGTGAGTGATGGAACCTTGGAGGGAAATGCGCGGGAACCGTTTCGAAAAAGAAAAACAACATAATAAATCGCCGGAAATTCGATATTCCCGATCAATGCCAAAAGCCAACAAGTGCTTTGAAATGAGGCGACGGGGAAAAGTGACAGAGTTTGAACAGATAGAAGATAAGAAAGAGAAGTTTAAGAGGAAAACAGAACAAGATGCCTTTACGCACACACACACAGACACACACACACGCGCGCACTCACACCACACACACACACACACATATATATATATATATATATATATATATATATATATATATATGAGTGTCTTTCAAAAAGTTCTGGCCTCACCCAGATACATTATCACTGCTCAGGACTGTATTTTGTCTATTTTTAAAATTCTCACCTTTTTATGGGTTTCACCTTCACAGAAATTTTGACCAAAACGGGAATTAGATTTTTCTTTTATATATATATATATATATATATATTATATATATATATATATATATAATAATATATATATCCGGCTCCTGATTTTTTTTGTGGTGTGATGCTGAAATCCAGTATTATCCATCAACTCCTGCGACACTACCGTTACCAAACTGCATTGGTCCCTTACCTTTCCTTTGGATCACAGCGGCAGTGTGGAGAGGGGGGATTTGCTGCATGGGCAACAGCTCATCCTCCATATGAACCCGCCCAGGCTATGTAGTTCAAGTTAACAAAAAAAGATGAATAAAAACCTTGACACTACTCCATCGTCTCTTGCAGATGGAAGGATGCCAACCATATATATATATATATATAATATATATGTGTGTGTGTGTGTGTGTGTGTGTGTGTGTGTTAAATATTATTTTAAATAAAGATTTATTTTATTTTGTATTTAAAATAATAATAGATAGAATATATGTATACATGGCCGAAACACGTGTCAGTAAAATAGAATAAAATAAATCCTGTTTCATTCAAACACTTTCCTGTGAGTTCGATTCTCACTGGGCGCCGCATACTTCTGGCCTTATGCCACATCTAAGCAAAGCTTAGTAAATAACTATATATACGTAAAATGTTTTTTCAACGATGTTATAATTGGTATAGTGTACTATTTCAAAAAAGTTTTCAGTTTAACTAAATGTGTTTTCTGACGAAGATCCTTTGGTACGTGTAAGAGGAAATGGGTCATTAGGGATCAATCCAAGAATATAAAATGAACTTTTAAATCTCAAACCGCCCTGCACCTCTAAAAAGGAGTAAGACTCCCTCAATGGGGCCACCTGTTGGCTGTGGGTAGCGACCCGTGATGCTTAAGGATAGAGCCCAGGTAGATGAGCAGTTCATGACTTGCAATACTCAACTTTGGCCCTGTCTTGGGCTAGACGGGCGGTCGGAGAGGCCCCCTCCGATCAATCGGCTGATCACATCAAGCCATAGCACCTATATGATTTTCCCAACCCTATTGCCCTTATGGCGAGTCCCAACCCCTTTTTATCATATGGATGCTAGAAGGCGGTGACTGAGGGTCTACATGTCCTGGGAATGACGTTAAACTCTATCTGATGGTGAGGTTCCAGTTTTGGAGGTTTGGGGAATGTGGAGCACCCCTTCATCACCATTTCTCCTTGGTCCACTCTGACCCGGAGTGGGAGTACCTGTTAGGGTCCCATATATGAGTTAAATAGAAAATCATGAGTTGATAAACAAAATTGTATTATGCATTAAGAATGAATTTATTTCACAACTTTGTCGGCATTAAATGACCTACCGAGGTTGATATGCCGTAAAACAAAACAAAAACCAATCAAATGTATAGATGGAAAAGTGAATTCAAACCAGGAGATTCGTGCTTAAAAATGGCATTGGGTCACATAGACTTCGTTGTAAAAATGCTGGTTAGTAAACCACCCCATGTATAAAAGTGAGTTTACTGCCTGAATATAAAAACGCAGTAAAGCTGTCGGAGCGGCTTAATATCGATATCAGTCAAACAGCGAGTGAGTCTATCTCATTTTCAATAGCGCTAGACTAAATAGATTATTTTAGCGTCTGAGGTGGAGGTCAGCTCCTCACTTTTTTATTCCGGGATTCCCGACAGATTTTATTAACAGTGGGAGTGAGTGTGATTGAGTGAGACTGGATATGAGTGTGTGAATGTGAGAAAGTGGATATGAGTGAATAAGTAAAAGTGGATGTGAGTGCATGAGTGTGTGTGTGTATGTGTGTGTGAGAGAGAGAGAGAGAGAGAGGGAGGGAGGGAGGGAGAATATGAGTGTATGAAAGAGAATGGGTAAGAGAGAGAGTTTAATGCGAATGAGTAAGAGTAGATGTTAGTGCGTGAGCGAGTGGGAGAGAGAGAGAGAGAGAGAGAGAGAGAGAGAATAGCATTTTGGTGGCATCGTTAAAGCCCTATATCTCCCCCAATTCCCAACAGAATTCATTCATCTTTTACTATGTGATACTTCTCATCGAACTCTATCAGAAAACATATTAAATTGGCACTTTAATTTTGCACGAAATTGGCCATTTTTACCCACTCTCAAGGGGACTATCAGGCCTCAAATTTCACCTAAAAGTCCAAATTGAGCACTTTTTCTCCATCAGTAAACTCTACGCATCAGAATCCATGAGAAAAGACAATAAAATCGATAACTTAAATTTTCATCAAAAGTCGTATGTCTGAAAAAAATGGCATTTTGTGGACATATTTAAAGCCCCATATGTCCCCCCCTATTCTCAACAGAATTCAACCATCTTTTACTATGTGATATTCCTCATCGAACTCTATTAGAAAATCAAAATAAATTGGCACTTTAATTTTTTAACATTTACTTTGTCTGCGTCTGTATCTCGTGACGTATATCTCCGCTCAGAATAGCATTACGAGTTTTATTCTTATATTTTGTATTTATTCCATTCTGTTGATGCTGTTTTGCCAAGGTTGAAATGGACTATAAATGAAAACATTAATTTTTCTTAAACATCTTTATTCATTATTCGAGCGAGGTTTTAGTTATTGAAACACTTTAAAACTCTTCATTTGACATAATGTAGAGCTGTGCCATCGTATTTCGTTTAATATTCCCCACTTTCTCAAAAAACTTCTTACCGGGAATTTTCTCTTTAAGAAACAAGAGAAAAGAAGCTGAGAAAACAAAAATAAGTAACATAAAATTAAAGATTAAATAAAGATTAAATAAAGGAAAAAGAAGTTCAGAAAAAAAGAAAAAGAGTTGAGGAGAGAAAAGAAAAAGAGGGACAATGAAAGAAGGAACGTGAATTGACGAAGAAAGAAAGAATGAGGATAAGGAAATAAAAAGAAAAGAGATATAAAGGACGAATGAAAGAAAAGAATATAAAGAAATAATGAATGAATAAATGAGAGCTGGCAGAAGAAAAAGAAAAGGAGATATAAATGAGAAGGAAAAAAAACTGACGGAAGAAAGAAAGAAAGAAAGAAAAAAGAAGAAATTTGAAATAAAAGAAAAAAAGCTATGAAGGGATGGTGAAATTAAATAAAAGAAAGAAATAAAGTAAGAAAAAGATTGTGAAAAGAAAAAAAGAAAGAAAGAAAGAAAGACAGAAAGAAAAAAGTCGAAAAGAAAAAAGAAAGAAAGAAAGAAAGAAAAGAAGTCGAGGAAGAAAGAAAGAAGAAAGAAAAAAGAAAGAAAAAGAGTTGAGAATAGAAAAAGACAAATGTACAACGAAAGAAAGAAAGAAAAGAAAGAAAGAAAGAAAGAAAAGAAAAAGAGTCGAGAAAAGAAAAAAGGAAAGAAAGAAAGAAAGAAAGAAAAGAGTTGAGAAAGAAAAAGAAAGGAGGTACAAAGAAAGAAAGAAAGAAAGAAAGAAAGAAAAGGAAAGAAAGAAAGAAAAGAGTCGAGAAAAGAAAAAAGAAAGAAAAGAAGAGAAGAAGAAAGAAAGTAAAAGAGTGAGAAAAAAAAGAAAGAAATAAAGAAGAAAAAGAGTCGAGAAAAAAAAGAAAGAAAGAAGAAGAGTTGAGAGAGAGAAAGAAGAAAGAAAGAAAAAAGAAAAAAAGAAGGAGCTTGAAAAAGAGTCGAGAAAAGAAAAAAAGGAAAGACTTGTCACCGAATCCTTCAAGGCCGCCGGCTGTACTCATTCAGCCATTTTGGTTTCTACACTAACCGTACATAAGTGTTAGGCTACTAACAATTATGTAACAAAAATTATTTGGTTTAATGTAATGCATGTTTTCGTATCCACTGAGAGTTCATAGACAAAATTTGTGACTTATATTGTGTACTATTTTAGCTAATGCCTCTCTTCTCCTTCTCTCTTTCTCTTTCCATGTTTTTCTTTTTCCTCTTTATCATATCCTATACTTCTGTGTCTTCTCTATTCTCTTAGTCACTTTAATGTTCGTTCTCACTTTTTCAGTTTCTTCTCGTTTTTTCTTCATCCTCTTGCTTTCTTCTACTCGGGAGATTTGAAAAGATCATTGATCATTAGAACACGAACTCCTTTAAGGATTTTAAGAAAAAAATAAGTAATAATGATTTGGTTGGTTTGGTTTTGTTTTACGGTATATCAACCTCAGTTGGTCATTTAATGGCCGAAAGTTTGAAATAAATCAATCTTCAATGGATAATACAATTTTTTATTAAATATACATTTTTCTATTTAATCCATAGATGGGACCCTAACAGGTACTACCACTCCGGGTCAGAGTGGACCAGGGAGCAATGGTGATGAAGGGGTGCCCCACATTCCCCAAACCTCCAAAACTGGAACGTCACCATCAGATAGAGTTTAACGTCATTCCCAGGACACCGCCTTCTAACACCCATATGATAAAAAGGGTTTGGGGCTTGCCATAAGGCAATAGGGTGAGAAAATCGTATAGGTGCTAGGGCTTAACGTGACCAGCTGATTGATTGGAGGAGGCTCTCCGACCAGCCCGTCTAGCCCAAGACAGGGCCAATGTGGAGTATTGCAAGTCATGGACTGCTCATCCACCTGGGCTCTATCCTTAAGCATCACGGATCGCCACCCACGGCTAACAGTCTTAACCCCTCTGCAGAGGTGCAGTCGGTGCATTCTCACGCCCCAGCCGACAGGGTGGAAGTAATAATGAAACTCAAAGAAATAATAATATTGATTATTTCTCTGAATGTTTGAGATGAGGCTTGATGATTAGTATTAGTCCAATTAGACACATGGCCTAGTGGATAAAGGTAGTTAGGTTAAAGACAGGTCTAAGTGACAGTTATCTCTAGATTGCACTTCAATCCTGATAAAGGGCAGCAGTAACATAGAATGATAATTAACACAGCTTAATGCCCCTATCTAACTATGGTTAGCGGAATGAGAACAGGATAACCCCGTTGACTGAATAAAGGGTTAGGTTCAAGTTATTGATGGCTCTCAATTACGACATGAAGGTGCCGGATTACGACAGGAAAGTTTCCGAGTCCGAAAAGAAGGTTCCTGAATCCGAAAGGAGGTTCCCGAGTCCGAGAATGTTCCTGAGTCCGACAAGAAATACCTGAAGAAGGCAGGACATATCGGCCGAAACGCTGTACAGATAAAATTTTGATTATATTTGGCAATTTTTATTCAATGATTTATGATTATATTTATAGTCTTAATTTCACATATATTATCCCTGTATATGCTTTGAATATATAGTAAAATACTATATATATATATATATATATATATATATATATATATATATATATATATATATAAATATATTGCGGAACTATCTTGCTTGCGTTTTGTTTTTTCAGGACAGGACTCAAAACTGTTGACCGTATTCCTACCCATATGACAGAAAACGTTGGGTAATTTTCACTTTTAGTTGTCAAAATTCCGAGCAATTAGAGTAACCTACCTTGACTTTCACTTCGAACTAAGCCGATAGCTGTTTTGAAAGTCTCCGTGCGAAATAAACAAATCATAGAAAACTTTTTCGAAAACAATACAACTGCATGCTTAAACACAAAAATATCATAAAATGGTTCTTAATAACAATTAAGTTCTTCGGATAATTTTATGCTGGGAAATTTAGCCAACTGACTTTCACTTTGAAACAAGGCGGTAGCCATTTTGAATGTGTCCGTGCGAAATAAACAAATCTTAGAATCGTTTCGAAACAATACAACTGCATGCTTTAACATCAAAAATATCAAAATGTGTTCTAATAACAATTAAGTTCATTTCAGATAATGTGCACGCACATTTTATGCTAGGAATTTTGACCAACTAAAGGTGAAAATTACCAGAAGTTGGAGGGACGTTGCGTAATGTTTATCATCTTAGAAAACGGAGACCCGAGTTCAAATCAAAGAGAAGGCTGTTTGCATTTCACATTTTACATTTCACATACGCCTTGTTAAAGCTATGAATCCAACAACTATCCTTCCAGCTATGTGTAAAATATTAGGGAGACTGGGCTCTTTAACCTTGGTGAGGAAATACTCTCAATTCAAACCTGTTAAAATCCCTTTAGAAATTGACCATGAGTCACATCCTAATCATGCGGATGGGTTGTTATATATACTAGCAACAGAAAACACCCTCCGGGCGTCGTAAAAAATTAATTGAAAGACGTTACCTTAGAGGGTGGGAGTTAAAAATTCAATTGCAGAGGGTTTGTATCATAAGTAAGCGAAAAATCCTTATATTAATTAAAGGAGAAAAAAAAGAAAACAATTTGAAATGAAAACTGAGCCCCGTCCCTCCAAATAAAATGTTGCGTGCATGTAATAATGCAAACCAATTATTTGAATTGAATATTTTCCACATCAATTTTACACAAAATCGTAGATATTTATTTATTTGTAAACTTTTTAGTTAACTTCTTGTTACTGTGTAAAAAAAAAAAAAAAAAAAAGGACGAGAGTAAAAAATAATTTTTAAAATTGCTTACTCAAATTTTGGGTAATATAGCATAAGAATATTGTTGACGTAAGCTGTGATGTAGAGCTAGGACGTAGTTTTGTACAGGACAGAAATACCGATAATCTCCATATTAATAGATATAATTTCAGTTCTCAGTCTATTTGTTTACTGGATGTCTGATAAATTAGCGCGACTAATTAAAATGGAGGAGTAAACTTTTGCGTCTTCGTGATATCAGCGAATCCCTTAAAGGTCTCTAAACATTAAAACTCAAAATGGTCCAACAGATTACGTGGTTCAACAAGAAGCCCAAACGTAACAAATAAAAAAGAAAGACAATCAGATTCTTTTCCTTTTTCTCTTTCAGTCATGTGACTTCCTTTAGCCAATCATTCAACGCTATTCTTGATGCCCAAATCGTTAGTTTCCCAATTTCGTTCAGTTCACCATTGCTGGCTTTGGAGTCTTTTGAATATTCTCTCTCCTCCTTTTCTCCTCCACCCCCGCTCTCTCTCTCTTCTCTTTTCCTCTCTCTCCTCTCTGCTCTCTCTCTCTCCTGTTCTTCTCTCTTTCAGCTGTCCAATCATCTCCACGTCAAACCCTGAATAAATTTCGTACTCGATGACCCAATATATTACAATAGCATACAGCGAAAATTCAATACAACTGTCACACCTTAGACACTGGCTAGTATTCCTGAGAGACACGAATCTATCATCTATCTATCTATCTATCTATCTATCGATATGTAAAGTGTAGTATATATATATATAGTATATATATATGTGTGGTTGGTGTGGGTGTGTGTGGGTGTTGTGTTTGTTGAACTCAATGGGCGAGTCTTTCGACGAGTTTGTTCATTCCGTTCTGTCAGACTCATTACTTCTTTGTCAATGTCAAGGTGGTGAACTGGTGATAAACAATCCATCCAAATAGGTGTTCGTTTAACAGAGAACGCTATCTCGGCATGCTATTCCATCTCATCGTTGTGTGGAAACGATGGAATCCGTTCAGTGTCTCTTGTTTTTGTTATTAAACGCAGCGGGTGATAGGGGGCAGTAGAAAATTGGTTGATGGGACGCCGATGAGACGTGAAGTAGTAAGGAATTCGAATCAGTTGGATTCAATTTAATCTATTACTTTGATAGCCTAGGTTATCAGTCACTACCCTCCGTTACATTAAAAATCTACTGCTAAGACGTTCGTATTGAAAAAACAACATTTCTATTTAACCCATGGATGCGGACCCTAACAGGTACTACCACTGCCGAGTTAGCAGAGACCAGGGAGCAGATGGTGATGAAGGTGCTTCCACATTCCCCAGAACCTCCAGAACTGGACCGGCACCATCAGATAGAGTTTAACGTCATTCCCAAGACATATAGACCCTCAGCCACCACCTTCTAGCACCCATATGATAAAAGGGGTGTTGGGCTTGCCATGAGAGCAATAGATGGGGCAAAGCATATAGTTGCGAGGGCTTGAAGTGACCAGCCGAGTTGAAGTCGGTGGGGGGCCTCGGTCCGGCCCCGGCCAAGGATAGTGCCGAACCGTTGGAGTATGCAAGTCAATAAAACTGCGTACAAACCATCCTGGATTCAACGGCTTAAGCCATCAATAAGAGGTCGACCAGCCTACGGCCAACAGTGACGATTGGGCGGAGTGACTTTACCCGGTTGGTCTCTCTGCAGCTTTAGAATGTGCATTCGGTGCATTCTAACACCCCAGCCGACAGGGACACCATTAAGGAAGATATTAAATCTCAGAATCGATTTATTTTCCAAGAAGTATTCTATACTTCTGGTATTACTAAAAAAAAGTATTGCCTCTCTGTAGAGTACAGTCGCAATGTATATAGTTATTTACTAAGCATAATTACTTAGATTATCGCACAAGCGGGAAGGTATGGGAAGGGCATAATATTCGTAGCGACGTCTCCGTCCCGCCTCTTGAATATTAAAAAACGGCTAGCCGTGGCTTGCTGAAAACCCCCCCAGCGACATTGAGAGACCGTATGCCGAAGAACTGGGTTGTCACTTGAAAAAGTGAGAGAACAGTTTAAAAGATGTTTAAATTACGTAAGTGTAAAGTTACATAACTTTTGTAGGTTTTCTGTTTTTCAGAAAAAAAACAGATGCCTCGAATAGTGTATTTATTTCTTTCTTTTCCCATCTAAACTAACCCTGAACCCCATAAGCCCTTTGCCCACCCTAAACCCTAGTCACTAGTTATTTTTTTTAAGTGACCACCGGCTTGTGCGGCCTTACGGACGTTCAATTCGGTCAGCTGGGGGGGTCAAGCACGCCACCAGCTAGCGGTGTCTTGAGGCAGGCAGGCCGCGGATGCGAACTCTGCGCAGATATAACCATACATTATATCTATGATTAATTATTTTGTGAGTGGCTACCTACCAGCCAGGAGTAAAGTTGAGACTTGCCGTCGATCAGAGTAGCGGATAGCCTGACCACCGGCTCGGCCATTCGCTGCACCCACATAATGCGAAGGGGATTTTAACCCTATTTAATACACACACCTGTTCTTAGTTGTAAGCAACAAATATATATTAAACTGTTTTATTACATATCATCTCTGTGTATGTAATAATATATATATTTTTTAGCTGTTTTAAGCATACACTCTAATGTATCAACCAATATATATATTTTAACTTTTGTTGTTTGAATGTGTAATACATAGCATCTCGTAGTAATGTATCAAAATAAGCATTTTATGGCTGCTGTTAATCACCTACCCGGATATCTCTATGTATGCAAACAAATATATATAGCGTTTAATTCATACATCTCTAATGTATGCAACAAATATATATTAGCTGTGTTATTCATCACATCTCTAATGTTAGTGCAAACAAAATATATTTTTAGCGTTTAATTCATCCACTCTATGTAGCAACAAATATATATTTTACGGTTTAATTCAGTAGCATCTTCTATGTATACAACATAAGTATATATTTTAATCGTGTGTTGTACAAACATGCGTCTATGTATGTAGACCAAAAATATTTTTTAGAATGTGTTAATAAATACAGTCTCTATGTATGCATACATTAGTAGGGGAGTAGTATGTATTAAAACATTAGATGATATTATATTCATATATGTCCTAAATGTGTATATACATTTACATCTTTTGTATGGCAGACGAATATATATTTTAGATAGTCTTTCCTAATAGCATACTATCACTATGAAGTAAATGGAAGTGAATCCGTCAGTAGGAATAAAATAAATGCTTCTATTTTTTAAAACCCTAAATACGCATTCAAAAATTTTTTAAAAATTCTCGGCCCTAACGAGAGCGGTTTGTTTGAACCTCGGACTACACTGTTTATATTCCGTCTTCTGCACAAATATAGTTGCTTGAAAAAGACCGCTTTATATAAAGAGTCAAACAGATGTTTCAGCAAACTAATTAACAAACTTTGTTTTTTCAAAGATATTCTATTCATACATCTCTATGTATGGCTAACAACAATATATTTAATTTTAATACATACATCTCATATATATGCAAAAATATATATGATATATATAATGTTATTAAGATAATATAGTTATATAGAGAGAGAGAGAGAGGAGGAGGAGAGAGACGAAGAGGAGAAGGGGGGGAAGAGAGAGCAAGAGAGAGACGGGCAGACAGACCAGTGATGAATAACTTACTTAGAGTGTGAGTGTCTACACTAAAAGAGGTTAGGTTAGGTGGATATATTATTGTTATAAATCAAAAACATAAATTTAGGAGTCGTGATAGTAACCTAACATTAGAGTAACATAACATAAAAAGAGAGTGTACTGATGCAAGATTGAACATACAAAGGTAAAAATAGAAATTAACGTGTTGTGTGTGCGTTACGTACGAGTGAGTGAGAGATTAGAGAGGGAGAATATGAAAGAGATTAGATAGATAAGAGAGATGAGAGAGATAGAAGAGAGGAGAACAGAGAGAGAGAGAGAGGGAGAGTGCTATAGTGAATGGTTAGGAGTGTGTATTCTGTAGTGATGTATGGAAGAGAGAGAATTTAAAAGGAATAGTATGGGGAGCGAGAGTATTAAGTGACTGCAGAATAAGTTGGGAATGTGGTTCTATATGTTGCAATAGATGCAAGAAGAGAAAGGAAGAAGGAGAAGATTGTGTGTATGCATGAGATGATAATAGCCAATAAACACTAGCAAGTGAAGTAAGAGAAGAAAAAAAAGAAATAAAAAAAAACAAAAAAAAAAACGAAAAGATACAAAAAAAGGAAGAAGGAAATTGAAAAATAGATCGATATCGCTGCTATAATTTGTTTGTGATCTCAACGTTAAATAACTTTGTGGATCGTAGCGACGTGTAGAAGGCGATATGCGCCGACAACAATCCAATCAATCATTCAACAAGTGGACCCGGCCGGCAAAATATGTTTTCGGGCAACAGCAATGAAGAGAAAACGGTGGCGGCGGTGGTGGTAAGAAGAGGAGGAGAGGGGAATGGAGATGGGGGATGAGAAAAGAGAGGCCAAAGAAAGAAAAGATAGTGCGAATCTTGAAAAATTTCTGTGTGGCTCGATAATAAAGTCATGAAATTGTTATGACTGATGGCCTTTGCATTAATTGATCCATCAATTAATAATTAAAATGGTTGCAGGGCGGAGGGCCGCATGTGTTCGCCATGCACAAAATATATGTGAGCGTGGTTTCGTCTTACTGTTGTGCTAGAAGATGGCGCCAAATACTCACGAAATGGATGAGTCACAATGAAGATAGAAGGTTTCTAAATCTAAGAAAAATGAATTGAATTTATGCCTATGTTCGAGCTTTCGTTTTCTAACTATATATAATAACCATCATCCGGGCAATATATATAATATATATATATGGTGGTTGGTATTAGTAGTATTGATATAATGCGTAGTAATATTATATATAATATATTATATATATAATAAATATAAAAATATATATGCTATATTAATTATATAATAGTTGTATATATGACTAATGTAATTATAATTGTTAATGTGTATATTATATAGTATATATATTAATAATATATATATATAGAGAGAAGAGAGAGAGAGAGAGAGAGAGAGAGAGAGAGAGAGAAATACACCGAGAAATATATTTTACAAGAATGAATTAAATATATGCCTATGTTCGAGCTTTTCGTTTAAAATATAAAACCTTCATCAGGTCCATTAAATATATGTAAGGCGTATATAGTAGTATACTATATATATATATCTATATAGTTTATATGTGATGGTTGTTGGGTTGTTGTGTTGTGTGTGTGTGTGTTGTGTGGTGTGTATACTAGTATATATAAATATATAAAATAAATATATGTATAAATATATATATATAAAATAAATATAGATAAAATTAAATATATATGTATAATTATATATTATGTATATAACTTATATATACAGTATATATATATATATAATATATAATATAATATATATAATTATAAGAGAGAGGGGGGGGCTGAGAAGAGAGAGAGAGAGAGAGAGAGAGAGAGAAATATCACTCGAGAAGTATTAGTTCAATATAGACAGAGAATGTCATGAAATATATGTCCGTATGTTCGAGCTTTTTGCGTTTTGTTGTAATTAGGTTAAGTATGTAAAATCGCTTCATCAGGCATAATATAATATATATGTATAATATATATATATATTATATATATATATAGTTAAAAGAATGGATACAATAGAAAACCAACTCGTGTTTCACCATTAAGGATCTGCAGGTTAAACCACTGAATTTAATCGGTACCTCGATTAATTCAGTGATTTAAACCTGAAGATCCTATGGTGAAACTCGCAGTAGGTTCTATGTGAATCCCATTTCTTAATAAATTTTCGCTTACCTTGTATTGAGCACTTGTATTTGTTTTATCGCGACTTAACCCCTGGATTTGTGCACCTCCAACATCGGCCCAATTCACCGGTAGCCACCTTTTATATATAATATATATGTGTTGTGTGTGTGTGTGGTGGTAATATATATAATATAAAAATTTAAAGCGTCGAGTGCGTCTAAAGACAAGCGAAGAGAATTATCCCTTTTCACTAGCGCTAGACCAAGGATATATGATTTTGCATCCTGAGGTGGAGTGCCGATCAGTCTTACCAAGCTAGGCATGTTTACGTTAGCCGCACAAACCCTGTGCATTTATACGCGGGAGCCGGCATCGAACCAGGAACTTTGGTTCCTAGCCGGACGCCTACCGATTGAGAAAAGCTGAAATGTTCGAACGTAGGCTAACTATGCATTAATTCATAAATTTGAAACTTCGTTGCAAAAATCTTGAGATTAGATTTGATTAATACATTGTATTAGATTTCACCAAGGAAGAGCTATATGCCACCTGCCTCTCATCTCACAGCCGATCCAAGTGAACGGACTAGGCATGCAGGACCACTGTGAGAAGGGAAGGCCGATTCTCATAAGCGAGCCTTCTTCCTGTAGAGGCCAACACAATTGGCATGCTAATGTGGTGTGCCCAAACTAGGACCTACATTGACCAACTCTGTGAGGATGCTGGATTGCTGCGCAGAAGACCATGGACGACAGGGAAGGTTTTGCGAGAGATTTGTCGATGGATATCCGTGCTTTGTGACTTTCCTGGCGCGCACATGCGATGATGATGAGATGCCATGGATGATGATGTGCCCCATTTTTATGAAGACTATTGAAAATAAACAATAATGACAAAGTAGATATAGTATACACATTCACAATCACCACAGCTTGCTTTCTTGTCCAAAAATGATGTAAGGATTTTATATTGAGTGCAATGAGACTATTTAAAAATCTAGAATTTAATGGTAAGAGAAGAGAGAAGTCATAAATCCCGGTCTGGTGCAATTTATGTATGCTATTGTCCGAGAAACTATGAAAATAAAACAGATCAAGTTACTAAATTTTAGGCAGATATATACATTATAATTTACTATCATCAGACTTGTCTCTGTTGCAAAAATAATAAAGATTTCACAACGTTTTCAGTAATTCCTTGTATAGGTACCTGATTCCAACATGATTCCAGAGTCTCTGCAAAAAATACCTGAAGAAGGACGAGACTGCTGAAATGCGTGTGTTACAACTATAAAAATGAAGACCAATACTGTATACTTATTTTACCATATTTTCAAACTAACTACCGTCGTATTTCAGGTTTTAAAATCCTGTTAAAATAACATTATTTCTAATAAATTGAAAATGGGATTGCTAATTTTCAATAATTACATTAAGATCAATATGAAAGTCCAATAGATTGTGTGGTAATCGTTGAATTTTAAGTTTGGTGATGCAGAAAGATTCCAACTGGAGACTCCTGTCAAAAATGACAGCGTTGGTTTAATCTGAAATAATTTGATGTGAAATTCCAGGCATTGTCAAGATTTTAAGGATAATCGGCAATTCTTGAATTTAGAAATTGTTGCATACAGAGAAAACATTATTATTTAATCATAAACACCCTGCGTTTTAAAATATAGTCTCAATACTAAATATTTGCCTTGTGAAATTCAACGTCGTATGAGCACTGTAAGTTGGTCCTTTCTTGGACTGTACTGTTATAATACTTATCTGACAAGTATTTCGAGCTCTTTCCTGTGTAAAGCAATATTAAACGGCGTGATCTGCGGAAGCGGTGTGCATTACCCCTAGTAACACCTGCTCCTTGATCTCAAAGGAGCAGGTTTGGGTTTATAGTTGCCCGATACCTGGCACCGCCCTTGATGGGAGAGCCAGACAGACGATGCTGAGTGGATTTTTGTATCTCGACCATCCCATGAAGCTTCGGTCTCGTAGGTGGCCTCTCATTAGAGAAAGGACATGTTTCATCCGGATAAATGCGTATGCGAGCTAAATAACTACATTGTTATAATTTGCGATTAATGGGCTAAGGAATTATGCTATATTTGTAAAATCTGATAAAAATATCTGTTTCTATTAAAACTTGAATGATTGTGATTGCTAAAATATCGACATTTCGATGAAGATCCAAAGTAACATGAAATCCACTGTAAGAATCTTGACATTGTAATTGAAACATTAGAAAGGTAATGCGTTATAAAACAGTAAAGTAACAGCATATTAATTTGAGACAAGTTTACATTATCTGGAAGAACTAGTACAAGAAAATATTAGAAACTGAAAACACCCCCGGCGATGTAAAATAGATTTTTGGTAACATATATTGCATTGAGTGTTGGGAGTGGTCTAAATACTTTCATGTCGAATTTCTTAGCTTTACCCTAAGAGATATAAATAATTCATCAATATCGATCTCAAAGAGAGAGAGAAATAAACAGTATTTTGATAACTGTTAGAGCTTATAGAATATGATATAATTAAATCTTACGGCATGTCAATTATGAGTGTATAATGTTTTATTATGAAAGATTTTCGGAAGGTAATGTGACGTAAGCTAGTGACTATATCGTTGTTACAGTTAAAACCGGAGCGAATTCCATTATTAATAGATTAATAAATGTACTTGATTCAGTACTTGCGAGACATTTTCATGAAACTCAGATCAATGGGTTCTCAACTAGTTTCTTATCGGTACTAGATTGACGATTAGCTTATTGCCTCTGTGAGCCGACCGAATTATTATACATTCTATCTATATATAAATCTAATTTATGAGTAAATATTTGCGCTAACAAATAATTATTAGTATACTATATATATATATATATATATTATCCGCCCTATCTATCTTTCCGTCTTGAGAAATGACGTACTGTAGGAAAAACAGGAAATATATTCTGGCAGAGTTATGAGATATCGGCAAAAAAATGTTATATTATCCCCGATTGAGCCTTAATTGGATACTAATCTACATATATCTATATGTATATATCTATTCTTATTATGAATATCGCATCCAAAAATGTGTGATATCATCCCAAGTTCCATATGGCCCCTCTGTTACATAAGATACTACGCTAGATGAACAGGGAAATAGTCAATTTCTATGTAAATAAACCTAAAGTATCGACCAAGAAGTGGAGGTAATTTATCCTGAAGGGGATCCGTTATTGACTCCGCTGTAGTATACTATATAATAATCTTCACTAGAAAACAGAGAGAGAATATTCTGGAATACAGACGTAATCGACCAAATCTTAAAATAGTTATGCCCAAGGGGTTCATATTGACCACGGTTTGACAAATACTACTCTAGATAACAGGAAGATACATTTCCGGGAATATGAACATCCGTGACCAAAAATGCTATATTTAGTTTATCGTTCGGCGTTGATACTACTTAAATACCAGAACAATACATTCTGGGCAATATGAATATCGACCAAAAATGTATATCTCTAATCTCTATATATCTCTGTTGAGAAAGCCCTTCTATAAAATAACAGGAAATACTTTTGAGAACTTTAATGGATATGTACCAATAACTTATAAGTATATACTCAAGGGTCCATATGGTACCCCAGTTGTAATTCTTACTTCTATAAAACAGGAATATATTTTCTGGGTAAATATTGGGATATGAGAAAAATAAAATAAGAATATTTTCCCAGGGTCGCATACTGTACCCTCGGTATATATATATCTACTCATATTTATATACTATATATATTCTTGTTAACGGAATATTGAGCTCTAATAATCATCTTATTAATTGAACATAAGCTTCTATTAACTATGGACAGCATTTTTATGTTAAATGAAAATATAATATCTGATCGATGAAATTTCATCATCTTAAGAAATCTTCAATATTATATATGTATATATATAATCATAGAATTTTTGAAATTTGCTTGGCATTAAAGCATTGTATTTATCTATATTGTAAAATATCCGCTTATAACAAGAACTAGTAGTTTTAATAAATTTAATATTCCATGATTGTGGATTTAAGAAATTATCCATGAAATCTCATGATGACAGAAATACATTTTTGTTAATCTTGAATTTTTGCAAGTCCGGTTTTTCAAAATTAAAGTACAATTAATTGTAGAATTTCCGGTTAAAATAACAGGTCCATGAAAGAAAATATTGTGATTATGAAATTCAAACATGTTAGTTAAGCAACATCTTGAAAATAATTTTAATTTCGAAGAAGTCTTATATTCTTAGATTTGGTACCATAAGCAGAAACTGAAAATAAACACGAAAACTTTTTGAGCCAATTTCTGACAATACATTTTTAAATTCGAGGAGGCAGAAATTGTTCATTTCAATAAATAAAATCCCCTTGAAAGAAAAATCAGCATTCCATAATTCAGATATTGTGAGTTGGTTGCGTTACGGTATAAAGTGGGTCTTCTTTGTTACATATTTATTTTTTTTTTTGGCATTTTATGTCGTACTCATTAAAATACTATAACGTCAGAATTCTTAATCATTCTCTCGACGAAAAAACAAAATTTTTATCTGGTCATTAATAGGAGGATATCAGAATTCGTTTCCTAAGATGTTAAACGACCCCACATTTATTTATATACTAACCATTCTCATAAATAAAAAACTTTTAGAAATGCACATTGAAGTGAAATTAAAATAGATAAATAGAAATATATTTAGTATTGTAAAATAACGGGTGCAAGTAAAAATAAGAAATTTATTGCATAAAACACGGACATAAAAATGAGTGAGGTTGTCGAGATTTTTTGTATAGTAGGTAATTTACGATGGAATATAGTAAGCGATTTAGCCGGATTAATGTTCCTGGGAAAATAACTTCTATTTTCTCTGATGTGGTATGAGCTTGATTAATAATTATCTAGTAGTTTATTTGGTACTAACATTCCCCATCTTCATTGTTATTATGATACAACGTTCCTCGGCGAATCATACCACGCGAATCCTTCTTCAGGTCTTTTCTTTGTCGACTCGGGAAACCTTAACTAATTTTCGATCGGAGACTTGTACACAGTGCGAAGTGGATTAAGGCAGTTAGAGTTATAGACAGTTCATTAAAGTGAGAAGTTATCTACAATGTAAACCGAATTCACCATCCTGAGGCAGAAGCTAGTTAGAAAAATAATTAATTAACATCAACTCCTACCCAGCATGGTTAGCGGAATGAGAACAGGAGTAACCCATGGAATGATAAACCTATGTGAGCGCTGTTCAAATTCGTGATCACTCACCTGAGAGTAGACCCGTTGACAAGAGAAGTCCGAGTCGCAAAGAAGGTTTCCCGAGAATCCACAAGAAATAAAACTGCCAAGAAAGCCAGAGAGTATATTCGGGCCGAAACCGTTGTCACTAAATAACAATAAGATGGGGGACATATAGTCGTAAAAACGCAGATAAATACTAAGAGACTTTCTAGAATAAGTCTACATTACTAAAAGTAGGAATGAATGTATGGTCACTTAAAGATTTTGTAAAAAAAAATAACATTGCATAAAAGAGGCAACTGGGCGGGAACCTCTGGTGAACTAGTAGTGTAGAAGGGTCTGCGTAACAGGTACATGAAATGCTTATTAGAAGCCAAAGCCCCACCCAGTCCTAAAGACAGAGACATAACTCGCTTTCATGTGTTAGCTATGACGGTGGAGAGTCTAGAGAAAGAAATTGGATTTTGCGGCAGCTTTTAATACACTACCGTCGCTCCGCCACCTAACGGAAAACTGTAGTTAAGAAGGGAAAATACCCCAATGATGAATGTTTTCTTTGTGTTGAAGTGAGTTAGCGACTGTTAGTTGAGCAACAAGCTAAGCACAACTGACCAGTGCCAAGACAACTGTACTTTGGGAATTCCAGAAAATTAGTCATTCATGCTTTGGTGATTACATCCTAGAGTCCTGATTGGCATGCTTTGCGTTTCTATGATGTTAGAGGCCTTTATTAAATAGCTGGCAATTTCCTTAGTTAAAAGCCAGCAAAGCAACGACTGATTACGACTATTGCTAGCCTTGGTCTTACCCAATTCTACGCGCTAAATTGGAAACTATATGGATATTCTACATCACCCTGGCCCCCCCTCCAATTGTCGCGAGCGTATTAGCTTTGGGGGGAACTTTAAGTTCCTTTCGCCAGCCGATTACAGGGGAGCAATATTGACAAGAACGGGTATTTTCGTTGGCATTGGCTTAGGGGGCCGGAGTGACATGGTGAAATGGGGTTCCATGTTTTCCCTAGTTTTGAAGTTAGTGGTGGTGTAATAGAGTCCTGGATCCAACGAATTCAAGCTACACTACGGCATTGGTAGTGCGAGTTTGTTTTGTGAATCAGCTTTTCAGAAAGCAGCGGTTGCTGAAGTGTAAACCTATCCGGGTAACTCTATCCAACACTAAGAAAAAAAACTTGTCTTAGATGCATGATGGATGTATCATTCAATCCCTCTAGATGATGATATCTCAACCACTCACTACTTCTTCATCACCTTGAGGGGCTCGTTCATGTATCTGCGATTGCCCCAGGGGATTTAGCGTACTCGTCCGATGCCATATACACGCAGATAGCATGAAATAATCAGAGATGACCCCCGCCAAAGTTAAGAAAGTTGATGATACCCTACTCTACTGACGAAATATAGAAGGTGCTTTTATCACACTTGATTACTTGTCACTGTGGTGCAGAAAATGTTTGAGCAGGCTCACAAGGAAAATTCAATTTGTCAGGATGTGGGTCATTTAGGGGGTCTCCAAAAAACATTAACAGAGTGCCCCTTCCAAAGATCTGTCAATGCAATGAAAGAAAGAATAGCTATCGTATCCAAAGAAAACAATTAATCCGTGGATTATTCTCCCTTATTTGTACGGTTTCCGTTAGGTGGTGCGTGGCGACGAGTATATAAAAAAATAACTATCGTTTTCATTATGTAGCTTAGGAGTATGCATGCCAACAGTGATGTTAACCAACCAAACCAGACCTTGCATCGGTTATGTTCTTTGGATAAGGAAGCCTTTTTTTTTATTGCATTGAGAGATCTTTGAAGGGGCTAACTCCTGTAATGTTATTTGGAGACCCCAAATACCCACATCCTGACAAAAATTGGAATTTTTCCTTGTTGAGCCTGATCCCATTTTCTGCACACAGTGACAAGTAATCAAAGGTGTGATAAAAAGCACCTTCTATACTTTCGTCATAGAGTAGGGTATCATCAACTTCTTAAGCTTGGCGGGGTCTATCTCTGATTCATTTCAATTCATATCTGCGTGTATAGGCATCGCCGGACGCAAATTACCCTGGGCAATCGCAGATACATGAAACGAGCCCACTCAGTGATGAGGTAGTAGTGCGTGAGATTCATCATTAGCAGGGATTGAATATAACAATCCATTGCATCTAAGACAGTTTTCTAGTTTGGAAGGTACCGGATAGGTTTACACTCAGAAACGCTGCTTTCTGAAAAAGCGTGATCACAAGACCCAAACCCACACCAATCCTAGTGCTAGGCGTGATCCGTTGGCTCAACTCTAACACCCCACACTTCAACACTAGGACCTGCCTCACCCAATGATCACTCCGCCCCCTAACCAAGGCCAACGAAAAGATACCCCTCATTGTCAATATTGCTCCCTGTAATCGGCCTGCACGAAAGGAACTAAGTTCCCCCCAAAGGTCTAATACGCTCGCGCAATTGGAGGGGGGAAGGGTGATGTAGTAATAATCATACTAAGTTCCAATTACCGTCGAATTGGTAAGACAAGGTAGCAAATAGTCGAACTTCAGTACAAATCTGCTTTGCTGCTTTTTACTAATGTAAATTGCCAGCTTATTTATAAAGCCGTCCAACATCATAGAACCAAGCAAGCGCCAATCAGACTCTAGGAATGTAACACCCAAATGATGAATGCGACATATTCTGGATTCCACAAGTAACAGTTGTCCTGGCACTGGTCAGTTTGCTTAGCTTGGGTGCTCAAAGCTAACAGTACGCTAACTCACTTCAACAACAAAGAAAAATTCATCCTATTGGTGTTATTTTCCCCTACTTACTACAGTTTGCCGTAGGTGGCGAGCGACCGGTAGTGTATAAAAGCAGTTGCCGCCAAAATCCAAGGCTTCTTCTCTTAGCACCTCTCCACCCGTCATAGCTAACACACGAGGTTATGTCTCCTGTCCTTTAGACTGGGGTGGGGCTGGCTTCACTACCAGGCATTTCATGTACCTTTAACGCAGACCCCTCTACACCATATAGTTTCACAGAGGTTCCACGCACCCAGTGGCCTCTTTTATGCAATGGTTTTTTTTTCTTACAAATATTTAATGACAACATCATCTCTATTTAGTAGCCTCAAGTATTATCTAGAAGTCTGCTTAGTATTATCGGCGTTATTCGGACTTATTCCCCATCTTTCATGTCTATTGTACAACGTTTCGCCGAATACCCTCTTGCTTTCTTCAGTTATTTTTCTTGTCGAGACTCGCCGGAACCTTCTTTTTGAACTCGTGATCTTTCTTGTCGTATTCGGGAAGCCATCACGGAACTTTGAACCTACCCTTATATTTATTCCACGGGGTATCCTGTTCTCATTCCGCCTAACATAGCGAGTAGGATTGTGTAATAATTATTTTTTCTAACGCTTCGCTCAGATTGAGATTCGGCGCCAGAGAAACTCTCATTAAACTTCTTAACCTAACTGCCTATCCACTTCCGGCCATGTGTCCAAGTTCCCCGAGTTCGAAAAGAAGGTTCCCGAGCGACAGCAAATACCTGAAGAAGACCGGGGTATACGGCCGAAACGTTGTACAAATAACAATGAAGATGGGAGACAAATATGTCCGAAGTACTCAGAGTAATACTAATCAAGCCTTCATCTCAAACATTCAGAGAAATAGAAATGCTCTTTTCCATAGGACATTAATCGGTAATTCCTTAACTATTTCCTCGTAGAATTCCTTACTAAAAATAAAACAACTCATTATGTCCGTTGTTTTGCAATAAATGTTTTATTTTCTTGCACCCTTTATTTACAATACTACATATATTTTATTATACTATTTAATATCACTTCAATGCGTGCATATTAAAAGTTTTATTATATGAGAATGGTTAGTTTTAAAGTGGCGGCTCGTTTAACAATTTAGGCCATAAATTGATGCCTTCCTTATGGACCGTAATTTTGTTTTTTTCTTTTCGACGATTGGTTAAATCTGACGTTTATATTTTAGAGTTACGAAAGCCAAAAAAAAAAAAAAAAAAAGAAAAAAAAAAGAATGACCCCCACTTTAAAAGTAACCCAAACCAATCACAATATCTAAATTAAATGGAAATGCTGTTTTCTTCAAGGGGATTATATTATGAAATGAACAATTTCTGCCTCACCAGATTTCAAAAATGTATTGTCCAAGAAATTGGCTCAAAAGTTATTTCGTGTTATTTTCATCTGAGCTTACCAAAATTCCAAGATGCTTCTGAAATTAAATTATTCAAGATGTGCTAATCAAAATGTTTGAAATTTCAGAATCACAATATTTTACTTTCATGGAAACTGTTATTTTAAACCGGAATTCTACAATTAAATTGTAATTTATTTTCTTGAAAAAACGGACTTCAATAATTCAAGATAACAAAAATTTCTGTTCATCTGAGTTCATAAATTTCTAAAATCCACAATCAAATATTCAATTTAATTAAAACACTGTATTTTATAAGGACTTTAGCAATTAGATAATAAATGCTTTATGCACAAGCAAATGTTTTCAAAATCATGATGTGACCACAAAATAATTTCCATTATCTTGAGATTCTTTAAAGATTGAATGAAATTTTTCATCGATCACGATATTTTTCATTAATAAAAATGTTGTCATTAATTAATAGAGCTTCATTACAATAAATTAAGAAATATCGTATGCCAAGCTCAATATTCCGATAACCAGAAATGTATTCCCGTTATATAGAGTAGTTTTCTCAACCGTGGGTCCGTATGGACCCTGGGGAAAGATATATCATTTTTTTCTCAATATCCCATATTCCCAGAATATATTTGCCTGTTATTTTAGAGTAGAAGATTCTCCAATCGGGGTCCATATGGACCCTGGGATAATATAGAATTTTTGCGTCAATTATTCATATGTCTCAAAAAAAGTGATTTCCTGTAGTATAGAAGCATTCTCAACCAGGGTCCATATTGGACCCTGGGAATAAATAACATTTTTGGTCGATATTCCATATTCCCAGAAATCGCTATTTTCTGGTATTTGAGTAGTATTTCTCAACCAGATGCATATAGACCCTTCGGAAATATAGCAATTTTTGGCGATATTCATATTCCCGGAAATGTATCCTGTTTACTAGAGTAGAGTGAGTATGTCAACCGTGCGTCAATATGAACCCTTGGGCATAATATTAAGAGTTGTGGCGATATTCTGTATTCCCCAGAAATGTTTTTCCGTTTCTTAGTTGTATATTTGTTAAAGCGTGTTTCAATACGGACCCCCATTCAGGATAATTATAACACTTTTGTTTCGGGTCGATATTCGGTATCCTTAGAAAGTGTATTTCCTGTTACTAGCCGTAGTATTTGGCAACGGGTCCATCATGGACCCTTGGTGTATATTATGAACATTTTGGGTCGATATTTCCATATTCCCAGAAATGTATTTCCTGTTATGTGTAGAAGTTAGTAGTTTCCCAATTGAAGGTAATCGGGGATAATATAACATTTTTTTGGCGAGTATTCCATTATTGCCAGAAATATATTTCCTGTTTTTACAGTTAGTATTCTCAACGCGATCCACATTGCACCATTGCGGAGTAATATAGATATAATATATACTATATATATTTTGTCTAGGGCAAGCCAAAAGTAATTTAATCATAAAAATATATAGGATTTTTTAAGCATCGAAGTTATATGAGCGGCTCACCAGGAGCCAAAATAGTGAATCTACTATAGTAAGTAGAAAAAAACTGTAAGAACCATTGATCTAGATTTCATGAAACATGTGAAAGATACTCAATCAAGCTACATTTTATTAAATCTATTAATAGATGGAGATTTCGCTCCTATTAACTGCTAACAAAGATTACGTCACGCTTACCGTCACATTATACCCAAAATCTTCATAAAACAAAACAAATACACGCAAAAAAATTTTGAACATGCAGTCATAAACAGTCATTATTTTTTTAATACATATTTAAAGTTACATTTCAAATTGTTTTATTTTTTGAACTTTAGAGAATTTGATGAATTTATTTACTTAGGGTACAACTAGATGACACTGAATTTTTAACTCCCAACCTCAAGCAACGATATTTCAAAAAGTGCTAATTTACATGCCCGGGGGGTGTTTTTTTTATTGGTTATAGTTAGAATTAATGTAAACTCTGTTTAAATAATAATGTGTTTTACGATTTTATAACGATTCCTTTCTACAATGTCCCAATTACAAAATTCAAGATCTTCACAGGGATTTCATTGTTACTTGATCTTCGATGAAAATTCGAATATTTACAATCACAATATTCAAGTTTAATAGAAAACAAATTTATCGAGAAATTTTACGAAATTAAGCAATAATTCTTAGCATTTATCGGCAAATTATAACAATGTAGTTATTTACCTCGCATACCATTATCCGGGTATTGAAACAATGTCTTTTTTAATGAGAGACACCCACGAACCAAGCTCATGATGTAGCCGTACAAAGATGCTTTAGATCTTCGTCGGCATTCCCCCTCAAGGGGCGCCCCAGTTCAATGGCCTAAACCAAACCCTGCTCCTTTAGATCAAGGCGAGCAGGTGTTTACTCTAGGGGTATTGCACCCCGCTCCGCAGAATCACGCCGTTATAGTTGCTTTAACACAGGAAAGAGCTCGAATCTCTGGTCAATAAGTATTATAACAACTGTATAGTCCCAAAAAAGGACCAAACTTAGTTCATCACGACGCTTGAAAATTTCACAAGCACAATATTTAGTATTGAGACTATTATTTTAAAGGAGCTGTGTTTTTGATGATTAAATAATAAGTTTTCGTGTTATCCCAATCTAAATTCAAGAAGTGCCGATTATCGTAAAAATCTTGACCAGATGCTGGAATCACAATCCAAATGTATTTCAGATTAAAACAAACGCGTCATTTTGACAGAGTCTCCAGTTGGAAATAACTTTCTGCATCACCAAACTTAAAATTCAAGATTTACCACAAATTCTATTGACTTTCGATATTGATTTTAATGTAATTATTGAAATTTAGCAATCCAATATTTCTATATATATATTAATAAATGTTATTTACAAGTATATATATATATCTTATCGGTTTAGTATATTTGAAAATTATGCGAAAAAGGTATACAGTATTGTCTTCATTTTATATCTATCACAGCATTTCACCGTTCGTCCTTCTTCAGGTATTTTTGCAGAACTCTGGAAACTTCATGTTTGGAATCAGTACCTCAAGAAACTTTGAAACGTGTGAAACTTATTATTTTTGCGCACAAAGAGCAAGATCTATGATAGTTAATATGTATATATAATCTATTTTTTAATGATTGTTTTATTTTCATTAGTTTCCTCCCGTATCTATATCTATATCTATAAATGCCACCAATGACTTTCTCTTCTCTACCATTAAAATTCTAATTTTTAAATACTCTCTCCAGCTATAAATAAAATCTTCAAATCATTTTGACAAAAAAAGCAAAGCGTTGGTGCATGGAATGTGTATATATATCTACTGTCATTAATTGTTTATCTATTCATAAAAATGAGAATCATCAATCATCATCCATCATTCATTCATTCTATGTCGCGCAAGTAGCACTGATATCCATGACAAATCTCTACGCAAACCGTTTCGCGTCTGTCGTCCATCGTCTCTGCGCAGCATCCAGCATCCTCTATCTATATCTAGTAGGTCCTAGTTGGGCACACCACATTAGCATGCCAATGTGTTGGCCTCTACAGTTTATATAGTCTGGCTCGGCTTTTATGAAGATTCGGGGCCGTCCTTCTTCAGATCCCAGTTCCTGCATGCCAGTTCCGTCTTCACTTGAGATGGTGCTGTGGAGATGAGAGCAGGTGGCCATAATAGTGCTTCCTTGTGACAAAAATCTAAATAATGTAAACTTACAGAATCTAATCTCAAAATTTTGAACGAAAGCGTATAAATTAGAAATTAATGCAATAGTTTATGCCTACGTTCGAACAGTTCAGTTTTCTCTATCTATATCTCTAGGAACCACAAATTCCGCGTTTTCGATGCCGCGGCGCTCAGTCTAATAAATAGCACAGGGAGTGTGCTAGGTAAAGTAAAATGCTGTTGTTAGATGGGCACTCCACCTCAGATGCAAATCCAATATCCTTGTCTTATCTCTATATATATATCTATTCTCTCGCTGTCTTTAGACCACCTCGCACCTTTAAATGTACTATATTATATTACACACCCACACACACACGACACACACATATAATATATATAAAGTGGCTTACCGGTATATATTGGGCTATCTATATGCACAAAATCCAGGGTTAAGTCAGCAGTAAAACAAATACAAAGTGCTTCAATACAAAGTAAGCAAATTTATTAAAGAAAATGGATTCAATAGAAACCTAAACTAGTTTCACATAAGACTTCAGTTAAATCCATCTGAAATCGAGGTGTATCTATATATAGTGGATTAACCCTGAAGATCTTTTATGGAACACGAGTGGGTTTCTTATGTATCACATTCTTTATAGTATATGAATATATATATTAGTATGAGGGTAGTTGATATACTATATGAGTGAGGTAAGTGAGGTAGTTAATGCCTGTGAAGTTTTATATATTTAAAAAACGAAAAGCTCGAAATAGCATATATTTATACACTTGTTATTAATATATTTCGGTGTATTTCTCTCTCTCTCTCTCTCTTTCTCTCTCTCTCTCTCTTCTCTCTCTATATATATATATATATATTAAGTATGAGTAGATTTATATATATTTATATTGTATATATATATATATATCTATATATATAATTTATAAAATTATCCCCAAATAATTATAAATTATATATATATTTAATTAATAATTTATTTAAATATAAATAATTATACATATTATATTTTATATATTTATATATTATTATACACACACACACTTATCATCTATCTATATCTATCTATCTTATCTATCTCTATCTATCATCTACACACTATATATATATTATATTTATGTTATTATATATATATAATATATATATATTATGCCCTGATGAAGGTTTAATATTTAAAAACGATAAAGCTCGAACATAGGCAATATTAATCATTGCTATAAATATATTTCTCGTGTATTCTCGTCTCTCTCTCTCTCTCTCTCTCGTCTCTCTTCTCTCTCTCTATATAATATTTATTAGTATTATAAATAATAATTTAATATATATATATAATAATACATATATATATACAATATATTATATATATTTATATAATATATAAATATATATATATATAAATATATATATATATATGACACACACACACAATATATGTATATTAATATATATTGCCCGGATGATGGTTGTAGAGGTAAATTTAGAGAACAAAAGCTCGAACATAGGCCACCTAAAATTCAATCATTTTTTCATTAGATATAGAAACCTTTATCTTCATGTGAAACTCATCCCATCATGAGTATTTGGCGTCCCATCTGCACAAACCATATTACGAAACACAGACAGTCAAAATTTTGTGTGCGAACAATGCGGCCCTCCGCCCTGCAACCTATATATATAATGATGGATAATTAATCAAACGGTCCAATCAGTCATAACAATTCATGACTTTAATTTCGAGCCAATATATATATTTCAGATCCACTATCCATTTTCTTCTTTGCCTCTCTCATCATCCCCCATTCCATCTCTCTCTTCTCTCTCCTCTTCCTTACACCACCAACCGCTCTCTCTATCTCTCTATCTTCATTGCTGTTGCCCGAAAAACATATTTTGCCGGCCGGGTCCACTTGATGAAGATTTATTATTGTTCGGCGCAATCGCCTTCTAACAGCGGCATACATCACGAAATTATTAATTGAGATCACAAAACAAATGATAGAAAGCGATACGATCTAATTTTTCATTTTCTTCTTCCTTCTTTTTGTATCTCTTCTTTTTTTTTTGTTTTTATTTTCTTTTTTTTTTTAAACTTGTGTGTTATGTTTCTCTCCTTCTCTTTCTCTATTCAAAAATAAATTTCTGCAGTCATTTTTCACTATATATCTTTTAAATTCTCTCTCTCTCTCTCACACACACTTCTCCTCTCTCTCTCTCTCTGTCTCTCCTACTCGGCTCTCTCGCTCTCATCGACTATCTTCTTCATATTCCCCCCTCTCTATCTCTCACTCACTCGTACACGACGCACATCTATCTACACGTTTAATTATTTCTCTATCTTATACATCTCTTATTTATTATCTTCTTATTATTATTCACTCCATAATTGTTTTGCTTTATAATATATATACCTAATCTCTCTATCTCTGAATCACACTCAGTAAGTATTATATCTCTCTCTCCGTCTCTCTCTCTCTCGCTCTGCCCCCACCTCTCTCTCTCTGTCTCTCTCTCTGCTCTCTCGCCTCTCTATATATATTATATATATATAAATATATATATATAATTTGCAATATAGAGATGTATGTATTAAGACATTTAACAATTATTTACATACATAGAATGTTTTATTATATATATCTTTAGAAATAATACAAAAGAGTTAGTTAGTTTGCTGACAACATCGTGTCGACCTTTTAATAAAGCGGTCTTTTCAATATATCTTTAATTTGTTATAAAGACGGAATAAAATAAACCGTTAGTCACGAGGACAAACAAACTCTTCGTTCAGGCCGCGAATTTTTAAAATTTTGAAAATGCTATTTTGGGTATATATAAAAATGCAGAAAGCATTATTTGTATCTACGACGGATCTATCTCTCTATATCTCTATAGTGATGTATGTATTAAAAAGAGTTAAAAGTATATATCGTTGCATACATAGAGATATGTTATTGAACACATTAAAATATATTAATATATACTATAATGTTTTAATAGCATACATCTCATGTATTAGCATACATAGAGAGTATTTATAACACATCTAAAAAATATATTTTTACATACATTAGAGTGTATGTATCAAAACAGTTAAAAATATATTAGTTGATACATAGATGATGTAGAATTAAAAACAGCTAAATAATATATATATTGTTGCATACATAGGGATGTATGAATATTAAAACAGCTAAAGAATATATATTTGTTGCATACATAGAGATTATGAATTAAAACATGCATCGCAAAATTACTTATATTTGTCTTCATTAGCATAGAGATTTTATGAATTAAAACAGTTTAAAATTATATTTTTGCATACATAGAGATGGTATGAATTAAAACAGCTAAAATAATATATTTACATACATAGAGAGATGTATGTTATTAAAAAACAGTTAAAATATATTATTTGTTCCATACATAGAGATGTATGCAAAAACAGTAAAAATATATTATTACATACACAGAAGATGTTATGTAATAAAACAGTTAAATATATATTGTTGTCATACATAGAGGTTGTGTGTATATAAAACAGTTAAAATCCCCTTCGCATTCTCGTGGCGGTGGAAGAGGGCGAGCGGTTAAAGCTTATCCAACTACTACTGAAATCGATCGGAGTTCTATCTCTCTGTTAGTAGCTCACAAAATTAATATAGGTAATGTATGGTATATTCTGCAGAGTTCCGCCCCGGCCTCCTGTCCTCAAGTAACCGCTAGTGTGGCTGTCTGACCCCCCCCCCAGCTAACGATTGAAGTCCGTAGCGCGAAGCGGTTCACTTAAAAAAAAGAACTATGATATATTTAGGGTTGGGCAAAGGTGGGTTAGGTTAGTTTAATGGAAAAGAAAAAATGAATTTGGGCTTGTTTTTCTGAAAAAACAGGAACTACAAAGTTGTAATAAAACTGTAATTTTCAGTGACACCGCTTCGGCTAACGGACTCAATCGTAGCTGGGGGGGTTTTTCAGCAGCCACCGGCTAAGCGGTTTTTAAATCAAGAGGCGGACGGACTCTACAATATTACCCCATACTTCAGCCTTTGCCATATCAAGATATGCTAGTAAATAACCTATATACATTGACTGTATCTCTACAGAGAGCAAACTTTTTTTTATGTAATCAAGAGTATAAGAAAATTTGAAAAATAGATTTCTAGAATTTAAAGATTTTTCCTAAGGTCCGCCCTGTCGGCTGCTCTGGTTTAGAATGCAGAATTGCAACTCTTCAGGAGGGGTAAGACCCAATGCGGTCACCTGTGGGCCTAGGTGGCGACCCGTTTGAGCTTAAGATAGAAATCCAGATGTTGAGCAGTTCATGACTTGCAATACCAACTTGGCCCTATCTTTGACGGGTCGGAGAGGGCCCCACCATCAATCGCTGTCACTTCAAGGCAACCTAGCAAACTATATGCTTGGCCCCGAATACTATTGCTCTCATGCAAGCCCCAACCCCTTTATCATATGGGTGCTAGAAGGCGTGGTTGCTGAGGTTTATATAGGGTCTTGGGAATGACGTTTAGAACTCTATCCTGATGTAGGTCCAGTTCTGGAGCTGGGGAATGTGGACCCCCTTCATCACCATGCTCCCTGGATCCTCTGCTAACTCGTGAGTGTAGTAACCTGTTAGGCCCATCCATGGGTTAAATAGAAAAAATGTGTTTTTCAAAACGACGTTAGCAGTAATATTTTTGTAGGGAGGGTGTCACTGTACTGCTATCGTTCGTTTTGGAAGTCCACTACAATTCCTACTACCTTCCCACAACCAATTCCTATGCTACGCCTCGTTTAAAACAAAAACAAGACACCTGAAACATTCCATCAGTTTCCCAACCTGAAGATGGCAATACCATGCCGAAAACGCTCGTAAAGAAAACCTTTGGTGGAATTGTTAGCACCAGTTCACCCTACATTAAATAAGATTGTCTGACAGAAAGGATTGAACAAACTCGTCGACAAGAAATCGTCAGTTGAGTTCATATCAAAACAACCACAGCACACACACACCACACACACAACGACATTGATAATATATATAAAATATATGATATAAATAGATAGATAGATGAGATATTAAGTAATAGATAGATTCGGTCTTCAAGGACAACTAGCCAGTGCTAAGGATTGAAGTGGATATTAGAATTCGCATGGTAAGTATTTAATATTGGGTCATCAGTACCAGAATTTAATCTCAGCGTTACCGTGGAATGGTATAATGAACAGGCTGAAAGAAGAGAGCAAGAGAGAAGAAGAGAAGAAAGAGAGGAGAGAGAAAGAGAGAGAGAGAGAGAAGGGGTGGAGGGAGAAAAAGGAAAGGAAAGCAAAATATCAAGACTACAAAGCCAGCATGTGAAACTGAACGAAATGGAAACTAACGATTTGGCATCACGAATAGCGATGAATGATGGCTAAAGAAAGCACATGACTTGAAGAGAAAAAAGGAAAAGAATCTGAATGCTTTCTTTTCTTTATGTTAGTTTGGCTTCTGTGAACCACGTAATCTGTGGCGCATTTTGAGTTATTTAATTTTAGAAACCCTTTAAGGACTTCGGCTGAGATTCAGAAGACGCAAGAGTTTATCCCCTCCAGTTTTAATTTAGTCCGGTACCAATTTAATTGCAGAACATCCAGTAACAAATAGACTGTTGGACACTGATAATCTATTAAATAATGGAGATTATCTGTTTTCTTGTCTGTAACAAAAACTAACGTCATAGCTCTACATCACAGCTTACGTCATCAATATTCTATTGCTATATTCACCCAAAAATTTGAGTAAGCAATTTTAAAACTTATTTTACTCTCGTCCTTTTGTTTTATTTTTTTTTACGAGTTAACAAGAAGTTATACTAATAAAGTTACAAATAAATAATATCTACGATTTGTGTTAAAAATTGATGTGGGCCGAAAATATTTCATTCAATAATTGTATTGATTGATTACATGCACGCAACGATTTATTGAGCAGGGACGGGGCTCAGTTTTTCATTTCAAATGTTTTATTTTTTTTACTCCTTAATTATATAAGGATTTTTTGCTGACTTATTGGATATCAAAACCCTCTACATTTGAATTTAACTCACACCCTCTAAAGGTAACGTCTTTCAAAAATTAAATTTTTAAAACGTACCCCGGGGGGCTTTCTGTTGCTAGTAAATTAACAACCAATCCGCAGATTAGGATGTGACGTCATGTCAATTCTAAAAAGGGATTTAACAGGTTTGAATTGAGATAATTCTCCAACCCAAGGATTAAAGAGCCCAGTTGTCCCCGCCAATATTACACATAGCTGCGAAGGATAGATGTTTGATCATAGCTTTAAACAAGCGCTATGTGAAATGTAAAAATGTGAAATGCAAACAGCCTCTCTTTGGATTGAACTCGTCTACCGTTTTCTAAGATATAAACCATTACGCAACGTCCCTCCAGAACTGTCTGTAATTTTCACCTTAGTTGTCAAATTCCTAGCAAAAATTGTGCGTGCACATTATCGTGAAATGAACGTTAATGTATTAAGGAACACATTTTATGATATTTTTGTGTTTTAAAGCATGCAGTTGTAGTTTTCGAAACGATTCTAAGATTTGTTTATTCCACGGACACATTCAAAAGCTACCGCCTTGTTTCAAAGTGAAAGTAGTTGGCCTAAATTCCCAGCATAAACATTAACGAAGGAACTAAATTGTATTAAGAACACATTTATGATATTTGTTTAAGCATGCAGTGTATTGTTTTCGAAAAAGTTTCTATGATTGTTTATTTCCGCACAGACTTTCAAAACAGCTATCGTTAGTTCGAAGTGAAAGTTCAGGTAGCTTACTCTAAATTGCTCGGAATTTTGACAACTAAAAGTGAAAATACCCAACTTTTCTGTCATAGGGTAGAAGTACGGTCAACATTTTGAGCCTGCCTGAAAAAACAAAACGCAAGCAAGATAAGTTCCGCAATTATACATATCAGTAGATAAATATATATATATAGATATAATAAGATATATTATATATAATAGATTATGCTTATATTCAAAGCAAAACAGGGAAAAAATATATGTGAAAATTAAGACTATAAATATAATCATAAATCATTGATAAAAATTCCAAATATAATCAAAATTATTATACTGTACAGCGTTTCGGCGATTATCCTGCCTTCTTCAGGTATTCTTGTCGACCAGAACATTCTCTTGACTTCTGGAACCTTCTTTCGGATTCAGACCTTCTTTTCGGACTCGAAACTTTCCTTCGTAATCACGGCACCTCATGTCTAATTGAGAGCATCACATACACTTTGAACTAACCCTCTTAATTCAGTCGGAACGGATCCCGTTCTCATTCCCGCAACCATTAAGTAGGAAGGGCATTAAGCTGTGTTAATTATCATTCTATGTTACTGCTGCCCTTTATCAGGATAACGTGCAATCTAGGAAACTGTCACTAACCGTCTAACCTAACTACCTTATCCCCTAGGCCAGGTCTAATGGACTAGTACAATCATTCAAGCCTCATCCAACATTCAGAGAAATTAATCGAATATATTATTCTTGAGTTCATTATTACTTCCACCCGTCGCTGGCGTGAGAAGGCACCGACCCGCCACCTCTGCAGAGCGTAAAGACTGTTCAGCGTGGGTGCACCGTGATGCCTAAGATAGACCCAGGTGGATGAGCAGTCCATGACTTTGCAATACTCCACATGGCCCTGTCTGCTAGACGGTTGGTCGAGAGCCTCCTCCAAATCAATCAGCTGGTCACGTTAAGCCCTAAGCACCCTATACTATTTTCTCAAACCCTATTGCCTGTATGGCAAGTCCCCAAAACCCTTTTTATCATATGGTGTTAGGAAGCGGTCTGGAATGACCGTTTAAACTCTATCTGATTGACGTTCCAGTGTTGGATTTGGAATGTGGAGCACCCCTCATCATCCATTGCTCCGCTGTCTCACTCTGACCGGAGTGAACCTTTTAGGATCCCATCTATGATTAAATAGAAAATGATGTAGAGTTTATAAAAAAAATTGTATATCCATTTTAAGAATTGATTTATTTTCAAAACTTTACGGCAGTTAAATGACCACGAGGGTTGAATACCGCTAAACAAAACCAAAACCAATCCCCAAATCATTTATTACTTATTTTTTCTTAAAATCCTTAAAGGAGTTCGTTTCTAATATCAATGATCTTTTCAAATCTCCCAGTAGAAGAAAGCAAGAGAGATGAAAGAAAAACGAGAAGAAACTGAAAAAGAGTAGAAACGAACATAAAAAGGACTAGAGAATTAAGAAAACAGAAGATATAGGATATGAAAAAGGAAAAAGAAAAACATGAAAAGAAGGAGAAGAGAAAGAAAGGCATTAGCAAAATATACTACAATATAATCAAAGTTTGCTTATAAACTCTCGTGATACGAAAACTGCATTACATAAACCAAATAATTTTGTACATAATTGTTAGTAGCCTAAACAACTTATGTTACGTTAGCTGTAGAAACCAAAATGCTGAAGAGTACCAACCGCGGCTTTTTCGTTAGTTTGCTTAATCCTTGAAAGGAGCCAGGTACAAGTCTTTCCTTTTTCTTTCCGACTCTTTTCTTCGTCTTTCTCTCTTCTTCTGCTACCTCCTTCTTTTGCTTTTCTCACAACTCTTTCTTCTTTTTCCTTTCTTTCTTCTCCCTCTCTCAACCTCTTCTTCTTTGCTTTCTTTCTTTTCTTTTCTCGACTCTTTTTCTTTCTTATTCTTTCTTTTTTCCAACTCTTTTACTTTCTTGCTTTCTTTCTTTCTTTTCTTTCTTGTTCTTTCTCACTCTTTTCTTTCTCTTCCTTTCTTCTTCTTTCGTTCTTCTTCTTTGTACCTCCTTTCTTCTTTCTCAACTCTTGTTCTCATATACTTTCTTCTTTCTCTTTCTTTAATCGACCCTTTTTACTTTCTTTCTTTCTTCTTTCTTTCTTCTTTCTTCTTTCGGACATCTTATCTTCTATTCTCAACTCTATTATCTTCTTCTTTCTTCTATTCTCTTGCTTTCCTTTCTCGACTTCTTTTCTCTTTTCTTTCTCTTATTTTTTTTCACTTCTTCTGATCTTTCTTTCTATTCTTCTTTTTTCTTTTCACAAATCTATTCTACTTTATATCTTTCTTTTTTAATTGTCACCCATCCCTTCATAGCTTATTCTTTATTCAAATTTTCTTTCTTCTTCTTCTTTCTTTCTTTCTTCCGTCAGTTTTTTCCTCTCATTTATATCCCTTTTTTTCTTCTGCACAGCTCTCATTACTTCATTCATTATTCTTTATATTCTTTCTTTCATTCGTCCTTTATATCCTCTTCTTTATTCTCCTATCCTCAGTTTCTTACTTCTTCGTCGAATTTCACTGTTTCCTCTTCATTGTCGCCCTTTTCTTTTTCCTCTCTCACTCTTTTCTTTTTTCGAACCTTTCCTTTATTAATCTTATTTAAATCTTTAAATTTATTGTTACCTATTTTGTTTTCTCAGCTTCTTTTCTCTGCTTCTTAAAGAAGAAAATTTCCACCTTGGAGGTAAGAAAGTTTTTGAGAAAGTGTGGAATTATTAATACGAACATACATGGCACACCTGATCATAGTCAAATGAAGATTAAAGTGTTCAAGTAAACTAAAGTACCTAGCCGAATAATTAATTTAAAGTTACAGAAAGATGAAGGTTTGTTCATTATAGTCCATTGCAACCTTGGCAAAACAGCATTCAACAGAATGGAGAAGAAATAACAAATATAAGAATAAACACTCCTTGCGTAATGCTAGTTGCTGAGCGAGATATACGTCACGAGATACAGACGCAGAACAAGTAGTAAATGTTAAAAAATTAAGTGCCAATTTATTGATTTTCTAATAGAGTTCGATGAGGAGATAGTCACATAGTAAAAAGGATGTTTGTAATTCTGTGTGGGAGAATAGGGGGGACAGGATGGGAGAGCGCTTTGAATTATGTTCCGACAAAAGTGCCATTTTCCAGACATACGACTTTTGAGAAAATAAGTTATCGAGTTTTATTGTCTTTCTCATGGATTCGGGATGCGATAATTTAATCTGATGGAAAAAAGTGCTCTAATAATGCAGACTTTAGGTGAAATTGAGGCCTGATAGTCCCCTTGAGAGTGGGTAAAAAAATGTGCCTGAGATTTCGTGCAAAATTAAAGTGCCAATTTAAGATGTTTTCTCGAATACGAGGTGTTCGATGGCAGAAGTGATCACGATATTAAAAGATTGAATGAATTCTGTTGGGGAATTATGGGGGAGATATAGGGCTTTAAACATGCCACCAAATGGCTATTCTCTCTCCTCTCTCTCTCTCTCTCTCTCTCCCACCTCGCTCACGCCACAAATCTACTCTTCACCGGGTTCGCATTAAACTTCTTCGTCTTTTACCCATTCTGCTTTTCATACACTCATATCTCCCTCCCCCCTCCCTCTCCTCTCTCTCTTGCGTCACACCACACAGTACATCACAGGCACACCATTGCACTTCAACATGCCACTTTACTTTATTCACGCAATCCACGTCCAGAACATTCACTACAGCTCATATCCAGGGTCTCAGGCGTCAATTTTCACACTCACTCCCACTGTTAATGAAAACTGTCGGAATCCTCGAATAAAAAAAGTGAGAGCTGACTGCCAACCTCAGACGCTAAAAATAATCTATTAGTCTAGCGCTATGAAAATGGAGATACCGACTGACTCGCTGTTTGAGCTGATATCGACTATTAGCCGCTCCGACACGCTTACTGCGTTTTATGGATTCAGCAGTAAACTCACTCTTAGGTATCACATCGGGTGGATTACCTAACCAGCATTTGTACACGAAGGTCTATTGATCCCAATGCTCATCGTTAAGCGCACGAATCTCGCTAGGTTTGAGATTCACTTTTCCATCTTACATTTGATTGGTTGTCTTGTTTGTTTTACGGCGATATCACTTCCTGGTAGTCATTTAATGTTGCGGACAAAGTTGTGAAATAAATTTCATTTCCTTAATGCATAATACAATTTTGTTTATCAACTCGGAATGTATTTCGTACAATATACTCAATATATGGGACCCGAACAGGTTGCTCCCACTCCGGGGTACAGAAGGACCAAGGAGAAATGGCTGAATAACGGGGCTCCACATTCCCCCAAACCTCCAAAGACTGGTGAACTCTCACCGATTCAATAGGTTTAAACGTCATTCCCAGACTGGTAGACGCCTCAGTCACCAGCCTGTGCTAGCATCCAGTATGATAAGAAAAGGGGTGACTCGCCATCAAGTGGGCGAGGGTTGGGGAAGAATCAGTATAGTGCTATGGCTGATGTGATCAGCCGATCTGTATCGGAGGGTCTTCCGACCGCGCCTGTCTAGCCAAGACAGGGCCAATAGTGAGTGAATGCGAAAGTCATGAGATTCTGCGGCCTCAGTCTTACGCGGCTACTACCTTAAGCAGTCAATCGGGTCGCTACCCACAGCAAAGGTGCCCATTGAGGAGTCTTACTGCCTTAGAGGTGCAGGGCGGTTGAGATTAAAATGTTCATTATTATATTCTGGATTGAATCCCTAATTCCGCATTCCGTTCTTTACACTTCCAAACTTCGTCAGAAAACACATCTAGTTAAACTGAAAACTTGTTTGAAATAGTACACGTAGTACCAATTAACATCGTATGAAAAAACATTTTACCGTTATATATATATTAGTTATTTACTTAAGGCTTGCCTTAGATGTGGCATAAGAGCCGAATATGCGGCGCCCATGAGGAATCGAACTCACAGGAAAGTGTTGTAAACTGATGAAACAGGACTTTATCTATTCTCATTACTCGACACGTGTTCGCCATGTACTGACATATATTCTACTGATTATTATTTTAAATACAAGAATAAAATAGAATCTGTTATTTAAATAAATTTAACACACACACACACACACACACACCACAAACACATATATATTAATATGATATATATATATGGGTGTGGCATGACCTTCCATCTGCCCAAGAGACGAGGAGTGGTTAGGGTCAAGGTTTATTCATCTTGTATTTTGTTTAACTTAACTAAGAGCCTGGACGGGATTCAGCATAGGGAGGATGACTGCCCAGTGCAGCAAAGCCCCCCCCTCTCCACACTGCACGACTGCTAGATCCAAGGAAAGGTTAAAGGACCAATGCAGTGGGGGGTAACGTGTGTCGACAGAGTTGATGGATAATACAGATTCAGCATCACCACCACAAGTGAAAATGCAGGAGCCGGAGCCTTGTATAGGATATATTATATACTAATATATATAATATATTATATATATATTATATAGTATATATATGAGTTTATAAAAAAAATCTAATTCCCGTTTTGGTCATATGAATTCTGTGAAGGTGAAACCCATTAAAAAGTGAGAAGATTTGATTAAAAATAGACAAATACAGTCCTGACATCAGTAGATAATGTATCTGGGTGGAGGCCAGAAACTTTTTGAAATGACACTTCATATACAGGTTACTATATATTATAATATAGTATTATATATAGTAATAATGTGTGTGGTGGTGGTGTGGATGCGCGCGTGGATGTGTGTTGCTGTGAGTGTGTGTGCGTAAAGCATCTTGGTTCCTGTTTTCTCTCTTAAACTTCATCGTATTCTTCAGTCTTGTTCAAAAACTCTTCACTTCCCCGTCGGCCTCATTCAAAAGCACTTTGCTTGTTTGCGATTGATCGCGATATCGAATTTCGCATGTTATTATGTTTTTTTTCTTTTTCAACGGTATTCCCGCGGAAAAATTTTTCCCTTCCAAAGGTTTCTCATCACTCACTATCGAACTGTGCGTGTCGCTTTCATGTAAACAGATATTGCGCGTTAGATAGCGCGCCGTTCTACAAGACTGTCTCTCCCTCCTCTCGCACCTTGCCCTTTCTCTCTCGTTTCTCTACGTACATATATATAAATTGCTCCAAACTGGAGATAGACATTCATCGAAATGATCGACTAATACACGGAATTAATTCCCAGTCTTTTCTCATTGAGCGCCCACAGGATCTTTATTACAAGGCTGATATCTTTAAATCCCCCTCATTATTCGGGTAATTTGCACCTCTTAGGTCGTTAAAATTCCTAAGCATAAAATTGTGCGTGAGCATTATTACTGAAGAAACTTAATTGTTATAAGAACACGATTTTATTGATATTTTTGTTGTAAAGATGCATGCCGTTGTATTGTTTTTTCGAAATGCATTCTAAGATTTGTATATTTCGCACGAAACACAGAATTGCAAAATGGCAACGTTCTTGTTTCAAGTGAAATCAGTGGCTAGAATCCTAGGATAAAATGTACTCTGAAAGAGATTAATGTTTAAGATATATTTATTTCGGCACGGAGACTTCAAAATAGCTACCGGTAGCCAAAGGGGAAAGTCAAGGGAGTACTCTAAGCCTTATTGTAAATTTTTGACAACTAAAGGTAAGATTACACCTTTATTCTATAGTGTCCGTTTGATATTTGAGCAGGAGTGACACAGTCAATATCTAAGCGGAGTTCAACATGGTCTGAATTCAGAGTTTTCCTCTCCTAGACAGGTTTATTCTAGGCAGGTTAACGTAGTCCCAGTATGCCCACAATTTATCCATAAGCTTGCGATGGGAGAGAGGATTGAACTTTCCTTAAAGGTCATGCAGTAAGTGAAATGCCGAATTCCACGTCCGAGGATTTCAAACTTCGCGACAATCCATTCCCATGAGCATAACCATTTACAGCTACGCGTGCCTTCAGAATGATTTTAGAGATATGGCCAAGTTAAAAGGTCTAAATATTCGCGAGGAAAGAAATCTGATATAACAGGTATAGGAATGAAACAGTATATTTCTGTAGACCAAATTTCGGCTTTGACATTCTCGGTGTTAGCAGGTGTGACAGAATTGAGGAAGGTCAGAAATAAGTTGTGGCTACATTGATTTGACTTGATTTGCGTTTCAAGCATATCGACCATTACTGAACTATTGAATGGAGAAAATCCAAAATGAGCAGTAATGAGACCTGCAACTCAATCCGTGATACATCAGAAAGCGGATTTTGAACTTTCGCTACTTAATGGTGGTGACGTAAAGTTATGGGGGGTTAACATGATATATAAATTAGCACGGAATGTTTAAGCGGAAGGAATTTTGAGTTAGAGTGAAGAACGGAAAAGTTAAATGATGGGTTCATAATCATAGACACAATGTCATGTCTTGATTGGACGTGTGAATGAGACGTGCCAAAGGGGAGAAAGGAGGAGTGCAACTATCAGAGTGCGAATGCAAGCGGTGAAAAGTGCGACGAGAGCAAGACTTGAATTTCTTGCCTCTCGGCAGTTGTGATTTGGGGAGTGAATAATAATTCTCTTTGAGAAAAGAAGCGGCCTGGGTTATACTAAAAATCTCTTAAAATGCGCATAAAACAAGATATCCCTCAGCCAAAGCTGGTTGCAGACTTCCATAATCATAAAACTGCTCTGGGGATGTGGAGGTTAATCTCCCTTCGTTGCCCTTTTATTTCCAAATTACAAGCTCGTTGATCCGCGAGTGCGTAGTGAGTGTTAGCGCGTCCATTTAGGGTTAGATAGATAAAAAACAATGATGCTTTTAAAAAATGGGAATGATCCTAACCAATAAGAATACAATCAAACACTTCGGCCTAACCCAAGGAAGACGACCTGTAGAAATCACACATCTAGACAATTCCCCGAACTCTCTTACCTCACTACTCGAAGTGTTTGGGAGTCTATCATGAAAAATTTTCAATAAAAAAAACATTCAATTCTTTTCTCGTGCAGGTCGTCATGGCAATAGTCTGTATAAAAGGTGAGCACAGATCAGAGGAAGAAATAATATTCAGAAAAAAAATAAATAAAACAATTATAGGAAGACAAGAAAAAGAGAAAAATGTTCTATCCAAGAAGTATACAGTCGAGGAAAATTTAAATAAGTTCAGAATAATTCGTTTCAATTAAAATAATTAATTTCTAACACACAGACATAAACCAAAATGAGATAACAAATATAGTTTAAAAGTGTTTTTTGTTCGGTTTTAAAAAATTATATTTTTACAAATAAGTAAAGAAAATAAAATACAAAAAAAAGGAAATACTGCTTACTTTTAATCAATTGAAAGAACGACTTACCAGCAATTAATTATTTTAGAGAATCTTTCGTCTTTAAGATAATACTTGTCAATTTAGGGAAGGCCCGTAGTAGCGTGTCCCTCGTGTCTGTTCGGAGGTATTTCTTCTTCTTGTTAATTTCCTGGATGTAATATCTAATTATCATATCATTTAACGATAAGAAGCTGGAGATGACAGGGAAAACTTTGAAAAAAGACAGAAGAAGTTTTAAAGAGTTCTTAACTATTCACAGAACAACAGCTCTACCAGAGAAATACCAATCGTACTTTTGTTGCTTCTTCTTTTTTTTTATAGCTTCATTCATTATGACTTATGGAAGCTGAAGTTAGAAAGTTTGTGTTTAAAATTAATTCGTATATTAAGTCTGATGCATAAGACAAGCAAATTGGGAACATTTCTCTTAATTACCTTTGTGTATTTTTATCTTAGATGTTAAAATGAAAAGTTCCTCGATTTCCGATATGACGACATTTTTTAGAACAGAGACAAAAGTTCATTAAAAATTAGTCAAACATAAAAGTAAAAAGCATCGCAGGAATTTTATTGTACCTTACGAAAAAAACTTTGATCCTTTTCCAAGTTTTAAAATTCATTATTTTTTCTAATCTAATCAGCAGAACATTCCGCCTTCTTAAAAAATCCATACCATCTCGGCATTGCTCCGATCCAGCAGTCACAAATGATATCTACCGACACTCCATGTCTCATCTCGTTGTCTGCAATTTCTTCAAGGAAAGGGGCCAACTCTTGTTATTTTAAGAATTTGTTTAAATTAAAATAGAGGACACGAGATTCTAAATTACTTTTTTTCTGTTGTCTTGTCTAATTTAACTATTCACAACTTGTAAGTTCTTCATAAACACTAATTTACAGAGCAGACCCTTTTTTATCTCTTCTTGAATTGGATGCGATCCGTCACTGTCATAACTAGCAAATATATGGCCACCCTCCATGAGTGGTGCAAGAATTTAATTTATGTAATAAGAATGATGTGTGATTAAGTTAGAAAAAGCTGTAATGAAACTAAATAAGACATGCAGACACTAAAAGAGATTTGAAACAGAGGGGGGTATGACCGAAATAGTAATAATAATCAACCAAAACTTGTACTCTTCTATCACACCCGTTCTTTCATCTGGCATAGACTTCCCTAAATTAACTATTTAGTGAAAATAGAATGTAAAGAACTAAAAATTACAGTCTATTATCTTTTTGTAAGGCATTCTTGTAAAGATTCAGTGAAGAGATTCTTTCTTTAATTCATTAAAAAAAAGAATTGGTAGAAAAACCAAACAATTAAAATTCCAGAAACCTAAGCACATATAATTATAAGCTCAATCTTTATATATCAATATGCACATAATAGTCCCTTCGGCCGATTCACTATAAACCTGCTATTATTGTTGCTATCTATGATAAACACAACGTGCCATGTTATTAGTATGTGGATGAGGTGCGTCAAACGGATGTAAACCATGTAAAACAGTATTCTTATTAATAATGGAAGTTTAAATAAAATCATACATCGATGGAGAATCGAACGTGAATAACTAATCGTAACTGTACTGAGCTCATTAATACCTACGTTTCCGGTTACAGACAAAAAAACACCAATCTTCCATTATAGATAAAATTACTTATTTACCGAACCCTCTTCCACCACGAACAGGATGCGACAATTTGGAATTGCTTAAAGCAGGCGGGAGTTTAACCAGGTTTTGAAATTCAGAGTTTTCCTTTCTCCTAGACGGGTGCCTTAACCAAGCGTAAAGAGTGCCCAGTGCGCCCTACAAATTACCCATGAGGTGGAGGGAGAGCAGATTCTATACGCTTCCAAGGGGTATTAGCGCCTAAGTGATAATGCCCACTTACCACTCAGGATTTGACACTTCGTGCGAGCGATCCATTCTCAGGACTTGAGAGCATTAGCACCACTCGCCTCCAGATACTTAGAATAAAAATGCTGGGCCCATAAAAAGTGCGTGCGTGAGAGTGCGCGGAGGAAGAAATCAGTATAACAGGTATAGGAATGAAGAACAATATATTATCTGGTAGACCACAATTTTGTTTTTCTAACAACGAAGTGTAATGATGAAAGTAAACGTGCGGTGAGGGGCACAGTTCAAGTTCCGGAGCGATCAGTGCTTCTGCCCAATCTGATAAAGCGTAGTTCTGCTAACAATCTCTCAAGCAAAAGTACGGACCTCTCGTTCTCCAAACTCGTGTCTAGTCAGATTGAACACAGTACCATTTTCGCCGCCTTGGTCTAGCACAGTCTTCTACCATGTGTTGACACGTTTTACTCTCACATTCCTGACACCCGCAAACACAGTCACTTTGGGGGACCTATCTGTGGCGCTACGACGGCCAGGTCCGGAAGGCTCTCTTAGATCAGAATCGGTCCTGGTCAGGTCATAGCCTCTAGCACCATGATGATTGCCCGACCTAATTGCCCTATATGGCAATCCCTAACCCTTTTTAATCTATGGTGCTAGAAGGCGGCTGAATGTGTCTACATGTCCTGGAATGACGGGTAAACTCCTATGCTATGGTGATGGGTTCAGTTTTGGAGGTGTTGGAAGTTGTGGAGCACCCCTTACATCACCATTGCTCCCGGAGTACCAGCTCTGACCCAGTGGTGGGTACCGTGGGATCCCGATCTAATGGGTTAAATAGAAACGATGAGTTAGAAACAAAATTGCTATTATCCATTAAAATAAAATTGATTCAAAACGTTGTCGGCATAAACATTTTTTTTTACCGTAATAGATAGTATTCGCATAAATGACCCAGGGGTTTGGACATCTGTTAAAACCCAACCAATCAAATCCAAACCTAAAACCCAAACACAGTAGTCGCGAATTTCATGTCTGCGTCCAGGACACTTACTTTTTAGCTCACTGTCAATATCAGCTAGTGTCCCTTTTTATCATCGCCTCGGCTACCCTTTATGCAAATTCCGTAACTGTCTCATCCGGGAGTCTCTACCGCACAGATTTCAGCCGACGAGGAGTAGCGAGTGCAAATATCCGTGGCCACTCGTCACACTCCCGCCCGCTCGCACAGGCCAAACAATAATCCGGAACCTGCGCTTTGTCGTGGGGGTTGCGGAATCTGCGGGTCAATCGTACAGTTCTGCCTTCAATTTTCGCTACAATATATGTTCAAAGCAAAACCAACCCACCAAGGATTTTAACACGCTGTCGACGAGCCAGTTCCTTAAGATTCTAACCCAGTTACACACGCAACCTCCACTGTCATCTGTCTTATAAGCTGGCCAGATGACGTGTAAGGTAGGAAGTGCTGGGGACGTTTTAATGGTTAGAAAGTCAATAGGAAATGGACCGGTCGTACGCTCCCGAGTTCAATCCTGCGACGTCGCGTAATTGCATTTCACTTAGCGCTAGATACTCTTGGAAGGTATTAATTCTACCCTCCCTCCAGCGATGCAGGTAACTAGTAGTGGCAGACCTCGACTCTAAACCTTGGTTAGGCAACCTCGTCTAGGAGAAGGAAATACTCCTAATTCAAAACTGTTAAACTCCGGCGTAAGAAATGACCTTGCTTCACATCCTGCTCATGTGGAGTGGGGCTTGTGAAATGGAGTGTATGAGAGCCTGGGTCGAGAGAAGAACGTTTCATCAAACTAACAAGCGATGACGGATCTTGTTTGAGATATAAATTCAATGGTGGAAAGAAAGATCGTATGTCAGATTTGTTATAATCCAGAACGACATAAGTATCATTGTTGTTTAAATGGCTAGAAACTTAATGACCGTGTCGTGGTATGGTGAGCGCTTCTTGCTGGAAAATAACATTTACAACTTAGGTGTAATGATCACTGTGATTCAGTGGCTGTTTGGAGACCTCAATCGCTAAGAACCTATCTCTCTC
>CM042164.1:34022219-34039719 GCA_023376005.1 Doryteuthis pealeii
TCTACGGGTACACAGTAGCCATTGCTATCTTCGTAGCAACACATTTAGTTTAAACTGAAAATTTTTTTGAAATAGTACACTATACCCCAATTTTTTTTATCACATCCGTGAAAAAAACCATTTTACGTATAATATATAGTTTATTTACTTAAGCTTTGCTTGAGAATGTGCATAAGGCCAGAAGTATGCGCGCCAGTGAGAATTGAACTTCACAGGAAAGTGTTGAATGTATGAAACAGGATTTATTTTATTCTGATTTTACTGACACGTGTTTCGTGCATGTTAATAATTATTCTATTTTATTATTATTTTAATACAAATAAAATAAATTCTTTTATTTAAAATAATATTAACACAACACAATCAACACACACACCACACCACATATACTTATATAATATATGATATATATATGGTTGGCATCCTTCATCTGCAAGAGACGATGGAGTAGTGGTCAAGGTTTTATACATCTTTTTTGTTAACTTGAACTACATAGCTGGGCGGGTTTCATATGGAGGATGAGCTTGTTTGGCCATGCGCATCGCCCTTCCACACTGCGAGATAGAATCAAGGAAGAGGTAAGGGACAATGCAGTATTGGGTACGTAACGTGTGCAGGAGTATGATGGAATAATAATCAAGGATTTCAGTAACCACCAAAAATCAGGAGCCGGAATAATATATTACTACTCAATAATATTATTACTAATATAAAATAATATATACTATATATTTATATATAATAAAGAAAAATCTAATTCCCGTTTTGGTAAAATTTCTGTGAAGGTGAAACCCATAAAGGTGAGAATATTTTAAAATAGACAAATACATCTGAGCAGTGGATTAATGTATCTGGGTGAGGCCAGACTTTTGAAAGACACTCAATATTATATATAATAATATATATATATATATTATATATATTATGTGTGTGTGTGTGTGTGTGTGGTGCGGCGTGTGTGTGTGTCTGTGTGTGTGTGCGTAAAAGGCATTTGTTCTGTTTTCCTCTTAAACTTCTCTTTCTTATCTTTCTATCTGTTCAAACTCTGTCACTTTTCCCGTCGACCTTTCAAAGCACTTGTTGGCTTTTGGCATTGATCGGGAATATCGAATTTCCGGCGATTTAATTATGTTTTTTCTTTTTCGAACGGTTCCGCGCATTCCTCCAAGGTTCCTATACACTGATCACTGTGACGTGTTTTGTTGCTTTCTGTAAACGATATTGGCGGTTAGATACCGGCGCCTCTACAAACTCTCTCCCTCTTCAGCTCCCTTTCTTGCTCTTTTCTATTCTTTTCTATCCTCACTGGAGAAACATTCATCGAAAGTGTCGACAATACACGGAATTAATTTCCAGTCTTTTCTCATTAGCCAAGATTTTTATTATCAGCTGATATCTTTAAATCCCCTTCTTTATTCGGTAATTTTCACCTTTAGTTGTTAAAATTCCTAGCATAAAATTGTGCGTGCGCATTTCTGAAATGAACTTAATTGTTATTAAGAACACATTTTATGATATTTTTTGTGTTAAAGCTATGCGGTTTATTGTTTTTTCGAAATGATTCTAAGATTTGTATATTTCGCACGAACACATTCAAAATGCAACTTTCTTGTTTCAAAGTGAAGTCAGTTGGCTAAATTCTAGCATAAAATATCTGAAATGAACTTAATTGTTAAGATTTGTTTATTCGCACGGAGACTTCAAAATAGCTACCGGCTTAGTTCAAAGTGAAGTCAAGGGAGGTTACTACTACTAATTGCCTTATTTGCTAGGATTTTGACAACTAAAGGTGGAAATTACACTTTATTCTTATAGTTCCGTTGATATTTTTGAGCAGGATGTGACACAGGGTCAATTTCTTAAGCGGAGTTCAACAGGTCTGAATTCAGAGTTTTCCTTCTCCTAGACAGTTATCTAGCCATGGTTAACAGAGCCCGTATGCCCTACAATTTAATCCATAGCTGGAGTGGAGAGTAGGATTGATTACTTTCCTAAGGTATTAGCGTTTAAGTGAAATGCTTACACGTCCAGGATTTGAACTCGGGGCGACGAATCCATTTCCCATGAATTAACCATCTACAGCTACGCCGCTTCCAGTGATTTAGAGTTATATGGGGGCCAATTTAAAAATGGTCTGAAATTCTCGAGGAAAGAAATCTGATATACGACAGGTATAGGAATGAAGAAAATATTTTCTGTAGACAAATTTGGTTTGAATTCTCTTGGGTGTTAGCAAGGTGTCGACAGGAATCTGAGGGAAGGTCAGAACTCAAGTGTGGTACATTGATTTGTTTGATTGGTTTTATAGGCATCATCGACATTACTGAACTATTGAATGGAGAAAAATCCCAAAATGAGAGTAATGAGACTGCACGTCAATCCGTGAAATCAGAAAGGGATTTGACTTTTTCTACCTAATGTGGTGACGTAAAGTTATGGGGGTAAACATGATATATAAATTAGCACGGAAAGTTTTAGCAAGATTTTTTGAGTTAGAGGAGAAGCGGAAAAGTTTTAATGATGGTTCAAATGCATAGACAGCATGTCATGTCTTGATTGGACGTGGTGAATGAGAACGTGGAAAGGGGAGAAAGGAGGATGAGACATCAGAGTGCGAAGTGAAGTCTGTGGAGAAAAGGGGTGCGACGAGAGCAAGACTTGAATTTCTTCCTCTCGGCGTTGTGATTTGGGGAGGGGATAATATTCTTGAGAAAAAGAAAGCGGCCTGGTGTTATTACTAAAATTCTAAATGTGCATAAAACAAGAATATCCATCAGGCAGCTGTTTCACAGAACTCATAATCATAAAACTGCTCTGGGGAGTGTGGAGTACCCTTGGGCTGTTATTTCAATCCATCTCTGATCGGAGTGGAGTGAGTGTTAGGGTCCCTTTATGGTTAGATGATAAAAACAATGTGTTTAAAAATGTGAATCTCTAAATAATCGAATAATCAAAACATCTTCGGCCTAACCAAGGAATGACATCCTGTAAAATCTACACATCTAATCCCGAATCCTACTCAACTATCGAATGTAGTTTGGAGTCTGATCATGTAAAAATTTTCATTAAAAAAAAACATTTCAAGTTCTTTTCTCTGTGCAGTCGTCATGGCAATAAGTGGTATAAAAGGTGAGCTAAAATCAAAAATAATATTCAGAAAATAATAAAACATTCATAGAAGACGAAGTAAAAGAGAAAAATGTTCTATTCCAAGAGTTATACAGTCGAGAAATTTAAATAAGTTAAATAATTCTTTTCATTAAATAATTAATTTCAAAAAGAAAATACCTAAATATAAAAATTAAGTTTTTAAAAGTGTTTTTTGTTGGTTTTTAAAAAATTTTTATTTTTACTAAATACGTAGAATAATACAAAAAAGGAAATACTGTTTACTTTTAATCTATTTTGAAAACGATCTTACACAGGCAATTATTTATTTTTTAGAGACTCTATTTCGTCTTAATTATACTGTCGAATTTGGGATGCCGTAGTAGCGTGTCCCTCGTTGCTGTTCGGAGTTGATCTTTCTCTTTCTTTTATTTCCTTGAATTAATATTTAATTACTAATATTTAACGATAAGAAGCTGGGAGATACAGGAAAACTTTTGAAAAAAGACAGAAGGAAGTTTAAAGAGTTTCTTAATTTATTACACACAACAGCTGCTTACAGAGAACACGCAAGTACTTTTTGTTGCTTTTCTTTTTTTTTTGAGTTCATTCATTATGATTATGAAGTGTAAGTAGAAGTTTTGTTTTTAAATTAATTCTATAGTTAAGTCTGATTGCATATGAAGCAAATTGGGAGACATTTTCTCTTTATACTTTTGTTTTTTTATTTTAGATGTAAATGAAAAATGTGTCCTTCGATTTCCGATAGACGACTATGTTTTTTAGAACATAGACAAAGTATTAAAAATAGTTTCAAACATTAAAGTAAAGGATGAGGAATTTAATTGTACGAGAAAAAAAACTTTGAAATCCTTTCAATTTTTAAATTCATTATTCTTTTCTAATCTAATTCAGCCAAGAACATTCGCTTTAAAAAAATCATACGGTCTCGCATTTCTCCGATCCAGCAGTCACAAATGAATCTACCGACACTCCATTTCTCATCTCGTGTCTGCATTTCTTAAGAAGGGGGCCACTTGTTATTTTAAGAATTTTTTTTAAATTTAAAAATAAAACGAATTCGTAAATTCTTTTTTTCTTTGGTCTTGTCTATTTAACTATTCACAATGTTATTCTTTCAAATAATATTTTTACCAAGAGCAAACCTTTTTTATCTCTCTGATTGATGCAGTACTGTCTTATATACATAGCAAATATGCACTCCTAGGTGCAAGGATTTAAGTTTTAATGTAATAAAATAATTGTATTAAATTAGAAAGCTAATGAAACTAAATAAGAATGCAGATAAAAGATTGAAACAGAGGGGCGGTATGATGAAAAATAAAACAACGCAAAACTTACTCTTCTATACAGCCGTTTTCATTGCTAGATTCCTAATTTAACTATTTAGTTAAATAGAATGTAAAGAATAAAATTACAAGTATTTCTTCTTGTTAATGGATTTCTTTTACAAGTTCAGTGCAGAGATTTTTGCTTATATTCATTAAGGTAAAAACCAACAATTAGAATCCATATCTGAGCACATATTTAATTAAAGTCAAATTTTTAATTCAATATGCAAATTAGTCTCCGTCCACATAACTATACATGCATTGTGTTTATATATACACAAAATAGGCAGTTTATACAGTGAACGGAGGATTAATTTGCATATTGATATTAAAAATTTGACTTTATTAATATGTGCTTAGTATTATGGGATTTCTAATTGTTTGGTTTTACCTTAATGAATATAAGCAAAAATCTCTCATGATCTTAAAAGAATATCATTAACAAGAAGAAATAATGGTAATTTTTATTTTAATTCTAATTTTAACTATAGTTAATTAGGGCAATCTAGCAATGAAGAGGTGTGATAGAAGAGTAAGTTTTGGTTGTTTTATTTTTCGATCATACCCCCTCTGTTTTCAAATCTTTTTATCTGCATTCTTATTTAGTTTATTAGCTTTTAATTTAATAAAATTTTATTACATTAAAACTTAAATCCTTGCACCCTATGGAGGGGTGCATATATTTGCTAGTGTAATATAAGACAGTGTATCGCATCCAATTCAGAAGGCAAAAAAAGGGTTTGCTCTTGGTAAAATAGTGTTATGAAGAATTAACAAGTGTGAATAGTTAATAGACAAAGACAAGAAAAAGTAATTTTACGAATTCGTTTATTTTTTAAATTTTAAACAAATCTTAAAATCAAGAGTTTGTCCCGCTCTTGAAGAAATGCCAGACAACGAGATGAGACATGGAGTTCGGTTAATCATTTGTGACTGCTTGGATCGGAGAAATGCCGAGACGGTATGGATTTTTTTAAAGGCGGAATGTTCTTGGCTGATTAGATTAGAAAAGATTAATGATTTAAAAATTAAAGGATTCAACAGTTTTTTTTTTCTGTACAAAAAATCCTAGATGCTTTTACTTTTATGTTTGAACTATTTTTAATGACTTTTGTCTATGTTCTAAAAAACATAGTCGTACTATCGGAATCGGGAACTTTTCATTTTACATCTAAAGATATAAAAACAAAGGTATTAAGAGAAAATGTCTCAATTGTTGTTATGCATCAGACTTAACTATAGAAATTAATTTAAACCACTTCTCCTAACTTCATAAGTCATAATGAATGAAGCTATAAAAAAAAAGAAGAAGCAACAAAAAGTAGTTGGTTTTCTCTGGTAGCAGCTGTTGTTTGTGAATAGCATAAGTTAAGAAACTTTAAAACTTCCTTCTGTCTTTTAAAGTTTTCCTGTATCTCCCAGCTTCTTATGTTAAAATGATTGATAATTAGATTATTAATTCCAGGAATAAAAGGAAGAAGAAATCAACTCGACAGCACGAGGGAACGCTTACTACGGCACTCCTTACAATTCGACAGTAATGGATATTAAAGAGAAAGATCTCTAAAATAAATTATTGCTGTGTGTCGTTTTCAAAATAGATTAAAAGTAAACAGTATTTCTTTTTTTGTATTTTATTTCTTTACTTTTTAGTAAAAATAATTTTTTAAAAACCAAACAAAAAACACTTTTAAAACTTATTTGGTTATTATTTTAGTTTGTCTGTGTGTTGAAATTATTATTTTAATGAAAGAATTATTTGAACTTATTTAAATTTTCTCGCTGTATACTTCTTGGAATAGAACATTTTTTCTCTTTTTACTTCGTCTTCTAATAATTGTTTTATTTATTTTTTTCTGAATATTATTTTTTGATTGTGCTCACCTTTTATACCACTTATTGCATGACGATGCACGAGAAAAGAATTGAATGTTTTTTTTTAATTGAAATTTTGCATGATAGACTCCAACTACATTCGATAGTGGAGGTAGGAGTTCCGGGGATGTAGATTTGTATGATTTTACAGGATGTATTCTTGGGTTTTTTTTTTAAGGCCGAAGATGGTTTTGATTTAATTCATTATTGTTAGGTATTCACTTTTTAACACATTGTTTTTATCTATCTACCTAAATTGGGCGCCTAACACCACTACACTCGGTCAGAGTGGATTTGGAAATAAGGCACCCAGGGTAACTCCACTCCAAGAGTTTTATGATATGGAAGTCCTGCAACCAGCTGGGTCTGGACCTGAGGGATATCTTGTTTTATGCATTTAGAGATTTTTAGTAATAACACCAGTCGCTTCTTTTTCTCAGAGAATATTATTCCCTCCCCAAATCACACTGCCAGAGAGAAATTCAAGTCTTGCTCTCGTCGCACCTTTTCCGCAGACTTCATTCGCACTCCTGATGTCTCACTCTCTTCTCCCTTTTGCCACGTCTCATTCCACGTCCAATCAAGACATGAATGTGTCTATGCCATTTGAACATCATTTAAAACTTTTCCGTTCCTCCTCTAACTCAAATTCTTGCTTAAAACTTTCGTGCTAATTTATAATTCATGTTACCCCATAACTTTACGTCACCACCATTAGGTAGGAAAAGTTCAAATCCCTTTCTGATTTCACGGATTTGAGTTGCAGGTCTCATTACTCTCATTTTGGGATTTTTCTCCATTCAATAGTTCAAGTAATGGTCGATATGCTATAAAAACCAATCAAAATCAAATCAATGTAGCACTTATTTCTGACCTTCCTCAGATTCCTGTCCACACCTGCTAACACCCAGAGAATGTCAACCGAAATTTGGTCTACAGAAATATATTTGTTCTCATTCCTATACCTGTTATATCAGATTTCTTTCCTCGAGAATTTCAGACCATTTTTAATTGGCCCCCATATACTCTAAATCATCTGGAAGCGCGTAGTGTAATGGTTAATGTCATGGAAATGGATTCGTCGCCCCGAGTTCAAATCCTGGACGTGGTAATTGCATTTCACTTAACGCTAATACTTTAGGAAAGGTATCAATCCTACTCTCCCTCCAGCTATGGATAAATTGTAGGGCATACTGGGCTCGTTACCATGGCTAGATAACCTGTCTAGGAGAAGGAAAACTCTGAATTCAGACCTGTTGAACTCCGCTTAAGAAATTGACCCTGTGTCACATCCTGCTCAAAATATCAACGGAACTTATGAATAAAGTGTAATTTTCACCTTTAGTTGTCAAAATTTCTAGCAAAATAAGGCAATTAGAGTAACCTCCCTTGACTTTCACTTTGAACTAAGCCGGTAGCTATTTTTGAAAGTCTCGTGCGAAATAAACAAATCTTAACAATTAAGTTCATTTCAGATAATTTTATGCTAGGAATTTAGCCAACTGACTTTTCACTTTGAACAAGAAAGTTGCCATTTTGAATGTGTTTCGTGCGAAATATACAAATCTTAGAATCATTTCGAAAAACAATACAACCGCATGCTTTAACACAAAAATATCATAAAATGTGTTCTTAATAAACAATTAAGTTCATTTCAGATAATGCGCACGCACAATTTTATGCTAGGAATTTTAACAACTAAAGTGAAAATTACCGAATAAAGAAGGGGATTTAAGATATCAGCTGATAATAAAAGATCTTGGCGCTAATGAGAAAAAGACTGGGAAATTAATTCCGTGGTATTGTCGACACTTTCGATGAATGTTTTCTCCAGTTGAGATAGAAAGAGATAGAGAAAAGAGAGAAAGGGAGGGAGAGAGGGAGAGAAGTCTTGTAGAGGCGCGCTATCTAACCGCAATATCTGTTTACATGAAAGCCAAACACGTCACGTGATCAGTGAGTGATGGAACCTTGGAGGAAATGCGCGGGAACCGTTTCGAAAAAGAAAACAAACATAATAAATCGCCGGAAATTCGATATTCCGATCATGCCAAAAAGCCAACAAGTGCTTTGAAATGAGGCGACGGGGAAAGTGACAGAGTTTGAACAGATAGAAGATAAGAAAGAGAAGTTTAAGAGGAAAACAGAACAAGATGCCTTTACGCACACACACACAGACACACACACACGCGCACTCACACCACACACACACACATATATATATAATATATATATATATATATATATATATATATGAGTGTCTTTCAAAAAGTTCTGGCCTCACCCAGATACATTTCACTGCTCAGGACTGTATTTTTGTCTATTTTTAAAATTCTCACTTTTTATGGTTTCACCTTCACAGAAATTTTGACCAAAACGGGAATTAGATTTTTCTTTATATATATATATATATATATATATATATATATTATATATATATATATATATATATATCCGGCTCCTGATTTTTTTTTGTGGTGTGATGCTGAAATCCAGTATTATCCATCAACTCCTGCGACACTACCGTTACCAAACTGCATTGGTCCCTTACCTTTTCCTTTGGATCACAGCGGCAGTGTGGAGGGGATTTGCTGCATGGGCAACAGCTCATCCTCCATATGAACCCGCCCAGGCTATGTAGTTCAGTTAAAAAAAAGATGAATAAAAACTTGACACTACTCCATCGTCTCTTGCAGATGGAAGGATGCCAACCATATATTATATATATATATATATATATGTGTGTGTGTGTGTGTGGTGTGTGTGTGTGTTAAATATTATTTTAAATAAAGATTTATTTTATTTTGTATTAAAATAATAATAGATAGAATATTGTATACATGGCCGAAACACGTGTCAGTAAAATAGAATAAAATAAATCCTGTTTCATCCATTCAACACTTTCCTGTGAGTTCGATTCTCACTGGGCGCCGCATACTTCTGGCCTTATGCCACATCTAAGCAAAGCTTAGTAAATAACTATATATATACGTAAAATGTTTTTTCAACGATGTTATAATTGGTATAGTGTACTATTTCAAAAAGTTTTCAGTTTAACTAAATGTGTTTTCTGACGAAGATCCTTTGGTACGTGTAAGAGGAATGGGTCATTAGGGATCAATCCAAGAATATAAAATGAACTTTTAAATCTCAAACGCCCTGCACCTCTAAAAGGAGTAAGACTCCCTCAATGGGCCACCTGTTGGCTGTGGGTAGCGACCCGTGATGCTTAAGGATAGAGCCCAGGTAGATGAGCAGTTCATGACTTGCAATACTCAACTTTGGCCCTGTCTTGGGCTAGACGGGCGGTCGGAAGGCCCCCTCCGATCAATCGGCTGATCACATCAAGCCATAGCACCTATATGATTTTCCCAACCCTATTGCCCTTATGGCGAGTCCCAACCCCTTTTTATCATATGGATGCTAGAAGGCGGTGACTGAGGGTCTACATGTCCTGGAATGACGTTAAACTCTATCTGATGGTGAGGTTCCAGTTTTGGAGGTTGGGGAATGTGGAGCACCCCTTCATCACCATTTCTCCTTGGTCCACTCTGACCCGGAGTGGGAGTACCCTGTTAGGGTCCCATATATGAGTTAAATAGAAAATCATGAGTTGATAAACAAAATTGTATTATGCATTAAGAATGAATTTATTTCACAACTTTGTCGGCATTAAATGACCTACCGAGGTTGATATGCCGTAAAACAAAACAAACAAACCAATCAAATGTATAGATGGAAAAGTGAATTCAAACCAGGAGATTCGTGCTTAAAAATGGCATTGGGTCACATAGACTTCGTTGTAAAAATGCTGGTTAGTAAACCACCCCATGTATAAAAGTGAGTTTACTGCCTGAATATAAAAACGCAGTAAAGCTGTCGGAGCGGCTTAATATCGATATCAGTCAAACAGCGAGTGAGTCTATCTCATTTTCAATAGCGCTAGACTAAATAGATTATTTTAGCGTCTGAGGTGGAGGTCAGCTCCTCACTTTTTTATTCCGGGATTCCCGACAGATTTTATTAACAGTGGGAGTGAGTGTGATTGAGTGAGACTGGATATGAGTGTGTGAATGTGAGAAAGTGGATATGAGTGAATAAGTAAGTGGATGTGAGTGCATGAGTGTGTGTGTGTATGTGTGTGTGAGAGAGAGAGAGAGAGAGGGAGGGAGGGAGGGAGAATATGAGTGTATGAAAGAGAATGGGTAAGAGAGAGAGTTTAATGCGAATGAGTAAGAGTAGATGTTAGTGCGTGAGCGAGTGGGAGAGAGAGAGAGAGAGAGAGAGAGAGAGAGAGAATAGCATTTTGGTGGCATCGTTAAAGCCCTATATCTCCCCAATTCCAACAGAATTCATTCATCTTTTACTATGTGATACTTCTCATCGAACTCTATCAGAAAACATATTAAATTGGCACTTTAATTTTGCACGAAATTGGCCATTTTTACCCACTCTCAAGGGGACTATCAGGCTCAAATTTCACCTAAAAGTCCAAATTGAGCACTTTTTCTCCATCAGTAAACTCTACGCATCAGAATCCATGAGAAAAAGACAATAAAATCGATAACTTAAATTTTCATCAAAAAGTCGTATGTCTGAAAAAAATGGCATTTTTGTGGACATATTTAAAGCCCCATATGTCCCCTATTCTCAACAGAATTCACCATCTTTTACTATGTGATATTCCTCATCGAACTCTATTAGAAAATCAAAATAAATTGGCACTTTAATTTTTTAACATTTACTTTGTCTGCGTCTGTATCTCGTGACGTATATCTCCGCTCAGAATAGCATTACGAGTTTTATTCTTATATTTTGTATTTATTCCATTCTGTTGATGCTGTTTTGCCAAGGTTGAAATGGACTATAATGAAAACATTAATTTTCTTAAACATCTTTATTCATTATTCGAGCGAGGTTTTAGTTATTGAAACACTTTAAAACTCTTCATTTGACATAATGTAGAGCTGTGCCATCGTATTTCGTTTAATATTCCCCACTTTCTCAAAAACTTCTTACGGGAATTTTCTCTTTAAGAAACAAGAGAAAGAAGCTGAGAAACAAAAATAAGTAACATAAAATTAAAGATTAAATAAAGATTAAATAAAGGAAAAGAAGTTCAGAAAAAAAGAAAAAGAGTTGAGGAGAGAAAAAAAAAGAGGGACATGAAAGAAGGAACGTGAATTGACGAAGAAAGAAAGAATGAGGATAAGGAAATAAAAAGAGAGATATAAAGGACGAATGAAAGAAAAGAATATAAAGAAATAATGAATGAATAAATGAGAGCTGGCAGAAGAAAAGAAAGGAGATATAATGAGAAGGAAAAAAAACTGACGGAAGAAAGAAAGAAAGAAAGAAAAGAAAGAAAGAAAATTTGAAAATAAAAGAAATAAGCTATGAAGGGATGGGTGAATTAAAATAAAGAAAGAAATAAAGTAAGAAAAAGATTTGTGGAAAAGAAAAAAAGAAAGAAAGAAAGAAAGACAGGAAAGAAAAGTCGAAAAAAGAAAAAAGAAAGAAAGAAAAAGAAAGAAAAGAAGTCGAGAAAAGAAAGAAAAAGAAGAAAGAAAGAAAGAAAGAAAAGAGTTGAGAATAGAAAAAGACAAGATGTACAACGAAAGAAAGAAGAAGAAAGAAAGAAAGAAAGAAAGAAAGAAAAGAGTCGAGAAAAAGAAAAAGAAAGAAAGAAGAAAGAAAGAAAAAGAGTTGAGAAAAGAAAAAAGAAAGGAGGTACAAAAGAAAGAAAGAAAGAAAGAAAGAAAGAAAAGGAAAGAAAGAAAGAAAAAGAGTCGAGAAAAGAAAAAAGAAAGAAAGAAAGAAAGAAAGAAAGAAAGTAAAAGAGTTGAGAAAAAAAGAAAGAAATAAAGAAAGAAAAAGAGTCGAGAAAAGAAAAAAAGAAAGAAGAAGAAGAAGAGTTGAGAGAGGAGAAAGAAAGAAAGAAAGAAAAAAAGAAAGAAAAGAGTTGAGAAAAGAAAAAGAAAGGAGGTACAAAGAAAGAAAGAGAGAAAGAAAGAAAGAAAGAAAAAGAGTCGAGAAAAGAAAAAAGGAAAGACTTGTCACCGAATCCTTCAAGGCCGCCGGCTGTACTCATTCAGCCATTTTGGTTTCTACACTAACCGTACATAAGTGTTAGGCTACTAACAATTATGTAACAAAATTATTTGGTTTAATGTAATGCATGTTTTCGTATCCACTGAGAGTTCATAGACAAAATTTGTGACTTATATTGTGTACTATTTTAGCTAATGCCTCTCTTTCTCCTTCTCTCTTTCTCTTTCATGTTTTTCTTTTTCCTCTTTATCATATCCTATACTTCTGTCTTCTCTATTCTCTTAGTCACTTTATGTTCGTTCTCACTTTTTCAGTTTCTTCTCGTTTTTTCTTTCATCTCTCTTGCTTTCTTCTACTCGGGAGATTTGAAAAGATCATTGATCATTAGAACACGAACTCCTTAAGGATTTTTAAGAAAAAATAAGTAATAATGATTTGGGTTGGTTTGGTTTTGTTTTACGGTATATCAACCTCAGTTGGTCATTTAATGCCGATAAAGTTTTGAAATAAATCAATTCTTAATGGATAATACAATTTTTTTATAAATACATTTTTCTATTTAATCCATAGATGGGACCCTAACAGGTACTACCACTCCGGGTCAGAGTGGACCAGGGAGCAATGGTGATGAAGGGGTGCTCCACATTCCCCAAACCTCCAAAACTGGAACGTCACCATCAGATAGAGTTTAACGTCATTCCCAGGACACCGCCTTCTAACACCCATATGATAAAAAGGGTTTGGGGCTTGCCATAAGGGCAATAGGGTTGAGAAAATCGTATAGGTGCTAGGGCTTAACGTGACCAGCTGATTGATTGGAGGAGGCCTCTCCGACCACCCGTCTAGCCCAAGACAGGGCCAATGTGGAGTATTGCAAGTCATGGACTGCTCATCCACCTGGGCTCTATCCTTAAGCATCACGGATCGCCACCCACGGCTAACAGTCTTACCCCTCTGCAGAGGTGCAGTCGGTGCATTCTCACGCCCCAGCCGACAGGGTGGAAGTAATAATGAAACTCAAAGAAATAATAATATTGATTATTTCTCTGAATGTTTGAGATGAGGCTTGATGATTAGTATTAGTCCAATTAGACACATGGCCTAGTGGATAAGGTAGTTAGGTTAAGACAGGTCTAAGTGACAGTTATCTCTAGATTGCACGTTCAATCCTGATAAAGGGCAGCAGTAACATAGAATGATAATTAACACAGCTTAATGCCCCTATCCTAACTATGGTTAGCGGAATGAGAACAGGATACCCCGTTGACTGAATAAAGGGTTAGGTTCAAAGTTATGTGATGGCTCTCAATTACGACATGAAGGTGCCGGATTACGACAGGAAAGTTTCCGAGTCCGAAAAGAAGGTTCCTGAATCCGAAAAGAAGGTTCCCGAGTCCGAGAATGTTCCTGAGTCCGACAAGAAATACCTGAAGAAGGCAGGACATATCGGCCGAAACGCTGTACAGATAATAATTTTGATTATATTTGGCAATTTTTATTCAATGATTTATGATTATATTTATAGTCTTAATTTTCACATATATTATTTCCCTGTATTGCTTTGAATATATAGTAAAATACTATATATATATATATATATATATATATATATATATATAATATATATATATATATATATATATTGCGGAACTATCTTGCTTGCGTTTTGTTTTTTCAGGACAGGACTCAAAACTGTTGACCGTAATTCCTACCCATATGACAGAAAACGTTGGGTAATTTTCACTTTTAGTTGTCAAAATTCCGAGCAATTAGAGTAACCTACCTTGACTTTCACTTCGAACTAAGCCGATAGCTGTTTTGAAAGTCTCCGTGCGAAATAAACAAATCATAGAAACTTTTTCGAAAACAATACAACTGCATGCTTAAACACAAAAATATCATAAAATGTGTTCTTAATAACAATTAAGTTCCTTTCGGATAATTTTATGCTGGGAATTTAGCCAACTGACTTTCACTTTGAAACAAGGCGGTAGCCATTTTGAATGTGTCCGTGCGAAATAAACAAATCTTAGAATCGTTTCGAAAACAATACAACTGCATGCTTTAACACAAAAATATCATAAAATGTGTTCTTAATAACAATTAAGTTCATTTCAGATAATGTGCACGCACAATTTTATGCTAGGAATTTTGACAACTAAAGGTGAAAATTACCAGAAGTTGGAGGGACGTTGCGTAATGTTTATCATCTTAGAAAACGGAGACCCGAGTTCAAATCAAAGAGAAGGCTGTTTGCATTTCACATTTTACATTTCACATAGCGCTTGTTAAAGCTATGAATCCAACAACTATCCTTCCAGCTATGTGTAAATATTAGGGGAGACTGGGCTCTTTAACCTTGGTGAGGAAATACTCTCAATTCAAACCTGTTAAAATCCCTTTTAGAAATTGACCATGAGTCACATCCTAATCATGCGGATGGGTTGTTATATATACTAGCAACAGAAAACACCCTCCGGGCGTCGTAAAAATTAATTTTTGAAAGACGTTACCTTAGAGGGTGGGAGTTAAAAATTCAATGTCAGAGGGTTTGTATCATAAGTAAGCAAAATCCTTATATTAATTAAAGGAGTAAAAAAAAAATAAAACAATTTGAAATGAAAACTGAGCCCCGTCCCTCTCAAATAAAATGTTGCGTGCATGTAATAATCAAACAATTATTTGAATTTGAATATTTTCCACATCAATTTTACACAAAATCGTAGATATTTATTTATTTGTAAACTTTTTAGTTAACTTCTTGTTACTGTAAAAAAAAAAAAAAAAAAAGGACGAGAGTAAAAAATAATTTTTAAAATTGCTTACTCAAATTTTGGGTGAATATAGCATAAGAATATTGTGACGTAAGCTGTGATGTAGAGCTATGACGTAGTTTTTGTTACAGACAGAAATACAGATAATCTCCATTATTAATAGATATATTTCAGTTCTCATGTCTATTTGTTACTGGATGTCTGAATTAAATTAAGCCGGACTAAATTAAAATGGAGGGGATAACTCTTTGCGTCTTCGTGATATCAGCCGAAGTCCCTTAAAGGGTCTTCTAAACATTAAAAACCTCAAAATGCGTCCAACAGATTACGTGGTTCACAAGAAGCCCAAACTAACAATAAAAAAAGAAAGACAATTCAGATTCTTTTCCTTTTTCTCTTTCAGGTCATGTGACTTCCTTTAGCCAATCATTCAACGGCTATTCGTGATGCCAAATCGTTAGTTTTCCCATTTCGTTCAGTTCACATGCTGGCTTTGAGTCTTTGAACTATTTCTCTCTCCTTCCTTTTCTCCCTCCACCCCTCTCTCTCTCTCTCTTCTTTCTCTCTCTCTCTCTCTCTCTCTCTCTCTCTCTCTCTCTCTCTCTTTCAGCTGTCAATCATCTCCACGGTCAAACCCTGAGATTAAATTCTGTACTCGATGACCCAATATATTACAATACTTACCATGCGAAAATTCTAATACAACTTCAAATCCTTAGCACTGGCTAGTTGTCCTTGAAGACACGAATCTATCTATCTATCTATCTATCTATCTATCTATCTATATATATATAATATATATATATATATATATATGTGTGTGTGGTGTGTGTGTGTGTGTGTGTGTGTTTTGTTGAACTCAACTGACGATTCTTGTCGGACGAGTTTTTGTTCAATCCTTTCTGTCAGACAATCTTTTTAATGTCAGGGTGGAACTGGTGTAACAATCCACCAAAGGTTTCTTTACGAGCGCTTTCGGCATGGCTATCTGCCATCTTCAGGTGGAAACTGATGGAATGTTTCAGGTGTCTTGTTTTTTGTTTTAAACGAGCAGTAGCATAGGAATTGGTTGTGGGAGGTAGTAGGAATTGGTAGTGGATTCAAACGAACGATAGCAGTACAGTGACACCCTCCTACAAAAATATCTACTGCTAACGTTCGTTTGAAAAAACACATTTTTCTATTTAACCCATGGATGGGACCCTAACAGGTACTACCACTCCGAGTTAGAGAGGACCAGGGAGCAATGGTGATGAAGGGGTGCTCCACATTCCCCAGACCTCCAGAACTGGAACCTCACCATCAGATAGAGTTTAACGTCATTCCCAAGACATATAGACCCTCAGCCACCACCTTCTAGCACCCATATGATAAAAGGGGTTTGGGGCTTGCCATGAGAGCAATAGTATTGGGGCAAGCATATAGTTGCTAGGGCTTGAAGTGACCAGCCGATTGATCGGTGGGGGCCTCTCCGACCCCCCGTCCAAGATAGGGCCAAAGTTGAGTATTGCAAGTCATGAACTGCTCAACCATCTGGATTCTATCCTTAAGCATCACGGGTCGCCACCTACGGCCAACAGGTGACCCCATTGGGGGAGTCTTACCCCTCTGCAGAGTTGCATTCGGTGCATTCTAACACCCCAGCCGACAGGGCGGACCATAAGGAAAAATATTTAAATTCTCAGAATCTATTTATTTCAAAATATTTCTATACTCTTGATTACATAAAAAAAAGTATTGCCTCTCTGTAGAGGATACAGTCAATGTATATAGTTATTTACTAAGCATATCTTAGATATGGCACAAGGCCTGAAGTATGGGGGTAATATTCGTAGAGTCCCGTCCCGGCCTCTTGATTTAAAAACCGCTAGCCGGTGGCTGCTGAAAACCCCCCCAGCTACGATTGAAGTCCGTAGCCGAAGCGGTGTCACTTGAAAAATTAACAGTTTTATTACAAACTTTGTAGTTTCTGTTTTTTCAGAAAAAACAGAGCCCAAATTATTTATTTCTTTTCCCATTAAACTAACCCTAAACCCCAACCCTTTGCCCCAACCCTAAACCCTATCACTAGTTTTTTTTTTTTAAGTGACACCGCTTCGGCTACGGACTTCAATCGTAGCTGGGGGGGGGTCAGCAGCCACCAGCTAGCGGTTCTTGAGGCAGGAGGCCGGGGCGGAACTCTGCGAATATACCATACATATACTATATATTTTGTGAGCTACCTACAGCCAGGATAGAACTCCGATCGATTCAGTAGTAGTTGGATAGCTTAACCGCTCGGCCATCTTCACCCACAGAATGCGAAGGGGATTTTAACTGTTTTAATACACACACCTCTAT
>CM042164.1:34044719-34064719 GCA_023376005.1 Doryteuthis pealeii
GATAATGCTAAGAATTATTGCTTAATTGTAAAATTTCTGATAAAATATCTGTTTCTATTAAACTTGAATATTGTGATTGTAAAATATCGACATTTTCATGAAGATCAAAGTAACATGAAATCCACTGTAAGAATCTTGAATTTTGTAATTGACATTGTAGAAAGGAATCGTTATAAAATCGTAAAACACATATTAATTTAACAGAGTTTACATTAATCTAACTAGTACAAAATAAAAAAAAACACCCCCCGGGCGATGTAAAATTAGATTTTTGAAATATATTGCTTGAGGGTTGGGAGTTAAAAATTCAGTGTCATCTAGCTTGTACCCTAAGTAAATAAATTCATCAAATTCATTAAAAGATTAAAAAATAAAACAATTTGAAATGTAAACTTTAAATATGTATTAAAATAAAATGACTGTTAATACTGCATGTTCAAATTTTGAGTGTATTTGTTTTGTTATGAAGATTTTGGGTAATGTGACGTAAGCAGTGACGTAATCTTTGTTACAGTTAAAACCGGAAGCGAATCTCCATTATTAATAGATTAATAAATGTACTTGATTGAGTATTTTCAACATTTTCATGAAACTCTAGATCAATGGTTCTCAACAGTTTTTTACTTACTTAGTAGATTACTATTTTGCTCTGGTGAGCCGCTCATATACATTCGATGCTTAAAAAATCCTATTATATTTTTATGATTAAATATTTTTGGCTTGCCTAGACAAATATATATATATATATATATATATATATTATCCGCAATGGTCCATGTGGACTCCGGTTGAGAAATACTACTGTAAAAAACAGGAAATATATTTCTGGCAATATGGAATATCGGCAAAAAATGTTATATTATCCCCGATTGACCTTAATTGGGAAATACTAATCTACATAACAGGAAATACATTTCTGGGAATATGGAATATCGACCAAAAATGTTATATCATCCCCAAGGGTCCATATGGACCCCCGTTGACAAATACTACGCTAGATAACAGGAAATACATTTCTAGGAATACCGAATATCGACCAAAAGTGTTATATTATCCTGAAGGGTCCGTATTGACCCCGTTTAACAAATAATACACTAGAAAACAGGAAAAACATTTCTGGGAATACAGAATATCGACCAAAAATCTTATATTATGCCCAAGGGTTCATATTGACCACGGTTGACAAATACTACTCTAGATAACAGGAAATACATTTCCGGGAATATGAAATATCGACCAAAAATGCTATATTATCCCGAAGGGTCTATATGCATCTGGTTGAGAAATACTACTCTAAATACCAGAAAATACATTTCTGGGAATATGGAATATCGACCAAAAATGTTATATTATTCCCAAGGGTCCATATGGACCCTGGTTGAGAAATGCTTCTATAAATAACAGGAAATACTTTTTTGAGAATATGGAATATTGACCAAAAATTCTATATTATCCCCAAGGGTCCATATGGACCCCGATTGAGAAATCTTACTCTAAATAACAGGAAATATATTTCTGGGAATATGGGATATTGAGAAAAAAATGATATATTTTCCCCAGGGGTCCATACGGACCCCGGTTGAGAAATACTACTCTATATAACGGGAATACATTTCTGGTTATACGGAATATTGAGCTTGGCAAGAATCATTTCTTATTTAATTGTAAAAAGCTCTATTAATATGACAGCATTTTTATTAATGAAAAATATCGTGATCGTGAAATTTCATCATCTTTAAGAATCTCAAGATAAATGGAAATTAATTTGTGGTAATCATGAATTTTGAAATTTGCTTGGCATAAAGCATTTATTATCTAATTGTAAAATCCCTTATAAAATAACAGTGTTTTAATTAAATTGAAATATTATGATTGTGGATTTTAGAAATTTTATGAAACTCATGATGACAGGAAATACATTTTTGTTAATCTTGAATTTTGAAGTCCGTTTTTCAGAAATAAATTACAATTTAATTGTAGAATTCCGGTTAAAATAACAGGTTTTCCATGAAAGTAAAATATTTGTGATTATGAAATTTCAACATTTTGATTAAGCACATCTTGAAATAATTTAATTTCAGAAGCAATCTTGAATTTTGGTACTGCAGAAACTGAAAATAACACGAAATACTTTTGAGCCAATTTCTTGGACAATACATTTTTGAAATTGGTGAGGCAGAAATTGTTCATTTCATAATAATAAAATCCCCTTTGAAAGAAAAAACAGCATTTCCATTAATTTCAGATATTGTGATTGGTTTGGTTACTTTTAAAGTGGGGGTCTTCTTTTTTCTTTTTTTTTTTTTTTTTGGCTTTCGTACTCTAAAATATAAACGTCAGATTTTAACCATCGTCGACGAAAAACAAAATTACGGTCATAAAAGGAGGATCAATTCATGCCTAAATTGTTAAACGAGCCCCCACTTTAAAACTAACCATTCTCATATAATAAAAAACTTTTTAGAATATGCACATTGAAGTGAATATTAAAATAGATAAATAAATATATTTAGTATTGTAAAATAACGGGTGCAAGAAAAATAAAACATTTATTGCAAAAACACGGACATAAAATGAGGGTTCAGTTTATTTTATAGTAGGAATTTACGAGGAAATAGTTAAGGATTACCGATTAATGTCCTATGGAAAAGAGACTTTCTATTTCTCTGAATGTTTGAGATGAGGCTTGATTAGTATTATCTGAGTTATTCGGACTATTGTCCCCATCTTCATTGTTATTTGTACAACGTTTCGGCCGATATACCCACCGGTCTTCTTCAGGTATTTCTTGTCGGACTCGGGAACCTTCTTTTCGAACTCGGGAACTTGGACACATGGCCGAGTGGATAAGGCAGTTAGGTTAAGAGACAGTTCTAAGTGAGAGTTATCTCTGGAACCCGAATTCAATCCTGAGCGAAAGCAGTTAGAAAAATAATTAATTAACACAACTCCTACCCCAGCTATGGTTAGCGGAAATGAGAACAGGATACCCCCATGGAATAAATAAAGGTTAGGTTCAAAGTTCCGTGATGGCTCCCGAATACGACAAGAAAGATCCCGAGTTCAAAAAAGAAGGTTCCCGAGTCCGACAAGAAATAACTGAAGAAAGCCAGAGGGTATATCGGCCGAAACGTTGTACAAATAACAATGAAGATGGGGACAATAGTCCGAATAACGCAGATAATACTAAGAGACTTTCTAGATAATCTTGAGGCTACTAAATAGAGAATGAATGTTGTCACTTAAATATTTGTAAAAAAAAAACATTGCATAAAAGAGGCAACTGGTGCGTGGAACCTCTGTGAAAAACTATATGTGTAGAAGGGTCTGCGTAACAGGTACATGAAATGCCTGTAGTTAGAAGCCAAGCCCCACCCCAGTCCTAAAGGACAGAGACATAACTCGTGTGTTAGCTATGACGGTGGAGAGTCTAAGAGAAAGAGAATTGGATTTTGGCGGCACTGCTTTTATACACTACCCGGTCGCTCCGCCACCTAACGGAAAACTGTAGTAAGTAAGGGAAAATAACCCCAATAGGATGAATTGTTTTCTTTGTGTTGAAGTGAGTTAGCGTACTGTTAGTTTGAGCAACAAGCTAAGCACAACTGACCAGTGCCAAGACAACTGTTACTTATGGAATCCAGAATAGTCCATTCATGCATTTGGGTGATTACATTCCTAGAGTCCTGATTGGCTGCTTGGTTTCTATGATGTTAGGAGGCTTTATAAATAAGCTGGCAATTTCCATTAGTAAAGCAGCAAAGCAGATTTGTACTGAGTTACGACTATTTGCTACCTTGTCTTACCAATTCGACGGTAATTGGAACTAGTATGATTATTCTACATCACCCTTCCCCCCCTTCCAATTGCGCGAGCGTATTAGCCTTTGGGGGGAACTTAGTTCCTTTCGGCCAGGCCGATTACAGGGGAGCAATATTGACAATGAACGGGTATTTTCGTTGGCATTGGCTTAGGGGCGGAGTGACATTGGGTGAGGCCAGGTCCCTAGTGTTGAAGTGTGGGTGTTAGAGTTGGAGCCAACGGAATCAAGCCTAGCACTAGGCATTGGTGTGGGTTTGGGTTTTGTGATCAGCTTTTTCAGAAAGCAGCGGTTTCTGAGTGTAAACCTATCCCGGTACCTTCCAACACTAAGAAAACTGTCTTAGATGCAATGGATTGTTATCATTCAATCCCTCTAGATGATGAATCTCAACCACTCACTACCTTCATCACTGAGTGGGCTCGTTTCATGTATCTGCGATTGCCCCAGGGGTATTTAGCGTCCGGCGATGCCTATACACGCAGATATGATGAAATAATCAGAGATGACCCCGCAAAGTTAAGAAAGTTGATGATAACCCTACTCTATGACGAAAGTATAGAAAAGGTGCTTTTTATCACACTTTGATTACTTGTCACTGTGTGCAGAAATGGGATCAGGCTCAACAAGGAAAAATTCCAATTTTGTCAGGATGTGGGTCAATTTGGGGTCTCCAAATAACATTAACAGGATTGCCCCTTCCAAAGATCTGCTCAATGCAATAAAAAAAAGCTTCCTTATCCCAAAGAACATAACCGATGCAAGGTCCTGGTTTGGGATGGTTAATCAGGTGGCATGGGCATACTCCCTAAGCCACATAATGAAAACGATAGTTATTTTTATACTACCGGTCGCCACGCCACCTAACGAAAACCGTACAAATAAGGGAGAATAACCCAACAGGATAATTGTTTTCTTTGGATACGATAGCTATTCTTTTTTTATACTACCGGTCGCCACGCCACCTAACGGAAAACCGTACAAGTAAGGGAGAATAATCCCAACAGGATTGTTTTTTTTTTTATACGATAGCTACTCTTTTTTTTATACTACCGGCACCACGCCACCTAACGAAAAACCGTACAAGTAAGGGAGAATAATCCCAACAGTATTAATTGTTTTCTTTGGATACGATAGCTATTCTTTTTTTATACTACCGGTCGCCACGCCACCTAACGGAAAACCGTACAAATAAGGGAGAATAATCCAACAGGATTGTTTTCTTTGATACGATAGCTATTCTTTTTTTTATACTACCGGTCGCCACGCCACCTAACGGAAACCGTACAAATAAGGAGAATAATCCATACAGGATTGTTTGTTTTTTTGGATACGATAGCTATTCTTTTTTTATACTACCGGTCACCACGCCACCTAACGGAAACCGTACAATAAGGAAGAGAATATCCCAACAGGATTGTTTTTTTTTATACGATAGCTACTCTTTTTTTTATACTACCAGTCGCCACGCCACCTAACGGAAAACCGTACAAACTAAGGGAGAATAACTCCAACGGATGAATTGTTTCTTTAAACGATGGCTATCTTTTATTATACTACCAGTCGCCACGCCACCTAACGGAAAAACGTACAAATAAGGGAGAATAATCCCAACAGGATTTTTTTTTTTTGATACGATAGCTACTCTTTTTTTATACTACCAGTCGCCACGTTACCTAACGGAAAACCGTACAACTAAGGGAGAATAATCCCCAACAGGATGAATTGTTTTCTTTGGATACGATTGCTATTCTTTTCTATACCTACTGGTCGCCACGCCACCTAACGGAAAACCGTACAAATAAGGGAGAATAACTCCAACAGGATGAATTGTTTTCTTGGAAACAATGGCTATTCTTTTTGAATCCCTAATTAATATTTCTAGCTGTCTTCTCTCGAATTCCTTTGTCCTGCAAAATGCACCTGTTTGGTGTTCTGTTTGTTTTTTCAACCAGGCTAAAGAGGTAAATTTCCTCTGTGTTTAATTCATCATTTCGATGGCATCTTGATAATCACAGCCTGGCAGAGCGAGCACCATTTGCTGCCACTGTCGATTAGAAAAATGTATAATTAAAAGAAGGTTATCGCTCACGTTCTGCTATTGTCAGTTTATCAATGCAAACCGGAAAAGGACACAATAAAAATGAAAAGATACGAGTTAATTATTGAATTTAATATGACTTCTATTTTAGTTATAAATTTTTTTCTCTTAGCTTCAATTGACAGAGGCAAAAAGTCGAGTGCTTTTATATTCGTAATATCGAATGTTTTAGTTATATGAATAATTAAGAAGGTGTTCTTTTTTGTATAGAGCTAACAGATTTACTATACCTTGTTATAGTAAACCCATTTCTAGTGATTTTTCATTAACATCATGTTCAATGTATTTCTATATTAATATGATTCCTAATGGATTGTGATGGCTGTAGAGAATGTTATATATATATATATTTACCAACTCCTCCACACGAGCAGGATACGACACAAGGTCAATTTCTTAAGCGGAGTTCAAACAGGTTTGAATTCAGAGTTTTCCTTCTCCTAGACTGTTACCTAGCCATGGTTAAAGAACCCAGTCTGCCCTGCTGTATTTACCCATAGCTGGAGAGAGAGTAGATTCATACCTTTCCCAAGGAGCGCTAAGTGAAATGTAATTACCATGTCCAGGATTTGAACTCGGGGTGACGAGACCCATTTCCCATGACTTTAACCATTACACCACGCGCTTCCTAGAATTTTCTAGATATAAGGTGAGTGCTAGATGCCCGCTCCTACTTATAGACTAGGCCAGAATCATGTGATCTATCTTCTTAGCCAATTACTGCCAGTACTCTGAGGTTAATACAATACTTAAACCGACCTTACTGGTCATAATTACTGAGGCATTTCTTTGACGACGGATAGTATTGAATCACTGGACCTTTACCAATACGCAGGATAGACTTATCCGCTGCCAAAGGATTCCTAACACAGGGACTTTCTTTAGCCTTTTCACTGTCCGAGGATGGCATTTAAAGACATTACCTTGTTATAGTTAAACCCATTTCAGTGATTTTTCATTAACTCATGTCAATGTATTTCTATAGTAATATGATTCCTAATGGATTCTTTGATGGTAGTGTTCGTTTTTGTATAGGGCTAAACAGATTTACAATACCTTGTTATAGTAAACCCATTTCCAGTGATTTTTCATTAACATCCATGCTTCAATGTGTATTTCTAGTAATATGATTCCTTACGGATTGTGATGGAAAATCACTCTAAATGCATTTTAATACTGCACCCATTCCCATTGCATGTTTTAAAGTAAAATATGTTCCAACATGTCAAATTCCGGTTTCGACTGGTGCTCCAGTGAGCTTCGGCGCTGAACCTTACGAATTAATATCGTTGATCCCAGGATTTTAAGGGCAATTGCTTGGCCTTATAGCAGAAGCGCCTATCTGGTGGAATCCTTGATAAAACGTCCGTATACAATGTGAATCCTTTGGTTACCAAAGTGTCCAGAGTTACTGGTAGTTCACTTTAAAACTAACCATTTTCACAAAATTAAAAAACTTTAGAAATATACACATTGAAGTTGAATATTAAAATAAATAATAAAATATATTAGTATTGTAAAATAACGGGTGCAAGAAAAATAAAACATTTATTGCAACACGGAACACATAAAATGAGGTTCAGTTTATTTTATTGGTAGGAATATACGAGGAAATAGGTAAGGATTACCAGTAAAATCACCCCCAATACATTTAAGCGAAACAAACCCATCCAATTTATTTTTATGATCCAAGTTATTTTAAAAGTAAAAACATTTCTTAATTTGTTTCAACTCATCTTTTTTTTAAACAATTTTTAAACACATATTTGGCAAACCATTTTTTCTATAAAACCTATAGATGGAACTCTAACAGGTACTACCACTCTGGGTCAGATGAATCAGGGAGCAATGCTGATGAGTGAGTGCTCCACATTCCCTCCCCCCAGAACTGAAACCTCACCATCAGAGTTTTAACATCATACCCAGGAACTTGAAGTCCCTCATACACCACCTTCTAGCACATATATGACAAAAAGGTTGGAGATTTGCCATAAAGGCAATAGTGTAGGGACCAATCATATACGTGCTAGGGCTTGATGTGACGAGCTGATTGATCACAGGGGCCTCTTCCGACCGCCCGTCTAGGCTAAGTAATGACTAAAATGGAGTGTGCGTGTCATGACTGTCCAGCCACTAAGAAATCCATCCATAAGAATCAGGGTTGCCAACCACGGCTAAGTGGTGGCCCATTGTCGGCTGGGGGGGGGTGTCTCAGCCCTCTGTAGAGGTGCAGTCGGTGGCTAACTCAGATCTTTAATTTTCAGCAATGCCCTAGCAACTTGTCACCCAGTTACAAATCAACAGCGTCTTCACAGCAAGAGCAAGCAGGTTGTTTTGGGGGGTTTGTTGTGTTTCTTTTTTTCATTAAAAACTCATTTAACCTTGTTTCTCAAGCATTCACATGAAAACACATCCTGATTCACAGCACCAGATTGCATTATGTTGCGCTTCCACCCAACCCACGCTTATTCTCAGCTGGCAACAAAAAGCGCTTTGATTGTGTGTTTCATACAGGCGAAGAAAGAAGCTAACAGACATTCAACAATTAATCTATTTTACACCCAAATAAATCTAAAAGTTTATGTCATTCTTCTTCTTGTACTCGCCGTATTTCTGTGTTACTTCCAAAAATCCTTGATACCAACAGTGTTACAATTTAAAAGATCCATGATTTTAAATTGTAGGTATTAAAATATCTTAGAATCTCAATAGACTGTTATATTTTCATTATGCTTTTTCTATCTTTGTTTAATGAATAATCAACCTTTGTAGTTTCGTTAATTTGGTTGGTTTGTTTTACGGCATATCAACCCCAGTGGGTCATTTAATGCCGATAAAGTTTTGGAATAAATCAATTTTTTAATGGATTAATACAATTTTTTTTATAAATACATTTTTCTTTTAACCCATATAGATGGGACCCTAACAGGTTACAAACCGCTCCGGGTCAGAGTGGACCAGGGATCAATGGTGATGAAAGGGGTGCTTCACATTCCCCCAAACCTCCAAAACTCGAATCTCACCCTCAGATAGAGTTTAATGTCATTCCCAGGACATGTAAGACCCTCAGCCACCGCATTTCTAGCACCTATATGATAAAAAGTGTTGGGTCTTGCTAATAGAGGATAATGAGAAAAGTATTGGCATATAAAGGTTCTCAATGCTAATAAAGCAGAGCAGATTTACAATCAATAATAATGATATTATGGATATATAAACTCAAAGCTATAAGTTTAATGGCTTACGCAATCTTCAGAGGAGTCAAATGGTTGGGATTTTTAAAAACCAGTAGTTTTTTTTAGCGTTTATATAAACGTGAAATGTGTTCACGTGATGGAATGTTAAATGCTAAAGTTTGTTTATTTGGTTTGTTTTTTTTTTTTAACGTGGCTTGTTAAAGCGTTTATGTGGGCCGTGAAGCGTGTTCACGTTTTGATGAATGTTTATTGACGCTTAAATTGTGTTTAAAAAATGATAATTAAAACAACTTGCTTGGGTTCCTGAATGCACTCCCGGTGTCCAGGTGAGTGTGTGTGTGTGTGAATTCAAATAAAAGGAGGGCAAAAATACTTAGGGAGTTTAATTAAGGTCACGTGATAAGTGGCCACATAAAAATTCTTGTTCAGATGCCTGCATTTCGGAAATTATTATTAATCTTGATGCTTCAAAAGAGTCTAAAAAATGATGAGAAAAAATTTTTCAATTATGGACTTCTCTATTCAAACAATATTTTATCCTTTATTATTTTTATTTTTTCGTTATTTTTTACTTTTGAGAAGGGTCAACTTGGAAAGGATTTTCATTCATTCATTTTATTTCATTCATTCATTTGCCATTAATTAAACCTAACTATATATATATCCTATTATAATGGAGAATGTGATGTCAATAACTAAGAAATTGTGACTTGAGTAGTAATATAGTTTCGGTTACAGACAGAAAAAACACAATCTCCATTATAATAGGATATATATATAGTTAGGAATTAATGGCAAAATGAATGAATGAAATAAAAATGAATGAATGAAAAATCCTTTCCAAGTGACCTCTCTCAAAAGTAAAAAATAACGAAAAATAAAAAATAATAAAGGATAAAATATTGTTTGATAGAGAAGTCCATAATTGAAAATTTTTCTCATCCATTTTTAGACTCTTTTTGAAGCATCAAATTAATATAATTTCGAAATGCAGGCATCTGAACAAATTTTTATTGTGCACTTATCACCTGATCCTAATTAATCCCTTAATTTTTGCCCTCCTTTTTATTTATTAAAAAAAATCATCTGGACACCGGTGCATTAGGACCAAAGCAAGTTTGTTTCATTATCATTTTTAACACAAATTTAGCGTCATAACATTCCATCACGTGAACACGCTTCACGTCACATAAACGCTAAACAAGCCACAGTTAAAAAAAAAAAAAAACAAACCAAAAAACAAACTTTAGCATTATAACATTCCATCACGTGAACACATTTCACGTTTATATAAACGCTAAAAAAAAACTACTGGTTTTTAAATCCCAACCATTTGACTCCTCTGAAGATTGCGTAAGCATTAAACTTATAGCTTTGAGTTTATATTATCCATAATATCATTATTATTGATTGTAAATCTGCTCTGCTTTATTAGCATTGAGAACCTTTATATGCCAATACTTTTCTCATTTATTCTCTATTAGCAAGACCCAACACTTTTTATCATATAGGTGCTAGAATGCGGTGGCTGAGGGTCTACATGTCCTGGGAATGACATTAAACTCTATCTGAGGGTGAGATTCGAGTTTTGGAGGTTTGGGAATGTGAAGCACCCCTTCATCACCATTGATCCCTGGTCCACTCTGACCCGGAGCGGTTGTACCTGTTAGGGTCCCATCTATGGGTTAAATAGAAAAATGTATTTATAAAAAAATTGTATTATCCATTAAAAATTGATTTATTCCAAAACTTTATCGGCATTAAATGACCCACTGGGGTTGATATGCCGTAAAACAAACCAAACCAAATTAAACGAAACTACAAAGGTTGATATTCCATTAAACAAAGATAGAAAAGCATAATGAAAATATAACATAGTTCTATTGAAGATTCTAAGATATTTTAATACCTACAATTTAAAATCATGGATCTTTTAAATTGTAACACTGTTGGTATCAAGGATTTTTGAAGTACACAGAAATACGGCGAGTACATTAGAAGAAGAACTGACATAAACTTTTAGATTTAGTTTGGGTGTAAAATAGATTAATTGTTGAATGTCTGTTAGCTTCTTTCTTCGCCTGTATGAAACACACAATCAAGCGCTTTTTGTTGCCAGCTGAGAATAAGCGTGGGGGTGGGAAGCGCAACATAATGCAATCTGGTGCTGTGATCAGGATGTGTTTTCATGTGAATGCTTGAGGAAACAAGGGTTAAATGAGTTTTAATGAAAAAAAGAACAACAACAAAAACCCCCCAAAACAACCTGCTTGCTCTTGCTGTGAAGACGCTGTTGATTTGTAACTGGGTGACAAGTTGCTAGGGCATTGCTGAAAATTAAAGATCTGAGTTAGCCACCGACTGCACCTCTACAGAGGGCTGAGACACCCCCCCCCCCACCGACAATGGGGCCACCACTTAGCCGTGGTTGGCAACCCGTGATTCTTATGGATGGATTCTTAGTGGCTGGACAGTCCATGACACGCAACACTCCATTTTAGTCATTACTTAGCCTAGACGGGCGGTCGGAGAGGCCCCTGTGATCAATCAGCTCGTCACATCAAGCCCTAGCACGTATATGATTGTCCCTACACTATTGCCTTTATGGCAATCTCCAACCCTTTTTGTCATATATGTGCTAGAAGGTGGTGTATGAGGGACTTCAAGTTCTGGGTATGATGTTAAACTCTGATGGTGAGGTTTCAGTTCTGGGGGGGGAGGGGAATGTGGAGCACTCACTCATCAGCATTGCTCCCTGATTCATTCTGACCCAGAGTGGTAGTACCTGTTAGAGTTCCATCTATAGGTTTTATAGAAAAAATGGTTTGCAAATATGTGTTTAAAAATTGTTTAAAAAAAAGATGAGTTGAAACAAAATTAAGAAATGTTTTTACTTTTAAAATAACTTGGATCATAAAAATAAATTGGATGGGTTGTTTCGCTAAAATGTATTGGGGGTGATTTTACTGGTAATCCTTACCTATTTCCTCGTATATTCCTACCATAAAATAAACTGAACCCTCATTTTATGTCCGTGTTTTTGCAATAAATGTTTTATTTTTCTTGCACCCGTTATTTTACAATACTAAATATATTTTATTTATTTATTTTAATATTCACTTCAATGTGTATATTCTAAAAGTTTTTATTTTGTGAGAATGGTTAGTTTTAAAGTGAACTACCAGTAACTCTGGACACTTTGGTAACCAAAGGATTCACATTGTATACGGACGTTTTATCAAGGATTCCACCAGATAGGCGCTTCTGCTATAAGGCCAAGCAATTGCCCTTAAAATCCTGGGATCAACGATATTAATTCGTAAGGTTCAGCGGCCGAAGCTCACTGGAGCACCAGTCGAAACCGGAATTTGACATGTTGGAACATATTTTACTTTAAACATGCAATGGGAATGGGTGCAGTATTAAAATGCATTTAGAGTGATTTTCCATCACAATCCAGTAGGAATCATATTACTATAGAAATACATTGAACATGATGTTAATGAAAAATCACTGGAAATGGGTTTACTATAACAAGGTATTGTAAATCTGTTAGCCCTATACAAAAACGAACACTACCATCAGAATCCATTAGGAATCATATTACTATAGAAATACATTGAACATGATGTTAATGAAAAATCACTGGAAATGGGTTTACTATAACAAGGTAATGTCTTTAAATGCCATCCTCGGCCAGTTGAAAAGGGCTTAAAGAAAGTCCTGTGTTATGGAATCCTTTGGCAAGCGGATAAGTCCTATCCTGCGTATTGGTAAAGGTCCAGTGATTCAATACTATGTCCGTCGTCAAAGAATGCCTCAGTAATTATGACCAGTAAGGTCGGTTTAAGTATTGTATTAACCTCAGAGTACTGGCAGTAATTGGCTAAGAGATAGATCACATGATTCTGGCCTAGTCTATAAGTAGGAGCGGGCATCTAGCACTCACCTTATATCTAGAAAATTCTAGGAAGCGCGTGGTGTAATGGTTAAAGTCATGGGAAATGGTCTCGTCACCCCGAGTTCAAATCCTGGACATGGTAATTACATTTCACTTAGCGCTCCTTGGGAAAGGTATGAATCCTACTCTCTCTCCAGCTATGGGTAAATAGCAGGGCAGACTGGGTTCTTTAACCATGGCTAGGTAACCAGTCTAGGAGAAGGAAAACTCTGAATTCAAACCTGTTGAACTCCGCTTAAGAAATTGACCTTGTGTCGTATCCTGCTCGTGTGGAGGAGTTGGTAAATATATATATATATAACATTCTCTACAGCCATCACAATCCATTAGGAATCATATTAATATAGAAATACATTGAACATGATGTTAATGAAAAATCACTAGAAATGGGTTTACTATAACAAGGTATAGTAAATCTGTTAGCTCTATACAAAAAAGAACACCTTCTTAATTATTCATATAACTAAAACATTCGATATTACGAATATAAAAGCACTCGACTTTTGCCTCTGTCAATTGAAGCTAAGAGAAAAAAATTTATAACTAAAATAGAAGTCATATTAAATTCAATAATTAACTCGTATCTTTTCATTTTTATTGTGTCCTTTTCCGGTTTGCATGATAAACTGACAATAGCAGAACGTGAGCGATAACCTTCTTTTAATTATACATTTTCTAATCGACAGTGGCAGCAAATGGTGCTCGCTCTGCCAGGCTGTGATTATCAAGATGCCATCGAAATGATAAATTAACACAGAGGAAATTTACCTCTTTAGCCTGGTTGAAAAACAAACAGAACACCAAACAGGTGCATTTTGCAGGACAAAGGAATTCGAGAGAAGACAGCTAGAAATATTAATTAGGGATTCAAAAAAGAATAGCCATTGTTTCCAAAGAAAACAATTCATCCTGTTGGAGTTATTCTCCTTATTTGTACGGTTTCCGTTAGGTGGCGTGGCGACCAGTAGTATAGAAAAAAAGAATAGCAATCGTATCCAAAGAAAACAATTCATCCTGTTGGGATTATTCTCCCTTAGTTGTACGGTTTCCGTTAGGTAACGTGGCGACTGGTAGTAAAAAAAAAGAGTAGCTATCGTATCAAAAAAAAAAATCCTGTTGGGATTATTCTCCCTTATTTGTACAGTTTTCCGTTAGGTGGCGTGGCGACTGGTAGTATAATAAAAGAATAGCCATCGTTTCCAAAGAAAACAATTCATCCTGTTGGAGTTATTCTCCCTTAGTTGTACGGTTTTCCGTTAGGTGGCGTGGCGACCGGTAGTATAAAAAAAAAGAGTAGCTATCGTATAAAAAAACAAAAACAATCCTGTTGGGATTATTCTTCCTTAATTGTACGGTTTTCCGTTAGGTGGCGTGGCGACCGGTAGTATAAAAAAAGAATAGCTATCGTATCCAAAAAAAACAAACAATCCTGTATGGATTATTCTCCCTTATTTGTACGGTTTTCCGTTAGGTGGCGTGGCGACCGGTAGTATATAAAAAAAGAATAGCTATCGTATCCAAAGAAAACAATCCTGTTGGGATTATTCTCCCTTATTTGTACGGTTTTCCGTTAGGTGGCGTGGCGACCGGTAGTATAAAAGAAAGAATAGCTATCGTATCCAAAGAAAACAATTAATACTGTTGGGATTATTCTCCCTTACTTGTACGGTTTTTCGTTAGGTGGCGTGGTGACCGGTAGTATAAAAAAAAGAGTAGCTATCGTATAAAAAAACAAAAACAATCCTGTTGGGATTATTCTCCCTTACTTGTACGGTTTTCCATTAGGTGGCGTGGCGACCGGTAGTATAAAAAAAGAATAGCTATCGTATCCAAAGAAAACAATTAATCCTGTTGGGATTATTCTCCCTTATTTGTACGGTTTTCCGTTAGGTGGCGTGGCGACCGGTAGTATAAAAAAATAGCTATCGTTTTCATTATGTGGCTTAGGGAGTATGCCCATGCCACCTGATTAACCATCCCAAACTAGGACCTTGCGTCGGTTATGTTCTTTGGGATAAGGAAGCTTTTTTTTTATTGCATTGAGCAGATCTTTGGAAGGGGCAACTCCTGTTAATGTTATTTGGAGACCACCAAATTGACCCACATCCTGACAAAATTGGAATTTTTCCTTGTTGAGCCTGATCCCATTTTCTGCACACAGTGACAAGTAATCAAAGGTGTGATAAAAAGCACCTTCTATACTTTCGTCATAGAGTAGGGTATCATCAACTTCCTTAACTTTGCGGGTGTCATCTCTGATTATTTCATCATATCTGCGTGTATAGGCATCGCCGGACGCTAAATACCCCTGGGGCATTCGCAGATACATGAAACGAGCCCACTCAGTGATGAAGGTAGTGAGTGGTTGAGATTCATCATCTAGAGGGATTGAATGATAACAATCCATTGCATCTAAGACAGTTTTCTTAGTGTTGGAAGGTACCGGGATAGGTTTACACTCAGAAACCGCTGCTTTCTGAAAAAGCTGATCACAAAACCCAAACCCACACCAATGCCTAGTGCTAGGCTTGATTCCGTTGGCTCCAACTCTAACACCCCACACTTCAACACTAGGGACCTGGCCTCACCCAATGTCACTCCGCCCACTAAGCCAATGCCAACGAAAATACCCGGTTCATTGTCAATATTGCTCCCCTGTAATCGGCCTGGCCGAAAGGAACTAAGTTCCCCCCAAAGGCTAATACGCTCGCGCAATTGGAGGGGGGGAAGGGTGATGTAGAATAATCATACTAGTTCCAATTACCGTCGAATTGGTAAGACAAGGTAGCAAATAGTCGTAACTCAATACAAATCTGCTTTGCTGCATTTACTAATGGAAATTGCCAGCTTATTTATAAAGCCTCCTAACATCATAGAAACCAAGCAGCCAATCAGGACTCTAGGAATGTAATCACCCAAATGCATGAATGGACTATTCTGGATTCCCATAAGTAACAGTTGTCTTGGCACTGGGTCAGTTGTGCTTAGCTTGTTGCTCAAACTAACAGTACGCTAACTCACTTCAACACAAAGAAAACAATTCATCCTATTGGGGTTATTTTCCCTCACTTACTACAGTTTTCCGTTAGGTGGCGGAGCGACCGGTAGTGTATAAAAGCAGTGCCGCCAAAATCCAATTCTCTTTCTCTTAGACTCTCCACTCGTCATAGCTAACACACGAGTTATGTCCCTGTCCTTTAGGACTGGGGTGGGGCTTGGCTTCTAACTACAGGCATTTCATGTACCTGTTACGCAGACCCTTCTACATCATATAGTTTCACAGAGGTTCCACGCACCAGTTGCCTCTTTTATGCAATGTTTTTTTTTTACAAATATTTAAGTGACAACATTCATTCTCTATTTAGTAGCCTCAAGATTATCTAGAAAGTCTCTTAGTATTATCTGCGTTATTCGGACTATTGTCCCCATCTTCATTGTTATTTGTACAACGTTTCGGCCGATATACCCTCTGGCTTTCTTCAGTTATTTCTTGTCGGACTCGGGAACCTTCTTTTTGAACTCGGGATCTTTCTTGTCGTATTCGGGAGCCATCACGGAACTTTGAACCTAACCCTTTATTTATTCCCCGGGGGTATCCTGTTCTCATTCCGCTAACCATAGCTGGGGTAGGAGTTGTGTTAATTAATTATTTTTCTAACTGCTTTCGCTCAGGATTGAATTCGGGTTCCAGAGATAACTCTCACTTAGAACTGTCTTAACCTAACTGCCTTATCCACTCGGCCATGTGTCCAAGTTCCCTAGTTCGAAAAGAAGGTTCCCGAGTCCGACAAGAAATACCTGAAGAAGACCGGTGGGTATATCGGCCGAAACGTTGTACAAATAACAATGAAAATGGGGACAATAGTCCGAATAACTCAGATAATACTAATCTTCAAGCCTCATCTCAAACATTCAGAGAAATAGAAAGTCTCTTTTCCATAGGACATTAATCGGTAATCCTTAACTATTTCCTCGTAAATTCCTACTATAAAATAAACTGAACCCTCATTTTATGTCCGTGTTTTTGCAATAAATGTTTTATTTTTCTTGCACCCGTTATTTTACAATACTAAATATATTTTATTTATCTATTTTAATATTCACTTCAATGTGCATATTCTAAAAGTTTTTATTATATGAGAATGGTTAGTTTTAAAGTGGGGGCTCGTTTAACAATTTAGGCATGAATTGATCCTCCTTTTATGACCGTAATTTTGTTTTTTCGTCGACGATGGTTAAATCTGACGTTTATATTTTAGAGTACGAAAGCCAAAAAAAAAAAAAAAAAAAGAAAAAAAAAGAAGACCCCACTTTAAAAGTAACCAAACCAATCACAATATCTGAAATTAATGGAAATGCTGTTTTTCTTTCAAAGGGGATTTTATTATTATGAAATGAACAATTTCTGCCTCACCAATTTCAAAAATGTATTGTCCAAGAAATTGGCTCAAAAGTATTTCGTGTTATTTTCAGTTTCTGCAGTACCAAAATTCAAGATTGCTTCTGAAATGAAATTATTTCAAGATGTGCTTAATCAAAATGTTGAAATTTCATAATCACAATATTTTACTTTCATGGAAAACCTGTTATTTTAACCGGAATTCTACAATTAAATTGTAATTTATTTCTGAAAAACGGACTTCAAAATTCAAGATTATCAAAAATGTATTCCTGTCATCATGAGTTTCATAAAATTTCTAAAATCCACAATCATAATATTTCAATTTAATTAAAACACTGTTATTTTATAAGGGATTTTACAATTAGATAATAAATGCTTTATGTCAAGCAAATTTCAAAATTCATGATTACCACAAATTAATTTCCATTTATCTTGAGATTCTTAAAGATGATGAAATTTCACGATCACGATATTTTTCATTAATAAAAATGCTGTCATATTAATAGAGCTTTTTACAATTAAATAAGAAATGATTCATGCCAAGCTCAATATTCCATATAGCCAGAAATGTATTCCCGTTATATAGAGTAGTATTTCTCAACCGGGGTCCGTATGGACCCTTGGGGAAAATATATCCTTTTTTTTCTCAATATCCCATATTCCCAGAAATATATTTCCTGTTATTTAGAGTAAGATTTCTCAATCGGGGTCCATATGGACCCTTGGGAATAATATAGAATTTTTGGTCGATATTCCATATTCTCAGAAAAGTATTTCCTGTTATTTATAGAAGCATTTCTCAACCTGGGTCCATATGGACCCTTGGGAATAATATAACATTTTTGGTCGATATTCCATATTCCCAGAAATGTATTTTCTGGTATTTAGAGTAGTATTTCTCAACCAGATGCATATAGACCCTTCGGGATAATATAGCATTTTTGGTCGATATTTCATATTCCCGGAAATGTATTTCTTGTTGTCTAGAGTAGTATTTTTCAACCGGGGTCCATATGAACCCTTGGGGATAATATAAGATTTTTGGTCTAGATTCTGTATTCCCAGAAATGTATTTCCTGTTATCTAGTGTATTATTTGTTAAACGGGGTCAATACGGACCCTTCAGGATAATATAACACTTTTGGTCGATATTCGGTATTCCTAGAAATGTATTTCCTGTTATCTAGCGTAGTATTTGTCAACGGGGGTCCATATGGACCCTTGGGGATGATATAACATTTTTGGTCGATATTCCATATTCCCAGAAATGTATTTCCTGTTATGTAGATTAGTATTTCCCAATTAAGGTCAATCGGGGATAATATAACATTTTTTGTCGATATTCCATATTACCAGAAATGTATTTCCTGTTTTTTACAGTAGTATTTCTCAACCGGAGTCCACATGGACCATTGCGGATAATATATATATATATATATATATATATATATATATATATATATATATATATATTTGTCTAGGCAAGCCAAAAATATTTAATCATAAAAATATAATAGGATTTTTGAAGCATCGAATGTATATGAGCGGCTCACCAGAGCAAAATAGTAATCTAAGTAAGTAAAAACTGTTGCGAACCATTGATCTAGAGTTTCATGAAAATGTTGAAAATACTCAATCAAGTACATTTATTAATATATTAATAATGGAGATTCGCTTCCGGTTTTTACTCTAACAAAGATTACGTCACTGCTTACGTCACATTACCCAAAATCTTCATAACAAAACAAATACACTCAAAATTTGAACATGCAGTATTAGACAGTCATTTTATTTTAATACATATTTAAAGTTTACATTTCAAATTGTTTTATTTTTTAACTCCCAATCCTCAAGCAATATATTTCAAAAATCTAATTTTACATCGCCCGGGGGGTGTTTTTTTATTTTGTACTAGTTAGATTAATGTAAACTCTGTTAAATTGATATGTGTTTTACGATTTTATAACGATTCCTTTCTACAATGTCAATTACAAAATTCAAGATTCTTACAGTGGATTTCATGTTACTTTGATCTTCATGAAAATGTCGATATTTTACAATCACAATATTCAAGTTTAATAGAAACAGATATTTTATCAGAAATTTTACAATTAAGCAAAAATTCTTAACATTATCGCAAATCATAACAATGTAGTTATTTACCTCGCATACCATTTATCCGGGTATGAAACAATGTCTTTTTAATGAGAGACCACCCACGAACCGAAGCTCATGGGATGGTAGGCACAAAATGCTTAGATCTCGTCGGCATTCCCCCTCAAGGGGGCGCCCCAGTCAACGGGCTATAAACCAAACCCTGCTCCTTTAGATCAAGGGAGCAGGTGTTACCTAGGGGTATGCACCCCGGCCCCCCAGAATCACGCCGTTAATATTGCTTTACACAGGAAAGAGCTCGAAATCTCTGTCAGATAAGTATTATAACAATGTATAGTCCAAGCAAAGGACCAAACTTAAGTGTCATCACGACGTTGAAATTTCACAAGCACAATATTTAGTAT
>CM042164.1:34069719-34109719 GCA_023376005.1 Doryteuthis pealeii
TATAAATATATATATATATATGACGATTTATCCAAAATGGGTAGTAAGGGATGATTCTATATGTGATTTCAAGATCCACTGTATATAATGATATCCAGATGTATAATACAGTGAATCATAAATCACTAAAGAAGCGCAATGTAAAAACTTTCAGATTATATACAGAGAAATATTTATCAATGAAGGGAAAACTCAATACAGTAATCCATAATAAATTTATTTCGACAAAAATTGCGGCCCATATAAATCTAAGTTGATTTTAAACCGGCTCCCACAGTTTTTTGCTCATCAGATGGGTCTCAATTCCTTATGAACAAACTATCACAAAAAAACCCCAAAGAGCTGAATATATGTAAATTCAACAAAAACAAAAAAATAATAAAAAATTATATATATTTTAACATTGTGGGATGTCAACCATAGAAACAGGAAGTGAATTGAAAAAAGAATACAGCTCAAAGTGATTTCTAGGGGTCCAGACAGACAAAATGGTACATGACAGAAAAAACAGAAAGTATATTAAAATATAAAAGACAAGTAATAAAAAGATTTTTAAATTTAAACATTAGTATAATGATGTATAAAAAAAAATACTAGTTAAGATATAAATAATAAAATAAATTATAGAAATAATAAAATTAAAAAATATAAATTAAAAAAAAATATAATAATAAATAAAGAAAATAAAAATAATTAAAAAAATAATAATACTAATAAAAAAATAATACTCCAGAGATCCTGGATGACGAGAGACTGCTGTCACCGACTCCGTGAAAGACATCAGCTAACACTGATGTGAAAACTCAAAAGGGTAATATATAATAAAAAAATAAAAAATTTGAAATATTATATATATTATTAAAAAATATAAAGAATATAATCATAATAATGGTAAAATAATTAAAAATTAAAAAATAATTAATAATAATAATAGTAATAATAAAATATAAAAATAATATAATAATAATATAATATTGAGATAAACTAAAGAGATATAATATAAAAATAAAAAATAGTATAATAATGGTAATTAATTAAAATAATAAAATAATTTGAAAAAATATATATATATAATATATATATATCATATATATAATCGTAAAGTACCCGGTAGATTAACCTACTCGAGTTTCACCATAAGATCTTCAGGGTTAAATCCACTGTATTAATCAAGATATGATTAATTGCGTCGATTGCAGTGTGTATTCTTTTTTTTGCATAAAACAGTTGCTTATAGGTTTTCCCACCGTGCTATAAACCAAACAGTTATCGCGAAAAATACACATGAGTCGACTGCAATTATTACAATATCTTGATTAATCCAGTGGACTTTAATCCTGAAATCCTATGGTGAAACTCGAGTAGGTATTACTGCTGTTACGTCATAATAAATTTGCTCTACTAACGTATTGAGCACTTAATATTGTATATCGGTGTCTTATCATTGTGAACTTGCATAACTAAACCACTGTGACCATTTTCAACGGTAAGTCATCTTTCCACAAAATACCACACCCAACACACAACACCCACACACACACACACAATATATATATATATATATAGATATAATATACTAGCAAATATATGCACCTCCGGTGCAAGTATCTAAGTTTTAATGTAATAAGTATTGTATTAAATTAAGAAGGCTAATGAAACTAAATAAAAATGCAGATAAAATAATTTGAAAACAGAGGGATATAATAGAAAAATAGAATACTGAAAACTTACTCTTCCATCACTCCCATCTTCATTGTTATTTTTCCTATTTAACTATTTAGTTAAAGAGGAAGTAAAGAATAAAATGACATTTATTTTTTCTTGTAATGGATTTCATTTAAGATTCATGAAGAGATTTTTGCTTATAATTCATTAAAATAAATCAAACAGTTAAAAATTAATAATACTAACACATATTTAATAAAATCACATTTTAATACAATATGCAAATTAGCCTTCCCTTTTCACACTATAAACCGCTATTTGTTGTATTATAAATATAGACTGTGCATTCTATATGTAATATGGTAACAGTATTAATAATGAAAACAATTTATTAATAATTGAGATTTAAATAAAATAATATCGTGGAGAATGTGAGGCAATAACTAAGGAAATTGTGACTTGAGTAATAATATAGTTTCGGTTACAGACAGAAAAAAACACAATTCCATTATAATAGGATATATATTAGTTAGGAATTAATGGCAAAAATGATGAATGAAATAAAATGAATGAATGAAAATCCTTTCCAAGTGACCTCTCCAAAGTAAAAAATAACGAAAATAAAAAAAAATAAAGGATAAATATTTTGATAGAGAAGTCCATAATGAAAATTTTCTCATCCATTTTTTAGACTCTTTTGAAGCATCAAATTAATATTAATTCGAAATGCAGCATCTGAACAAATTTTATTGGCCACTTATCACCTGATCCTAATTAATCCCTTAATTTTTGCCCTCCTTTATTTATAAAAAAAATCATCTGGACACCAGCGGTGCATTAGGACCAAAGAAGTTGTTTCAATTATCATTTTTCTAACACAAATTTAGCGTCACTAACATTCCATCACGTGAACACGCTCACGTCCACATAGAACGCTAAACAAGCCACAGTTAAAAAAAAAAAAACAAACCAAAAACAAACTTTATGCATTATAACATTCCATCACGTGAACACATTTTCACGTTTATATAAACGCTAAAAAAAACTACTGGTTTTTAAAATCCCAACCATTTACTCCTCTGAAAGTTGCACTAAGCATTAAACTTATAGCTTTGAGTTATATTATCCATAATATCTTATATTGATTGTAAATCTGCTCTGCTTTATTAGCATTGAGAACCTTTATATGCCATACTTTCTCATTTATTCTCTATTACAAGACCCAACACTTTTTATCATATAGGGTAAGCTAGAAGCGGTGGCTGAGGGTCTACATGTCCTGGGAATGACATTTAAACTCTATCTGAGGTGAGATTCGAGTTTTGGAGGTTTGGGATGTGAAGCACCTTTCATCACCATTGATCCCTGGTCCACTCTGACCCCAGCGGTGTACCTGTTAGGTCCCATCTATGGATAAATAGAAAAATGTATTTATAAAAAAATTGTATTATCCATTAAAAATTATTTATTCCAAAACTTTATCGCATTAAATGACCACTGGGTTGATATGCCGTAAAACAAACCAAACAAATAAACGAAACTACAAGGTTGATATTCCATTAAACAAAGATAGAAAGCATAATAAAATATAACATAGTCTATTGAAGATTCTAAGTATATTTAATACCTACAATTTAAAATCATATCTTTAAATTGTAACACTGTTGGTATCAAGATTTTGAAGTACACAGAAATACGGCTATACATTAGAAGAAACTGACATAAACTTTTAGATTTGTTGGTGTAAAATAGATTAATTGTTGAATGTCTGTTAGCTTCTTTCTTCGCCTGTAGAAACACACAATCAACTCCTTTTGTTGCCAGCTGAGAATAAGCGCTGGGTTGCTGGTAAGCGCACATAATGCAATCTGGTGCTGTGATCAGGATGTGTTTCATGTGAATGCTTGAGGAAACAAGGGTTAAATGAGTTTTAATGAAAAAAAGAACAACACCAAAAACCCCCCAAACAACCTGCTTGCTTGCTGGAAGACGCTGTTGATTGTAAACGGGTACAAGTTGCTAGGGCATTGCTGAAAATTAAAGATCTGAGTTAGCCACCGACTGCACCTCTACAGAGGCTGAGACACCCCCCCCCCACCGACAAATGGGCCACCACTAGCCGTTTGGCAACCCGTGATTCTTATGGATTGATTCTAGTGGCTGGACAGTCCATGACACGCAACACTCCATTTTAGTCATTACTTAGCCTAGACGAGGCGGTCGGACAGGCCCCTGTGATCAATCAGCCTCGTCACATCAACCCTAGCACGTATATGATTGTCCCTACACTATTGCCTTTATGGCAATCTCCAACCCTTTTGTATATATGTGCTAGAAGGTGGTGTATGAGGGACTTCAAGTTCTGGGTATGATGTTAACTCTGATGGTGAGTTTCATTCTGGGGGGGAGGGAATGTGAGCACTCACTCATCAGCATTGCTCCCTATTCATTCTGAACAATGTTAGTACCTGTTAGGTTCCATTCTATAGGTTTTATGAAAAAAATGGTTTGCAAATATGTGTTTAAAAAATTGTTTAAAAAAAAGATGTTGAAACAAAATTAGAAAAGTTTTTTACTTTTAAAATAACTTGGATCATAAAAATAAAATGGATGGGTTGTTTCGCTAAAAATGATTGGGAGGTGATTTTATGGTAATCCTACCTATTTCCTCGTATATTCCTTACCATAAAATAAACTGAACCGCATTTTATTCCCGTGTTTTTGCAATAAATGTTTTATTTTTCTTGCACCCGTTATTTTACAATACTAAAATATTTTATTATTTATTTTAATATTCACTTCAATGTGATATTCTAAAAGTTTTTATTTTGTGAGAATGGTTAGTTTTATAAGTACTACCAGTAACTCTGACACTTTGTACCAAAGGTTCACATTGTATACGGACTTTTATCAAGATTCCACCAGATAGGCGGCTTCTGCTATAAGGCAAGCAATTGCCCTTAAAATCCTGGGATCAACGATATTAATTCGTAAGGTTCACGGGCCGAAGCTCACTGGAGCACAGTCGAAACCGGAATTTGACATATGTTGGAACATATTTTACTTTAAACATGCAATGGAAATGGTGTCAGTATAAAATGCATTAGATAGTTCCATCACAATCCAGTAGGAATCATATACTATAGAAATACATTGACATGATGTTAATGAAAAATCACTGAAATGGGTTACTATACAAGGTATTGTAAATCTGTTAGCCCTATACAAAAACGACACTACCATCAGAATCCATTAGGAATCATATACTATAACAATCATTGAACATGATGTTAATGAAAAATCACTGGAAATGTTTACTATAACAAGGTAATGTCCTTATAATGCCATCCTCGGCCAGCTTGAAAAGGGCTTAAAGAAATCTGTGTTATGGAACTTTGGCAAGCGGATAAGTCCTATCCTGCGTATTGGAAAGTCCAGTGATTCAATAGTATGTCCGTCGTCAAAAATGCCCAGTAATTATGACCAGTAAGGTCGTTTAAGTATTGTATTACTCAGCAGACTGCAGTAATTGGCTAAGAGTAGATCAATGATTCTGGCCTAGCTCTATAAGTAGGAGCGGGCATCTAGCACCACACTTATATCTAGAAAATTCTATGAAGCGCGTGGTTGAATGTTAAAGTCATGGAGAATGGTCTCGTCACCCCGAGTTCAAATCCTGGACATTAATTACATTTCACTTAAGCGCTCCTTGGAAAAGTATGAATCCTACTCTCTCTCAGCTATGGTAAATGCAGGGCAGACTGGGTTCTTTAACCCATGGCTAGGTAACCATCTAGGAGAGAAAACTCTGAATTCAAACCTGTTGTTGAACTCCGCTTAAGAAATTGACCTTGTGTCGTTCCTGCTGCGTGGGAGGAGTGGTAAATATATATATATAAACATTCTTCTACAGCCATCACAATCCATTAGGAATCATATTAATATAGAAATACATTGAACATGATGTTAATGAAAATCACTAGAAATGGGTTTTACTAAACAAGGTATATAAATCTGTTAGCTCATACAAAAAAGAACACCTTCTTAATTATTCAATAACTAAAACATTCTATATACGAATATAAAGCACTCGACTTTTTGCCCTCTGTCAATTGAAGCTAAGAGAAAAATTATAACTAAAAAATAGAATCATATTAAATCTAATAATTAACTCGTATCTTTCATTTTTATTGTGTCCTTTTCCGTTTGCATTGATAAACTGACAATAGCAGAAACCGTGAGCGATAACCTTCTTTTAATATTACATTTTTCTAATCGACCATGCAGCAAATGGTGCTCGCTCTGCCGGCTGTGATTATCAAGATGCCATCGAAAGATAATTAACACAGAGGAATTTACCTCTTTAGCCTGTTGATAAAGACAACAACAACACCAAAAACAGTGCATTTTGCAGGACAAAGGAATTCGAAGAAACAGCTAGAATAATTATAGGGATTCAAAAAAGAATAGCCATGTTTCCAAAGAAACAATTCATCCTGTGAGCTATTTCCCTTATTTGTACGTTTTCCGTTATGGTCGTGGCGACAGTAGTATAGAAAAAAAGAATAGCAATCGTATCCAAAGAAAACAATTCATCCTTTGATTATTCTCCCTAGTTGTCGTTTCGTAGGTAACCGTGGCGACTGGTAGTATAAAAAAAGATAGCTATCGTATCAAAAAAAAAAATCTGTTGGGATTATTCTCCCTTATTTGTACCATTTTCCGTTAGGTGCGTGGCGACTGGTAGTATAATAAAAGAATAGCCAACTTCAAAGAAAAACAATTCATCCTGTTGAGTTATTCTCCCTTAGTTGTACGTTTTCCGTTAGGTGGCGTGGCGACCGGTAGTATAAAAAAAAAAGAGTAGCATCGTATAAAAAAACAAAAACAATCCGTTGGATTATTCTTCCTTAATTGTACGGTTTTCTCTTAGGTGGCGTGCACCGGTAGTATAAAAAAGAATACTATCGTATCCAAAAAAAACAAACAATCTCCGTATGGATTATTCTCCCCTTATTTGTACGGTTTTCCTTAGTGGCTGGCGACCGTAGTATATTAAAAAAGAATAGCTATCGTATCCAAAGAAAACAAATCCTTGTGATTATTCTCCCTTATTTGTACGGTTTCCGTTAGTGGCGTGTGCGACCCGTAGTATAAAAGAAAGAATAGCTATCGTATCCAAAGAAAACATTAATACTGTTGGATTATTTCTCCTTACTTGTACGGTTTTTCGTTAGTGTGCGTAGTGACCGGTAGTATAAAAAAAAGTAGCTATCGTTAAAAAAAACAAAAACAATCCTGTTGGATCTCATTCTCCCTTACTTGTCGGTTTTCCATTAGTGCGTGGCGACCGTAGTATAAAAAAGAATAGCTATCGTATCAAAGAAAACAATTAATCCTGTTGGATTATTCTCCCTTATTTGTACGGTTTTCCGTTAGGCTGGCGTGGCACCGGTAGTATAAAAAAATAGCTATCGTTTTCATTATGTGGCCTTAGGGAGTTGCCCATGCCACCTTATTAACCATCCCAAACTAGGACCTTGCCGTCGGTTATGTTCTGTGATAAGAAGCTTTTTTTATGTTCATTAGCAGATCTTTGGAAGGCAACTCCTGTTAATGTTATGAGACCACCAAATTGACCCACATCCTGACAAATTGGAAATTTTCCTTTTAGCCTGATCCCATTTTCTGCACACAGTGACAAGTAATCAAAGGTGTGATAAAAAGCACCTTCTATACTTTCGTCATAGAGTAGGTATCATCAACTTCCTAACTTTGCGGGTGTCATCTCTGATTATTTCATCATATCTGCGTGTATAGCATCGCGGACGCTAAATACCCTGGGGCATTCGCGATACATGAAACGAGCCCACTCAGTGATGAAGGTAGTGAGTGGTTGAGATTCATCATCTAGAGGATTGAATGATAAACAATCCATTGCATCTAAGACAGTTTTCTTGGTTGGAAGGTACCGGGATAGGTTTACACTCAGAAACCGCTGCTTTCTGAAAAAGGCATCACAAAACCCAAACCCACACCAATCCTAGTGCTAGGCTTATTCCGTTGGCTCCAACTCTAACACCCCACACTTCACACTAGGACCTGGCCTCACCCATGTCACTCCCCCACAAAGCCAATGCCAACGAAATACCAGTTTCATTGTCAATATTGCCCCCTTAATCGGCCTGGCCGAAAAACTAAATCCCCCCAAGCTAATACGCTCGCGCAATTGGAGGGGAAGGTGATGTAGAATAATCATAACTAGTTCCATTACCGTCGAATTGTAAGACAAGGTAGCAAAAGTCCGTAACTCATACAAATCTGCTTTGCTGCATTTACATAATGGAAATTGCCAGCTTATTTATAAAGCCTCCTAACATCATAGAAACCAAGCAGCCAATCAGGACTCTAGGAATGTAATCACCCAAATGCATGATGGACTATTCTGGATTCCCATATAGTAACAGTGTCTTGGCACTGTCCAGTTGTGCTTAGCTTGTTCGCCAAACTAACGTACCTAACTCAATTCAACACAAGAAACAATTCATCCTATTGGGGTTATTTCCCTCACTACTACAGTTTTCCGTTAGGTGGCGGAGCGACCGGATAATGTATAAAAGCAAGTGCGCAAAATCCAATTCTCTCTTAGACTCCCACTCGTCATAGCTAACACACGAGTTATGTCCCTTCTCCTTAGGACTGGTGGGCTTGGCTTCTAACTACAGGCATTTCATGTACCTTTACGCAGACCCTCTACATCATTATAGTTTCACAGAGGTTCCACCACCAGTTGCCTCTTTATGCAATGTTTTTTTTTCAAAATATTTAAGTGACAACATTCATTCTCTATTTAGTAGCCTCAAGATTATCTAGAAAGTCTCTTATTTGTATTATCTGCGTTATTCGGACTATTGTCCCCCATCTTCATTGTTATTTGTACAACGTTTCGGCCGATTACCCTCTGGCTTTCTTCAGTTATTTCTTGTCGACCGCAACCTTCTTTTTGAACTCGGGATCTTTCTTGTCGTATTCGGGAGCCATCACGAACTTTGAACCTAACCCTTTATTTATCCCCGGGTATCCGTTCTCAGTCGCTAACCATAGCTGGTAGGAGTTGTTAATAATTATTTTTCTAACTGCTTTCGCTCAGGATGAATTCGGGTTCCAAGATAACTCTCACTTAGAACTGTTTAACTAACTGCCTTATCCACTCGCCATGTGCCAAGTTCCCTAGTTCGAAAAAGAAGTTCCCGAGTCCGACAAGAATACCTGAAGAAGACCGGTGGTATATCGGCGCAACGTTGTACAAAATAACAATGAAAAGATGGGACAATTAGTCCGAATAACTCAAATTACTAATCTTCAAGCCTCATCTCAAACATTCAGGAAATAGAAAGTCTCTTTTCCATAGGACATTAATCGTAATCCTATACTATTTCTCGTAAATTCCTACTATAAAATAAACTGAACCCTCATTTTATTCCGTGTTTTTGCAATAAATGTTTTATTTTTCTTGCACCCGTTATTTACGAATACTAAATATATTTTATTTATCTATTTTAATATTCACTTCAATGTGCATATTCTAAAAGTTTTTATTATGAGAATGGTTAGTTTTAAAGTGGGGCTCGTTTAACATTTAGGCATGAATTGATCCTCCTTTCTGACCGTAATTTTGTTTTCGTCGACGATGGTTAAATCTGACGTTTATATTTTCTAGAGTACGAAAGCCAAAAAAAAAAAAAAAAAAGAAAAAAAAAAGACCCACTTTAAAGTAACCAAACCAATCACAATATCTGAAATTAATGGAAATGCTGTTTTCTTTCAAAGGATTTTATTATTATGAAATGAACAATTTCTGCCTCACCAATTTCAAAAATGTATTGTCCAAGAAAATTGCTCAAAGTATTTCTTTATTTTCAGTTTCTGCGGTACCAAATTCACAGATATGCTTCTGAAATGAATTATTTCAAGATTGCTTAATCAAAATGTTGAAATTTCATAATCACAATATTTTACTTTCATGGAAAACCTGTTATTTTAACCGAATTCTACAATAAATTGTAATTTATTTCTGAAAACGACTTCAAAAATCAAGATTATCCAAAATGTATTCCTGTCATCATGAGTTTCATAAAATTTCTAAAATCCACAATCATAATATTTCAATTTAATTAAAACACTGTTATTTTTAGGGATTTTACAATTAGAAATAAATGCTTTATGTCAAGCAAATTTCAAAATCATGATTACCACAAATTAATTTCCATTTATCTTGAGATTCTTAAAGATGAGAAATTTCACATCACGATATTTTTCATTAATAAAAATGCTGTCATATTAATAGAGCTTTTTACAATAAATAAGAAATGATTCATGCCAAGCTCAATATTCCATATAGCCAGAAATGTATCCCGCTTATATAGAGTAGTATTTCTAACCGGTCCGTATGGACCCTGGGGAAAATATATCCTTTTTTTTCTCAATATCCCATATTCCAGAATATATTCCTGTTTTTAGAGTAAGATTTCTCAATCGGGCACCATATGGACCCTTGGATAAATATAGAATTTTGGTCGATATTCATATTCTCAGAAAAGTATTCCTGTATTTATAGAAGCATTTTTCAACCTGGTCCATATGGACCCTTGGGAATAATATACATTTTTGGTCGATATTCCATATTCCCAAAATGTATTTTCTGGTATTTAGAGTAGTATTTCTCAACCAGATGCATATAGACCCTTCAGGATAAATAGCATTTTTGGTCGATATTTCAATATCCCTCGGAAATGTATTTCTTTGTTTAGAGTATATTTTTCAACCGGTCCATATGACCTTGGGGATAAATATAATTTTGGTCTAGATTCTGTATCCCAGAAATGTATTCTCTTATCTAGTGTATTATTTGTTAAACGGTCAAATACGGACCCTTCAGGATAATATAACACTTTTGTCGATATTCGTATTCTAGAAATTTTTCCTGTTATCTAGCGTAGTATTTGTCAACGGGGTCCATATGACCCTTGCGGATGATATAACATTTTGGTCGATATTCCATATTCCCAGAAATGTATTTCCTGTTATGTAGATTAGTATTTCCAATAAGGTCATCGGGATAATATAACATTTTTTGCGAATATTCCATTATTACCAGAAATGGATTCCGGTTTTTTACAGTAGTTTCTCAACCGGAGTCCACTGACCATTGCGGATAATATATATATATATATATATATATATATATATATATATATATATTATATATATTGTCTAGGCAAGCCAAAAATATTTAATCTAAAAATCTAATAGGATTTTTGAAGCATCGAATGTAATGGCGGCTCACCAGAGCAAAATAGTAATCTAGATAATAACAACTGTTGCGAACCATTATCTAGAGTTTCATGAAATGTTGAAAATACTCAATCAAGTACATTATTAATATATTAAAATGGAGATTCGCTTCCGGTTTTTACTCTAACAAAGATTACGTCACTGCTTACGTCACATTACCCAAAATCTTCATAACAAAACAAATACACTCAAAATTGAACATGCATTTAGACAGTCATTTTATTTTAATACATATTTAAAGTTTACATTTCAAATTGTTTTATTTTTTAACTCCCAATCCTCAAGCATATATTTCAAAAAATCATTTTACATCCCCGGGTGTTTTTTTATTTTGTACTAGTTAGATAATGTAAACTCTGTTAAATTGATATGTGCTTTTACATTTTTATAACGATTCCTTTCTACAATGTCAATTACAAAATTCAGATTCTTACAGTATTCATGTTACTTTGATCTTCATGAAAATGTCGATATTACAACACAATATTCAATTTAATAGAAACAGATATTTTATCAAATTTTCAATTAAGCAAAAATCTTAACATTATCGCAAATCATAACAATGTAGTTATTTTCTCCCGCATACCATTTATCCGGGTATGAAACAATGTCTTTTTAATGAGGACCACCCACGAATCGAAGCCATGGGATGGTAGGCCACAAAATGCTTAGATCTCGTCGGATTCCCCCTCAAGGGGCGCCCCAGTCAACGGCTATAAACCAAACCCTCTACTTTAGATCAAAGGGCATGTTACCTAGGGTATGCACCCCGCCCCCAGAATCACGCCGTTAATATTGCTTTACCACAGAAAGAGCTCGAAATCCTGTCAATAAGTATTATAACAATGTATAGTCCAAAGCAAAGGACCAAACTTAAGTGTCTCACACTTAAATCACAAGCACAATATTTAGTACTGAGACTATATTTTAAAACAGGTGTTTATGAATTAAAATATGAAGTGCTTTCCGTATCACCAATTTCTAAATTCAAGAAATTTCCGATTATCTTAAAATCTTGAACATGCTCGGGAATTTCACAATCAAATTATTTCAATTAAACAAACGCTTGTCATTGAACAGAGTCTCCAGTTGGAAAATACTTTCTGCATCACCAAACTTAAAATTCAATTACCACAAATCTATTGACTCATATTGATTTAATGTAATTATTGAAAATTAGCAATCCCAATATTTCAATTTATTAGAAATACTGTTATTTTAACTAAGGATTTTATACTGAAATACAACAGTATGTAAGTTTGAAAATATGGTAAAATAAGTATACAGTATTGTCTTTCATTTATAGTTGTACACACAGCATTTCAGCCGTTCGTCCTTCTTCAGGTATTTTTGCGAAACTCTGGAACTTCATTGGAATCAGTGCCTTCAAGAACTTTGAAACGTTGTTAAATCTTTATTATTTTTGCACGAAGAGCAAGATCTGATGATAGTTAAATGTATTTATATATTATCTTGTAATTGTTGTTTATTTTCATAGTTTCCTCCGGACATACATACATTAAATGCACCAATGACTTTCTCTCTCTTACCATTAAAATTCTACATTTTAAATATCTTCCCACTACAAATAAAATCTTCTCATTTTTGGACAAAAACAAGCTCTTGTATAGTGAATGTGTATATATATCACTTTGTCATTAATTGTTTTATTTTCATAGTTTCATAAAATGAGAATCACCATCATCATCATCATCATCATCACTGTCGCGCAAGTAGCAGGATATCATGACAGATCTCGCGCCAGCCTTCCCTATCATCCATGGTCTTCTGCGCAGATCCAGCACCCTCACAGATTTCAATATAGGTCTAGTTTGGCGCCCACGTTAGCATGCCCATATTGTTGGCTTCCACAGCGAAACGTCGCTTATGAGATCGGCTCATGCTTCTCAACAGTGTCCTGCAAGCCTAGTCCGTTCACTGGTGACCATATAGCTGCTTCCTTGTGACAAAAATCTAAATAATGTAATTATCAAACTAATCTCAAAGCATTTTGACCAAAGGTATTCAAATTTAGAATTAATGAATATTATGCCTACGTTCGAACATTTCAGTTTCTCAATCCGTAGAGCGTCGCTAGCACCACAAGATTCCTGGTTCGATGCCGCCCTGGCCAACTCAGCGCTATAAATAGCCACAGGGATCTGTGCGGTAAAGTAAGAAACTGATGGTAGATGTGGCATCCACTCAGATGCAAAAACATATCCTTGTCTAGTCTAGTGAAAAGGGAATACATTCTCTCGCTGTCTTTAGACCACCCTGACGACTTTAAATTTTACTTATATTAATTACACAACACACAACACACACACACACACAACACACACATATATATATATATAGATAAAGGTGGCTTACCGGTGAAATATGGCACGATCGTTGGAGGTGCACAAAATCCAGGTTAAATCAGCGATAAAACAATACAAAGTGCTCAATACAAAGTTAGAGCAAAATTTATAAAGAAATGAACAATAGAATCTACTCGATTTTCAACAAAGGATTCTTCAGGGTTAAATCACTGAATTAATCGACAGTACCGATAACTTCAGTGGATTAACCCTGAAGATCTTTATGGTGAAACACGAGTTGGATTCTATGTATCCATTTCTTAATATAAATATATATAATATATTATATTATATATATTATATTTATTATATAATATATAATAATGCCCTGATGAAGTTTTATATATTTAAAAAACGAAAAGCTCGAAAATGCGCGAAAGGCATTATATTCTACATTCATTCTTGTATAAATATATCTGGTGTATTTCTCTCTCTCTCTCTTCTCTCTCTCTCTCTCGAAAGCCTCGCTTCCGTTTCCCTTTTTTTAAATATATATTTTTATATTTCTCTTTGTCTTTTTGTCGTCTTTTCTTGGTTTCCATCTAACCGGAAAAATTCTATTTTCGTTTCCCCTTCTTTTAAATATCTTCATATTACAACATGTATATATATTATATATTTGCGTATGTATCAGTGTGTGGTTTATGTGATTGCGTACTTTATTAATATATATATATATATATATATATATATATATATATATATATGTGAGTGTGTGTGTGTGTGTGTATTTATATGCAGTTAGATATATTGAGATATGGGATATATATATATTATATATATATATATATATGTGTGTGTGTGTGTGTATATTCATATATATCTATTTATTTTACACATATATGTATATGAATCCTTCTTTTTTTAAACACACACACACACACACATAATATATATATATATATATATAATATAAAACACATACACACATACATACACACACACACACATATATATATATATATATGTAAAATTGATTTATTTTACACACATATATATGTGAATCCTTTTTTTAACACACACGCACACACACAACACATACACATACACATATAATATAAAACACACACACACACACACACACACACAGACACATATATATATATATATATATATACATATATATATGAGTAAAACAAATATATTTATTTGTTTTACACACATATGTATGTGAATCCTTTTTTTAAACACACGCAAACACAGACACACATATATAACACACACACACACTTTTATATATATGTCTGTATGTATGTGTAAAACACATATATATGTGTGTGTATGTGTGTGTATCTCGATTGGCGCCTCTTCAGTTTCTCTTTGCGATTGTATTTCATGTTTTTTTGTTCAATTCCGTTTGTTTAAGGAAACGATGGTTTTGAATCTTTCAAATCCCGTTAGATTAGATGTTTGGCGGCAACTTGACTGTTTGAAAAATTCTTTCATCAAACCAAAAAGCACAATAACGCCTCAAATGATGTAAAAATGTCTTTAGCAAAAACAAGTAGTTTCTAGTTTCACTTTCACTTTCATTTAAACAACATTTTTAATATACAGCAATGACAAAAATGTCATCTCGAAAACATTCTGCCAAAAAATATGGCATACACTTGAGAGAGCTCAAGTGATTACATATTTTTGCCTTGATTTACACACACACACACACACACACACACACACACACACACACACACACACACACACACACACACACACACACACACACACACACACACACACACACACACACACACACACACACACACACACACACACACACACACACACACACACACACACACACACACACACACACACACACACACACACACACACACACACACACACACACACACACACACACACACACACACACACAGGGCCAGGTTAGCTCAGTCGGTAGAGCGTTTGGCTAGAAAACCACAAGGTTCCTAGTTCGATACCGGTCCCCGCCAACTCAGTGTATGAGTAGCACAGGGATCTGTGCGGTAAAGTAAGGAGCTGGTGGTAGGTGTGGCGCTCCACCTCAGATGCTAAAACAATCTCCTTGGTCTAGCGCTATTGAAAAGGGGATAGACTCCCTCGCTGACTGGCTAATACCGACTTTAGGCCGCCCCGACGACTTTACTTTTTTTACTTATATATATATATATATATATATTTTTACTTATGTGTGTGTGTGTGTGTGTGTGTGTGTATTTGGGCAGCATTCTTTCATTTATACATGTAGAATTGAACAAAAGACTAATCTCCTGTTTGACAATTTTATTTTTGATCTTTTCGAGTTTTCTGGCCAACTTTTTAATGTTTGGGTGGAATTCGTGGATAAGTCCACCAAAGTTCAGGTCCCGAGTGCCATCATCAGGGGTGATGTGTTCCAGTTTTTAAAAAGTTATGTTAACGTAGAGGCTGGAAGGAGAAGAATTGGTGAGAAAGGTGTTATAGGCATTTTAAAATGTGTGTACTGCATTGGAAATTAATTTTATTTAAGGATGTTTGTATTGTTTTATGTATAAAACTTCTAGTATTTGGAGTTTTTGTTTATTTTTTTCTTTGTGCAGAATGTGTGTATTTTCCGTTAGAATATTTCGGTAATTAGAGTGGGAGCATGAATGTAATTTTAGATGTTGTGAAATAGAGCTATTATCTGTTTAATGGAGGGTTAGACGACGTGACAATGTGGTTGAGGTGAATCCAATTTATGTATTTTCATTTTCTGGGAGAAATTTTGACTACTGATTTTTAAGATCTCAAATATTTGACTCATCTGAGGATTGCATAACTATGAAACTTTAAGTTATGAGTCCAAATCATCCATAATACCATTACTATTGATTATAAATCTGCTCTGCTTTATTAACATTGAGCACCTTTTCATGCCAATACTTTTCTCGTTTATTCTCTATTCATTATATATATATATATATATATATATATATATATATATATATATATATATATATTATGATAATGATGGTATTTCTTGTCGGACTCTGTCACCTTCTGGGACTCGGAAACCTTCTTTTCGAACTCGGAAACCTTCTTTTCGAACTCGTGAACTTTCTTGTCGTAGCCGGGAACCTTCCTGTCGTAATCGAGAGCCATCACGGAACTTCCAACCTAACCCTTTATTCAGTCCACGGGGGTATCCTGTTCTCACTCCGTTAACCATAGCTGGGATAGGAGTTGTGTTAATTATTTTTCTATGTTACTGCAGCCGCTCAGGATGGAAACCGGAATCCAGAGATAGCTGTCACTTAGAACTGTCTTAACCTAACTACCTTGTCCACTAGGCCATGTGTCCAGGGAAACAGAGAATAAACTTATTCTACTGTTTATTTGGCTTATATTCCAAATTTATTTGATAATTTTTAAGTATATTAAGTGGAATATATATATATATATATATATATATAATATATATATATATATTATATATATATATATGAGATTTATCCAAAACTTGGTAGTAAGGGATGATTCTATATGTGATTTCAAGATCCACTGTACTAATATTGATGATCCAGTATGTATAAATACAGTGAATCATAAATCACTAAAGAGAGCTCAATGTAAAATAACCTTTCAGATTATATACAGAGCAATATTTATCAATGAAGGAAGAACTCAATACAGTAATCCCATAATAAATTTATTTCGACAAAAATTGGGGCCCATATAAATCTAAGTTGATTTAAACCGGCTCCCCAAGTTTTTGCCTCATCAGATGGGTCTCAATTCACTTATGAACAAGCATATCACAAAAAACCCCAAAGAGCTGAATATATGTAAATTCAACCAAAAACAAAAAAATAATAAAAAAATTATATATATTTTTAACAGTGTGGGAGTGTAACCATAGAAACAGGAAGTGAATGAAAAAAAAGAGATACATCTCAAAGTTGATTTCTAGGGTGTCCAGACAGACAAAAAGGTGACATGACAGAAAAAACAGAAAGTATATTAAAATATAAAAAGACAAGTAAAATAAAAAGATTTTAAATTTAAACATTAGAGTATAATGATGTATAAAGAAAATACTAGTTAAGATATAAATAATAAAATAAATTAATAGAAGATAATAAAATTAAAAAAAATATATAATTAAAAAAAAAATATAATAATAAATAATAGAAAATAAAAATTAATTTAAAAAAATAATAATACTAATAAAAAATAATACTCAGAAGAGTCCTGGAGACCTGAGGAGACTTGCTGTCACCCGACTCCAGTGAAAGACCATCAGCTAACACTGATGTGAAAACTCAAAAGGAGTAATAAATAATAAAAAAATAAAAATTTGAAAAAATATTATATATATATAAATAAATAAAGAATATAATCATAATAATGGTAAAATAATTAAAAAATTAAAAATAATAAAAATAATAATAATATAATAATAAAATAATAATAATAATAATAATAATATAATTGAGATAAACTAAAGAGTATAATAATAAAAATAATATAATAGTAATAATAATAGGAATAATTAATTAAATAATAAATAATTTGAAAATATATATAATAATATATATATATATATATATAATCGTAAAGGTACACGGTAATAACCTACTCGAGTTTCACCATAAAGGATCTTCAGGGTTAAATCCACTGTATTAATCAAGATATTGATTAATTGCTGTCGATTGCACGTGTGTATTTTTTTTTTTGCGATAAACAGTTGCTTATAGGTTTTCCCACCGTGGACCTATAACCAACAGTTTATCGCGAAAAAATACACACTTGCAGTCGACTGCAATTATTCAATATCTTGATTAATCCAGTGGATTTAATCCTGAAGATCCTTATGGTGAAACTCGAGTAGGTTATTACTGTGTACCGTTATCATAATAAATTTGCTCTACTAACGTATTGAGCACTTTATATTTGTATATCGGTGTCTTATCATTGTGAAACTTGCATCAACTAACCACTGTGACCATTTTCAACGGTAAGTCATCTTTTCCACAAATACCACACACACACACACACACACACACACACACACATATATATATATATATATATATATATATATACTAGCAAATATATGCACCCTCCGGGTGCAAGTATCTAAGTTTTAATGTAATAAAGTATTGTATTAAATTAGAAAGGCTAATGAAACTAAATAAAAATGCAGATAAAATAATTTGAAACAGAGGGAGGTATAATAGAAAAATAGAATAACTGAAACTTACTCTTCCATCACTCCCATCTTTCATTGTTATTTTTCCTAATTTAACTATTTAGTTAAAAGAGGAAGTAAAGAATAAAATGACATTTATTTTTTCTTGTTAATGGATTTCATTTAAGATTCATTGAAGAGATTTTTGCTTATATTCATTAAAATAAATCCAAACAGTTAAAAATTAATAATACTAAGCACATATTTAATAAAATCACATTTTTAATATCAATATGCAAATTAGCCTTCCCTTTCACACTATAAACCGCTATTTGTTGATAATATAAATATAATTGCATGTCGTTAATATGTAGAATATGGTTAACAGTATTAATAATGTAAAACAATTTTTATTAATAATTGAGATTTAAATAAAATTAATATCGTGGAGAATGTGATGTCAATAACTAAGGAAATTTGACTTGAGTAGTAATATAGTTTCGGTTACAGACAGAAAAAACACAATCTCCTATAATAGGATATATATATAGTTAGGAATTAATGGCAAAATGAATGAATGAAATAAAATGAATGAATGAAAAATCCTTTCCAAGTGACCTCTCTCAAAAGTAAAAAATAACGAAAAATAAAAAATAATAAAGGATAAATATTGTTTGATAGAGAAGTCCATAATTGAAAATTTTTCTCATCCATTTTTAGACTCTTTTGAAGCATCAAATTAATATAATTTCGAAATGCAGGCATCTGAACAAATTTTTATTGTGCCACTTATCACCTGATCCTAATTAATCCCTTAATTTTTGCCCTCCTTTTATTTATTAAAAAAAATCATCTGGACACCGGGTGCATTAGGACCAAAGCAAGTTTGTTTCATTATCATTTTTTAACACAAATTTAGCGTCATAACATTCCATCACGTGAACACGCTTCACGTCACATAAACGCTAAACAAGCCACAGTTAAAAAAAAAAACAAACCAAAAACAACTTTAGCATTATAACATTCCATCACGTGAACACATTTCACGTTTATATAAACGCTAAAAAAAACTACTGGTTTTTAAAATCCCAACCATTTGACTCCTCTGAAGATTGCGTAAGCATTAAACTTATAGCTTTGAGTTTATATTATCCATAATATCATTATTATTGATTGTAAATCTGCTCTGCTTTATTAGCATTGAGAACCTTTATATGCCAATACTTTTCTCATTTATTCTCTATTAGCAAGACCCAACACTTTTTATCATATAGGTGCTAGAATGCGGTGGCTGAGGGTCTACATGTCCTGGGAATGACATTAAACTCTATCTGAGGGTGAGATTCGAGTTTTGGAGGTTTGGGGAATGTGAAGCACCCCTTCATCACCATTGATCCCTGGTCCACTCTGACCCGGAGCGGTTGTACCTGTTAGGGTCCCATCTATGGGTTAAATAGAAAAATGTATTTATAAAAAAATTGTATTATCCATTAAAAATTGATTTATTCCAAAACTTTATCGGCATTAAATGACCCACTGGGGTTGATATGCCGTAAAACAAACCAAACCAAAATTAAACGAAACTACAAAGGTTGATATTCCATTAAACAAAGATAGAAAAGCATAATGAAAATATAACATAGTTCTATTGAAGATTCTAAGATATTTTAATACCTACAATTTAAAATCATGGATCTTTTAAATTGTAACACTGTTGGTATCAAGGATTTTTGAAGTACACAGAAATACGGCGAGTACATTAGAAGAAGAACTGACATAAACTTTTAGATTTAGTTTGGGTGTAAAATAGATTAATTGTTGAATGTCTGTTAGCTTCTTTCTTCGCCTGTATGAAACACACAATCAAGCGCTTTTTGTTGCCAGCTGAGAATAAGCGTGGGTTGGGTGGAAGCGCAACATAATGCAATCTGGTGCTGTGATCAGGATGTGTTTTCATGTGAATGCTTGAGGAAACAAGGGTTAAATGAGTTTTAATGAAAAAAAGAACAACAACAAAAACCCCAAAACAACCTGCTTGCTCTTGCTGTGAAGACGCTGTTGATTTGTAACTGGGTGACAAGTTGCTAGGGCATTGCTGAAAATTAAAGATCTGAGTTAGCCACCGACTGCACCTCTACAGAGGGCTGAGACACCCCCCCCCCACCGACAATGGGGCCACCACTTAGCCGTGGTTGGCAACCCGTGATTCTTATGGATGGATTCTTAGTGGCTGGACAGTCCATGACACGCAACACTCCATTTAGTCATTACTTAGCCTAGACGGCGGTCGGAGAGGCCCCTGTGATCAATCAGCTCGTCACATCAAGCCCTAGCACGTATATGATTGTCCCTACACTATTGCCTTTATGGCAATCTCCAACCCTTTTTGTCATATATGTGCTAGAAGGTGGTGTATGAGGGACTTCAAGTTCTGGGTATGATGTTAAACTCTGATGGTGAGGTTTCAGTTCTGGGGGGAGGGGAATGTGGAGCACTCACTCATCAGCATTGCTCCCTGATTCATTCTGACCCAGAGTGGTAGTACCTGTTAGAGTTCCATCTATAGGTTTTATAGAAAAAATGGTTTGCAAATATGTGTTTAAAAATTGTTTAAAAAAAAGATGAGTTGAAACAAAATTAAGAATGTTTTTACTTTTAAAATAACTTGGATCATAAAAATAAATTGGATGGTTGTTTCGCTAAAATGTATTGGGGTGATTTACTGGTAATCCTTACCTATTTCCTCGTATATTCCTACCATAAAAAAACTGAACCTCATTTTATGTCCGTGTTTTTGCAATAAATGTTTTATTTTCTTGCACCCGTTATTTTACAATACTAAATATATTTTATTTTATTTTTAATATTCACTTCAATGTGTATATTCTAAAAGTTTTTATTTTGTGAGAATGGTTAGTTTTAAAGTGAACTACCAGTAACTCTGGACACTTTGGTAACCAAAGGATTCACATTGTATACGGACGTTTATCAAGGATTCCACCAGATAGGCGCTTCTGTAAGGCCAAGCAATTGCCCTTAAAATCCTGGGATCAACGATATTAATTCGTAAGTTCAGCGGCCGAAGCTCACTGGAGCACCAGTCGAAACCGGAATTTGACATGTTGGAACATATTTTACTTTAAACATGCAATGGGAATGGGTGCAGTATTAAAATGCATTTAGAGTGATTTTCCATCACAATCCAGTAGGAATCATATTACTATAGAAATACATTGAACATGATGTTAATGAAAAATCACTGGAAATGGGTTTACTATAACAAGGTATTGTAAATCTGTTAGCCCTATACAAAAACGAACACTACCATCAGAATCCATTAGGAATCATATTACTATAGAAATACAATTGAACATGATGTTAATGAAAAATCACTGGAAATGGGTTTACTATAACAAGGTAATGTCTTTAAATGCCATCCTCGGCAGTTGAAAAGGGCTTAAAGAAAGTCCTGTGTTATGGAATCCTTTGGCAAGCGGATAAGTCCTATCCTGCGTATTGGTAAAGGTCCAGTGATTCAATACTATGTCCGTCGTCAAAAGATGCCTCAGTAATTATGACCAGTAAGGTCGGTTTAAGTATTGTATTAACCTCAGAGTACTGGCAGTAATTGGCTAAGAGATAGATCACATGATTCTGGCCTAGTCTATAAGTAGGAGCGGGCATCTAGCACTCACCTTATATCTAGAAAATTCTAGGAAGCGCGTGGGTGTAATGGTTAAAGTCATGGGAAATGGTCTCGTCACCCCGAGTTCAAATCCTGGACATGGTAATTACATTTCACTTAGCGCTCCTTGGGAAAGGTATGAATCCTACTCTCTCTCCAGCTATGGGTAAATAGCAGGGCAGACTGGGTTCTTTAACCATGGCTAGGTAACCAGTCTAGGAGAAGGAAAACTCTGAATTCAAACCTGTTGAACTCCGCTTAAGAAATTGACCTTGTGTCGTATCCTGCTCGTGTGGAGGAGTTGGTAAATATATATAATAACATTCTCTACAGCCATCACAATCCATTAGGAATCATATTAATATAGAAATACATTGAACATGATGTTAATGAAAAATCACTAGAAATGGGTTTACTATAAACAAGGTATAGTAAATCTGTTAGCTCTATACAAAAAAGAACACCTTCTTAATTATTCATATAACTAAACATTCGATATTACGAATATAAAAGCACTCGACTTTTGCCTCTGTCAATTGAAGCTAAGAGAAAAAAATTTTATAACTAAAATAGAAGTCATATTAAATTCAATAATTAACTCGTATCTTTTCATTTTTTTGTGTCCTTTTCCGGTTTGCATTGATAAACTGACAATAGCAGAACGTGAGCGATAACCTTCTTTTAATTATACATTTTTCTAATCGACAGTGGCAGCAAATGGTGCTCGCTCTGCCAGGCTGTGATTATCAAGATGCCATCGAAATGATAAATTAACACAGAGGAAATTTACCTCTTTAGCCTGGTTGAAAAACAAACAGAACACCAAACAGGTGCATTTTGCAGGACAAAGGAATTCGAGAGAAGACAGCTAGAAATATTAATTAGGGATTCAAAAAAGAATAGCCATTGTTTCCAAAGAAAACAATTCATCCTGTTGGAGTTATTTCCCCCTTATTTGTACGGTTTTCCGTTAGGTGGCGTGGCGACCAGTAGTATAGAAAAAGAATAGCAATCGTATCCCAAAGAAAACAATTCATCCTGTTGGATTATTCTCCTTAGTTGTACGGTTTTCCGTTAGGTAACGTGGCGACTGGTAGTATAAAAAAAGAGTAGCTATCGTATCAAAAAAAAAAAATCCTGTTGGATTATTCTCCCTTATTTGTACAGTTTTCCGTTAGGTGGCGTGGCGACTGGTAGTATAATAAAGAATAGCCATCGTTTCCAAAGAAAACAATTCATCCTGTTGGAGTTATTCTCCCTTAGTTGTACGGTTTTCCGTTAGGTGGCGTGGCGACCGGTAGTATAAAAAAAAAGAGTAGCTATCGTATAAAAAAACAAAAACAATCCTGTTGGGATTATTCTTCCTTAATTGTACGGTTTTCCGTTAGGTGGCGTGGCGACCGGTAGTAAAAAAAGAATAGCTATCGTATCCAAAAAAAACAAACAATCCTGTATGGATTATTCTCCCTTATTTGTACGGTTTTCCGTTAAGGTGGCGTGGCGACCGGTAGTATAATAAAAAGAAATAGCTATCGTATCCAAAGAAAACAATCCTGTTGGGATTATTCTCCCTTATTTGTACGGTTTTCCGTTAGGTGGCGTGGCGACCGGTAGTATAAAAGAAAGAATAGCTATCGTATCCAAAGAAACAATAATACTGTTGGGATTATTCTCCCTTACTTGTACGGTTTTTCGTTAGGTGGCGTGGTGACCGGTAGTATAAAAAGAGTAGCTATCGTATAAAAAAACAAAACAATCCTGTGGGATTATTCTCCCTTACTTGTACGGTTTTCCATTAGGTGGCGTGGCGACCGGTAGTATAAAAAAGAATAGCTATCGTATCCAAAGAAAACAATTAATCCTGTTGGGATTATTCTCCCTTATTTGTACGGTTTTCCGTTAGGTGGCGTGGCGACCGGTAGTATAAAAAAATAGCTATCGTTTTCATTATGTGGCTTAGGGAGTATGCCCATGCCACCTGATTAACCATCCCAAACTAGGACCTTGCGTCGGTTATGTTCTTTGGGATAAGGAAGCTTTTTTTTTTATTGCATTGAGCAGATCTTTGGAAGGGGCAACTCCTGTTTAATGTTATTTGGAGACCACCAAATTGACCACAATCCTGACAAAATTGGAATTTTTCTGTTGAGACCTGATCCCATTTTCTGCACACAGTGACAAGTAATCAAAGGTGTGATAAAAAGCACCTTCTATACTTTCGTCATAGAGTAGGGTATCATCAAACTCCTTAACTTTGCGGGTGTCATCTCTGATTATTTCATCATATCTGCGTGTATAGGCATCGCCGGACGCTAAATACCCCTGGGGCATTCGCAATACATGAAACGGCCTCACTCAGTGATGAAGGTAGTGAGTGGTTGAGATTCATCATCTAGAGGGATTGAATGATAACAATCCATTGCATCTAAGACAGTTTTCTTAGTTTGGAAGGTACCGGGATAGGTTTACACTCAGAAACCGCTGCTTTCTGAAAAAAGCTGATCACAAAACCCAAACCCACACCAATGCCTGTGCTAGGCTTGATTCCGTTGGCTCCAACTCTAACACCCCACACTTCAACACTAGGGACCTGGCCTCACCCAATGTCACTCCGCCCACTAAAGCCAATGCCAACGAAAATACCCGGTTCATTGTCAATATTGCTCCCCTGTAATCGGCCTGGCCGAAAGGAACTAAGTTCCCCCCAAAGGCTAATACGCTCGCGCAATTGGAGGGGGGAAGGGTGATGTAAATAATCATACTAGTTCCAATTACCGTCGAATTGTAAGACAAGGTAGCAAATAGTCGTAACTCAATACAAATCTGCTTTGCTGCATTTACTAATGGAAATTGCCAGCTTATTTATAAAGCCTCCTAACATCATAGAAACCAAGCAGCCAATCAGGACTCTAGGAATGTAATCACCCAAATGCATGAATGACTATTCTGGATTCCCATAAGTAACAGTTGTCTTGGCACTGGGTCAGTTGTGCTTAGCTTGTTGCTCAAACTAACAGTACGCTAACTCACTTCAACACAAAGAAAACAATTCATCCTATTGGGTTATTTTCCCTCACTACTACAGTTTTCCGTTAGGTGGCGGAGCGACCGGTAGTGTATAAAAGCAGTGCCGCCAAAACCAATCTCTTTCTCTTAGACTCTCCACTCGTCATAGCTAACACACGAGTTATGTCCCTGTCCTTTAGGACTGGGGTGGGGCTTGGCTTCTAACTACAGGCATTTCATGTACCTTTACGCAGACCCTTCTACATCATATAGTTTCACAGAGGTTCCACCACCAGTTGCCTCTTTTATGCAATGTTTTTTTTTTACAAATATTTAAGTGACAACATTCATTCTCTATTTAGTAGCCTCAAGATTATCTAGAAAGTCTCTTAGTATTATCTGCGTTATTCGGACTATTGTCCCCATCTTCATTGTTATTTGTACAACGTTTCGGCCGATATACCCTCTGCTTTCTTCAGTTATTTCTTGTCGGACTCGGGAACCTTCTTTTTGAAACTCGGGATCTTTCTTGTCGTATTCGGGAGCCATCACGGAACTTGAACCTAACCCTTTATTTATTCCCCGGGGGTATCCTGTTCTCATTCGCTAACCATAGCTGGGGTAGGAAGTTGTGTTAATTAATTATTTTCTAACTGCTTTCGCTCAGGATTGAATTCGGGTTCCAGAGATAACTCTCACTTAGAACTGTCTTAACCTAACTGCCTTATCCACTCGGCCATGTGTCCAAGTTCCCTAGTTCGAAAAGAAGGTTCCCGAGTCCGACAAAAAATACCTGAAGAAGACCGGTGGGGTATATCGGCCGAAAAACGTTGTACAAATAACAATGAAAATGGGGACAAAGTCCGAATAACTCAGATAATACTAATCTTCAAGCCTCATCTCAAACATTCAGAGAAATAGAAAGTCTCTTTTCCCATAGGACATTAATCGGTAATCCTTAACTATTTCTCGTAAATTCCTACTATAAAATAAACTGAACCCTCATTTTATGTCCGTGTTTTTGCAATAATATGTTTTATTTTTTCTTGCACCCGTTATTTACAATAACTAAATATATTTTATTTATCTATTTTAATATTCACTTCAATGTGCATATTCTAAAAGTTTTTATTATATGAGAAGTTAGTTTTAAAGTGGGGGCTCGTTTAACAATTAGGCCATGAATGATCCTCCTTTTATGACCGTAATTGTTTTTTCGTCGAACGATGGTTAAATCTGACGTTTATATTTAGAGTACGAAAGCCAAAAAAAAAAAAAAAAAAGAAAAAAAAAAGAAGACCCCCACTTTAAAGTAACCAAACCAATCACAATATCTGAAATTAATGGAAATGCTGTTTTTCTTTTCAAAGGGGATTTTATTATTATGAAATGAACAATTTCTGCCTCACCAATTTCAAAAATGTATTGTCCAAGAAATTGGCCTCAAAAAGTATTTTCGTGTTATTTTCAGTTTCTGCAGTACCAAAATTCAAGATTGCTTCTGAATGAAATTATTTCAAGATGTGCTTAATCAAAATGTTGAAATTCATAATCACAATATTTTACTTTCATGGAAAACCTGTTATTTTAACCGGAATTCTACAATTAAATTGTAATTTTTCTGAAAACGGACTTCAAAATTCAAAGATTATCAAAAAATGTATTCCTGTCATCATGAGTTTCATAAAATTTCTAAAATCCACAATCATAAATATTTCAATTTAATTAAAACACTGTTATTTTATAAGGGATACAATTAGATAATAATGCTTTATGTCAAGCATTTCAAAATTCATGATTACCACAAATTAATTTCCATTTATCTTGAGATTCAAAGATGAATGAAATTTCATTGACGATCAGATATTTTTTATTAATAAAAATGCGTCATATTAATAGAGCTTTTTACAATTAAATAAGAAATGATTCATGCCAAGCTCAATATTCCATAAGCCAGAAAATGTATCCGTTATATAGAGTAGTATTTCTCAAACCGGGGTCCGATGGCCTTGGGGAAAATATAATCCTTTTTTTTCTCAATATCCCATATTCCCAGAAATATATTCCTGTTATTTAGAGGTAAGATTTCTCATAGGGGTCCATAGGACCCTTGGGAATAATATAAGAATTTTTGGTCGATATTCCATATCTCAGAAAAAGTATTTCCTGTTATTTATGAAGCATTTTCCTCAACCTGGGTCCATATGGACTTGGGAATAATAAACATTTTGGTCGATATTCCATATTCCCAGAAATGTATTTTCTGTATTAGAGTAGTATTTCTCAACCAGATGCATATAGAACCCTTCGGGATAATATAGCATTTTTGGTCGATATTTCATTTCCCGGAAATGTATTTCTTGTTTCTAGAGTAGTATTTTTCAACCGGGTCCATATGAAACCCTTGGGGATAATATATGGTTTTTGGTCTAGATTCTGTATTCCCAGAAAATGTATTTCCTGTTATCTTGTATATTTGTTAAACGGGGTAGAATACGGGACCCTTCAGGAAATAATAACACTTTTGGTCGATATTCGGTATTCCTAAAATGTATTTTCCTGTTATCTAGCGTAGTATTTGTCAACCGGGGTCCATATGGACCCTTGGGGATGATATAACATTTTGGTTCGATATTCCATATTCCCAGAAATGATTTCCTGTTTATGTAGATTAATTTCCCAATAAGGTCAATCGGGATATAAACATTTGTCGATATTTCCAATATTACCAGAAATGTATTTCCTGTTTTTTAAGTAGTATTTTCTCAACCGGAGTCCACATGGACATTGCGGACAATATATATTATATATATAATATTATAATATATATATATATATTATATTTGTCTAGGCAAGCCAAAATATTTAATCATAAAAATATAATAGGATTTTTTGAAGCATCGAATGTATATGAGCGGCTCACCAGAGCAAAAGAATAGTAATGCTAGTAATAAAACTGTTGCGAACCATGGAATCTAGAGTGCATGAAAATGTGAAAATACTCAATCAAGTACATTTATTAATATATTGGAATGAATGGAGATTCGCTTCCCGGTTTTATACTTAGATTATATTTTGCTCTGGTGAGCCGCTCATATACATTCGATGCTTAAAAAATCCTATTATATTTTTATGATTAAATATTTTTGGCTTGCCTAGACAATATATATATATATATAATTATATATATATATTATCCGCAATGGTCCATGTGGACTCCGGTTGAGAAATACTACTGTAAAAAACAGGAAATATATTTCTGGCAATATGGAATATCGGCAAAAATGTTATATTATCCCCGATTGACCTTAATTGGGAAATACTAATCTACATAACAGGAAATACATTTCTGGGAATATGGAATATCGACCAAAAATGTTATATCATCCCAAGGGTCCATATGGACCCCCGTTGACAAATACTACGCTAGATAACAGGAAATACATTTCTAGGAATACCGAATATCGACCAAAAGTGTTATATTATCCTGAAGGGTCCGTATTGACCCGTTTAACAAATAATACACTAGAAAACAGGAAAACATTTCTGGGAATACAGAATATCGACCAAAAATCTATATTATCCCAAGGGTTCATATTGACCCCGGTTGACAAATACTACTCTAGATAACAGGAAATACATTTCCGGGAATATGAAATATCGACCAAAAATGCTATATTATCCCGAAGGGTCTATATGCATCTGGTTGAGAAATACTACTCTAAATACCAGAAAATACATTTCTGGAATATGGAATATCGACCAAAAATGTTTATTATTCCCAAGGGTCCATATGGACCCTGGTTGAGAAATGCTTCTATAATAACAGGAAATACTTTTTGAGAATATGGAATATGACCAAAATTCTATATTATTCCCAAGGGTCCATATGGACCCGATTGAGAAATCTTACTCTAAATAACAGGAAATATATTTCTGGGAATATGGGATATTGAGAAAAAAATGATATATTTCCCCAGGGTCCATACGGACCCGGTTGAGAAATACTACTCTATAATAACGGGAATACATTTCTGGTTATACGGAATATTGAGCTTGGCAAGAATCATTTCTTATTTAATTGTAAAAAGCTCTATTAATATGACAGCATTTTTATTAATGAAAAATATCGTGATCGTGAAATTTCATCATCTTTAAGAATCTCAAGATAAATGGAAATTAATTTGTGGTAATCATGAATTTTGAAATTTGCTTGGCATAAAGCATTTATTATCTAATTGTAAAATCCCTTATAAAATAACAGTGTTTTAATTAAATTGAAATATTATGATTGTGGATTTTAGAAATTTTATGAAACTCATGATGACAGGAAATACATTTTTGTTAATCTTGAATTTTGAAGTCCGTTTTTCAGAAATAAATTACAATTTAATTGTAGAATTCCGGTTAAAATAACAGGTTTTCCATGAAAGTAAAATATTGTGATTATGAAATTTCAACATTTTGATTAAGCACATCTTGAAATAATTTAATTTCAGAAGCAATCTTGAATTTTGGTACTGCAGAAACTGAAAATAACACGAAATACTTTTGAGCCAATTTCTTGGACAATACATTTTTGAAATTGGTGAGGCAGAAATTGTTCATTTCATAATAATAAAATCCCCTTTGAAAGAAAAACAGCATTTCCATTAATTTCAGATATTGTGATTGGTTTGGTTACTTTTAAAGTGGGGGTCTTCTTTTTTTTTTTTTTTTTTTTTTTTTTGGCTTTCGTACTCTAAAATATAAACGTCAGATTTTAACCATCGTCGACGAAAAAACAAAATTACGGTCATAAAAGGAGGATCAATTCATGCCTAAATTGTTAAACGAGCCCCCACTTTAAAACTAACCATTCTCATATAATAAAAACTTTTAGAATATGCACATTGAAGTGAATATTAAAATAGATAAATAAAATATATTTAGTATTGTAAAATAACGGGTGCAAGAAAAATAAAACATTTATTGCAAAAACACGGACATAAAATGAGGGTTCAGTTTATTTTATAGTAGGAATTTACGAGGAAATAGTTAAGGATTACCGATTAATGTCCTATGGAAAAGAGACTTTCTATTTCTCTGAATGTTTGAGATGAGGCTTGATTAGTATTATCTGAGTTATTCGGACTATTGTCCCCATCTTCATTGTTATTTGTACAACGTTTCGGCCGATATACCCACCGGTCTTCTTCAGGTATTTCTTGTCGGACTCGGGAACCTTCTTTTCGAACTCGGGAACTTGGACACATGGCCGAGTGGATAAGGCAGTTAGGTTAAGACAGTTCTAAGTGAGAGTTATCTCTGGAACCCGAATTCAATCCTGAGCGAAAGCAGTTAGAAAAATAATTAATTAACACAACTCCTACCCCAGCTATGGTTAGCGGAATGAGAACAGGATACCCCCATGGAATAAATAAAGGGTTAGGTTCAAAGTTCCGTGATGGCTCCCGAATACGACAAGAAAGATCCCGAGTTCAAAAAGAAGGTTCCCGAGTCCGACAAGAAATAACTGAAGAAAGCCAGAGGGTATATCGGCCGAAACGTTGTACAAAATAACAATGAAGATGGGGACAATAGTCCGAATAACGCAGATAATACTAAGAGACTTTCTAGATAATCTTGAGGCTACTAAATAGAGAATGAATGTTGTCACTTAAATATTTGTAAAAAAAAAACATTGCATAAAAGAGGCAACTGGTGCGTGGAACCTCTGTGAAACTATATGGTGTAGAAGGGTCTGCGTAACAGGTACATGAAATGCCTGTAGTTAGAAGCCAAGCCCCACCCCAGTCCTAAAGGACAGAGACATAACTCGTGTGTTAGCTATGACGGGTGGAGAGTCTAAGAGAAAGAGAATTGGATTTTGGCGGCACTGCTTTTATACACTACCGGTCGCTCCGCCACCTAACGGAAAACTGTAGTAAGTAAGGGAAAATAACCCCAATAGGATGAATTGTTTTCTTTGTGTTGAAGTGAGTTAGCGTACTGTTAGTTTGAGCAACAAGCTAAGCACAACTGACCCAGTGCCAAGACAACTGTTACTTATGGGAATCCAGAATAGTCCATTCATGCATTTGGGTGATTACATTCCTAGAGTCCTGATTGGCTGCTTGGTTTCTATGATGTTAGGAGGCTTTATAAATAAGCTGGCAATTTCCATTAGTAAAAGCAGCAAAGCAGATTTGTACTGAGTTACGACTATTTGCTACCTTGTCTTACCAATTCGACGGTAATTGGAACTAGTATGATTATTCTACATCACCCTTCCCCCTCCAATTGCGCGAGCGTATTAGCCTTTGGGGGAACTTAGTTCCTTTCGGCCAGGCCGATTACAGGGGAGCAATATTGACAATGAACGGGGTATTTTCGTTGGCATTGGCTTAGGGGCGGAGTGACATTGGTGAGGCCAGGTCCCTAGTGTTGAAGTGTGGGGTGTTAGAGTTGGAGCCAACGGAATCAAGCCTAGCACTAGGCATTGGTGTGGGTTTGGGTTTTGTGATCAGCTTTTTCAGAAAGCAGCGGTTTCTGAGTGTAAACCTATCCCGGTACCTTCCAACACTAAGAAAACTGTCTTAGATGCAATGGATTGTTATCATTCAATCCCTCTAGATGATGAATCTCAACCACTCACTACCTTCATCACTGAGTGGGCTCGTTTCATGTATCTGCGATTGCCCCAGGGGTATTTTAGCGTCCGGCGATGCCTATACACGCAGATATGATGAAATAATCAGAGATGACCCCGCAAAGTTAAGAAAGTTGATGATACCCTACTCTATGACGAAAGTATAGAAGGTGCTTTTTATCACACCTTTGATTACTTGTCACTGTGTGCAGAAAATGGGATCAGGCTCAACAAGGAAAAATTCCAATTTTGTCAGGATGTGGGTCAATTTGGGGGTCTCCAAATAACATTAACAGGAGTTGCCCCTTCCAAAGATCTGCTCAATGCAATAAAAAAAAAGCTTCCTTATCCCAAAGAACATAACCGATGCAAGGTCCTGGTTTGGGTTGGTTAATCAGGTGGCATGGGCATACTCCCTAAGCCACATAATGAAAACGATAGTTATTCTTTTTATATACTACCGGTCGCCACGCCACCTAACGGAAAACCGTACAAATAAGGGAGAATAATCCCAACAGGATTAATTGTTTTCTTTGGATACGATAGCTATTCTTTTTTATATACTACCGGTCGCCACGCCACCTAACGGAAAACCGTACAAATAAGGGAGAATAATCCCAACAGAATTGTTTTTTTTTTTTTGATACGATAGCTATTCTTTTTTTATACTACCGGTCGCCACGCCACCTAACGGAAAACCGTACAAGTAAGGGAGAATAACTACAACAGGATAAATTGTTTTCTTTGGAAACGATGACTATTCTTTTTTTATACTACCGGTCGCCACGCCACCTAACGGAAAACCGTACAAATAAGGGAGAATAATCCCAACAGGATTGTTTTTTTGATACGATAGCTACTCTTTTTTTTATACTACCAGTCGCCACGCCACCTAACGGAAAACCGTACAACTAAGGGAGAATAATCCCAACAGGATTAATTGTTTTCTTTGGATACGATAGCTATTCTTTTTTCTATACTACTGGTCGCCACGCCACCTAACGTAAAACCGTACAAATAAGGGAGAATAATCCCAACAGGATTAATTGTTTTCTTTGGATACGATAGCTATTCTTTTTTTATACTACAGGTCACCACGCCACCTAACGGAAAACCGTACAAATAAGGGAGAATAATCCCAACAGGATTGTTTTTTTTTTTGGGGGGGATACGATAGCTACTCTTTTTTTTATACTACCAGTCGCCACGCCACCTAACGGAAAACCGTACAAGTAAGGGAGAATAATCCCAACGGGATTGTTTTTGTTTTTTTATACGATAGCTACTCTTTTTTTATACTACCGGTCACCACGCCACCTAACGGAAAACCCTACAAATAAGGGAGAATAATCCCAACAGGATTGTTTTTTTTTTTGGATACGATAGCTACTCTTTTTTTATACTACCAGTCGCCACGCCACCTAACGGAAAACCGTACAAGTAAGGGAGAATAATCCCAACGGGATTGTTTTTGTTTTTTTATACGATAGCTACTCTTTTTTATACTACCGGTCACCACGCCACCTAACGGAAAACCGTACAAATAAGGGAGAATAATCCCAACAGGATTTTTTTTTTATACGATAGCTACTCTTTTTTTTATACTACCAGTCGCCACGCCACCTAACGGAAAACCGTACAACTAAGGGAGAATAATCCCAACAGGATGAATTGTTTTCTTTGGATACGATTGCTATTCTTTTTTCTATACTACTGGTCGCCACGCCACCTAACGGAAAACCGTACAAATAAGGGAGAATAACTCCAACAGGATGAATTGTTTTCTTTGGAAACAATGGCTATTCTTTTTTGAATCCCTAATTAATATTTCTAGCTGTCTTCTCTCGAATTCCTTTGTCCTGCAAAATGCACCTGTTTGGTGTTCTGTTTGTTTTTCAACCAGGCTAAAGAGGTAAATTTCCTCTGTGTTAATTCATCATTTCGATGGCATCTTGATAATCACAGCCTGGCAGAGCGAGCACCATTTGCTGCCACTGTCGATTAGAAAAATGTATAATTAAAAGAAGGTTATCGCTCACGTTCTGCTATTGTCAGTTTATCAATGCAAACCGGAAAAGGACACAATAAAAATGAAAAGATACGAGTTAATTATTGAATTTAATATGACTTCTATTTTAGTTATAAATTTTTTTCTCTTAGCTTCAATTGACAGAGGCAAAAAGTCGAGTGCCTTTATATTCGTAACATCGAATGTTTTAGTTATATGAATAATTAAGAAGGTGTTCTTTTTTGTATAGAGCTAACAGATTTACTATACCTTGTTATAGTAAACCCATTTCTAGTGATTTTTCATTAACATCATGTTCAATGTATTTCTATATTAATATGATTCCTAATGGATTGTGATGGCTGTAGAGAATGTTATAGATATATATATTTACCAACTCCTCCACACGAGCAGGATACGACACAAGGTCAATTTCTTAAGTGGATTTCAACAGGTTTGAATTCAGAGTTTTCCTTCTCCTAGACTGCTTACCTAGCCATGGTTAAAGAACCCAGTCTGCCCTGCTATTTACCCATAGCTGGAGGGAGAGTAGGATTCATACCTTTCCCAAGGAGCGCTAAGTGAAATGTAATTACCATGTCCAGGATTTGAACTCGGGGTGACGAGTCCATTTCCCATGACTTTAACCATTACACCACGCGCTTCCTAGAATTTTCTAGATATAAGGTGAGTGCTAGATGCCCGCTCCTACTTATAGACTAGGCCAGAATCATGTGATCTATCTCTTAGCCAATCACTGGCAGTACTCTGAGGTTAATACAATACTTAAACCGACCTTACCGGTCATAATTACTGAGGCATTCTTTGACGACGGACATAGTATTGAATCACTGGACCAATACGCAGGATAGGACTTATACGCTTGCCAAAGGATTCCATAACACAGGACTTTCTTTAAGCCGTTTTCAACTGGCCGAGGATGGCATTTAAAGACATTACCTTGTTATAGTAAACCCAGGGATTTTTCATTAACATCATGTTCAATGTATTTCTATAGTAATATGATTCCTAATGGATTCTGATGGTAGTGTTCGTTTTTGTATAGGGCTAACAGATTTACAATACCTTGTTATAGTAAACCCATTTCCAGTGATTTTTCATTAACATCATGTTCAATGTATTTCTATAGTAATATGATTCCTAATGGTTCTGATGGTAGTGTTCGTTTTTGTATAGGGCTAACAGATTTACAATACCTTGTTATAGTAAACCCATTTCCAGTGATTTTTTCATTAACATCATGTTCAATGTATTTCTATAGTAATATGATTCCTAATGGATTCTGATGGTAGTGTTCGTTTTTGTATAGGGCTAACAGATTTACAATACCTTGTTATAGTAAACCCATTTCCAGTGATTTTTCATTAACATCATGTTCAATGTATTTCTATAGTAATATGATTCCTAATGGATTCTGATGGTAGTGTTCGTTTTTGTATAGGGCTAACAGATTTACAATACCTTATATAGTAAACCCATTTCCAGTGATTTTCATTAACATCATGTTCAATGTATTTCTATAGTAATATGATTCCTAATGGATTCTGATGGTAGTGTTCGTTTTTGTATAGGGCTAACAGATTTACAATACCTTGTTATAGTAAACCCATTTCCAGTGATTTTTCATTAACATCATGTTCAATGTATTTCTATAGTAATATAATTCCTAATGGATTCTGATGGTAGTGTTCGTTTTTGTATAGGGCTAACAGATTTACAATACCTTGTTATAGTAAACCCATTTCCAGTGATTTTTCATTAACATCATGTTCAATGTATTTCTATAGTAATATGATTCCTAATGGATTCTGATGTAGTGTTCGTTTTTGTATAGGGCTAACAGATTTACAATACCTTGTTATAGTAAACCCATTTCCAGTGATTTTTCATTAACATCATGTTCAATGTATTTCTATAGTAATATGAGTCCTAATGGATTCTGATGGTAGTGTTCGTTTTTGTATAGGGCTAACAGATTTACAATACCTTGTTATAGTAAACCCATTTCCAGTGATTTTTCATTAACATCATGTTCAATGTATTTCTATAGTAATATGAGTCCTAATGGATTTCTGATGGTAGTGTTCGTTTTTGTATAGGGCTAACAGATTTACAATACCTTGTTATAGTAAACCCATTTCCAGTGATTTTTCATTAACATCATGTTCAATGTATTTCTATAGTAATATGATTCCTACTGGATTGTGATGGAAAATCACTCTAAATGCATTTTAATACTGCACTCATTCCCATTGCATGTTTAAAGTAAAATATGTTCCAACATGTCAAATTCCGGTTTCGACTGGTGCTCCAGTGAGCTTCGCCCGCTGAACCTTACGAATTAATATCGTTGATCCCAGGATTTTAAGGGCAATTGCTTGGCCTTATAGCAGAAGCGCCTATCTGGTGGAATCCTTGATAAAACGTCCGTCTACAATGTGAATCCTTTGGTTACCAAAGTGTCCTGAGTTACTGGTAGTTCACTTTAAAACTAACCATTCTCACAAAATAAAAACTTTTAGAATATACACATTGAAGTGAATATTAAAATAAATAAATAAAATATATTTAGTATTGTAAAATAACGGGTGCAAGAAAAATAAAACATTTATTGCAAAAACACGGACATAAAATGAGGGTTCAGTTTATTTTATGGTAGGAATATACGAGGAAATAGTTAAGAATTACCAGTAAAATCACCCCCAATACATTTTAGCGAAACAACACATCCAATTTATTTTTATGATCCAAGTTAATTTAAAAGTAAAAACATTTCTTAATTTTGTTTCAACTCATGTTTTTTTTAAACAATTTTTAAACACATATTTGCAAACCATTTTTTCTATATAACCTATAGATGGAACTCTAACAGGTACTACCACTCTGGGTCAGAATGAATCAGGGAGCAATGCTGATGAGTGAGTGCTCCACATTCCCCAGACACCCCAGAACTGAAACCTCACCATCAGATAGAGTTTAACATCATACCCAGAACTTGAAGTCCCTCATACACCACCTTCTAGCACATATATGACAAAAAGGGTTGGGGATTGCCATAAAGGCAATAGTGTAGGGACAATCATATAGGTGCTAGGGCTTGATGTGACGAGCTGATTGATCACAGGGGCCTCCCCGACCGCCCGTCTAGGCTAAGTAATGACTAAAGTTGAGTGTTGCATGTCATGGACTGTCCAGCCACTAAGAATCCATCCATAAGAATCACGGGTTGCCAACCACGGCTAAGTGGTGGCCCCATTGGCGGTGGGGGGTCTCAGCCCTCTGTAGAGGTGCAGTCGGTGGCTAACTCAGATCTTTAATTTTCAGCAATGCCCTAGCAACTTGTCACCCAGTTACAAATCAACAGCGTCTTCACAGCAAGAGCAAGCAGGTTGTTTTGTTTTTTTTGTTTTGTTTTGTTTTTTTGTTTTCATTAAAACTCATTTAACCCTTGTTTCCTCAAGCATTCACATGAAAACACATCCTGATCACAGCACCAGATTGCATTATGTTGCGCTTCCATCCAACCCACGCTTATTCTCAGCTGGCAACAAAAAGCGCTTGATTGTGTGTTTCATACAGGCGAAGAAAGAAGCTAACAGACATTCAACAATTAATCTATTTTACACCCAAACTAAATCTAAAAGTTTGTGTCAGTTCTTCTTCTAATGTATTCGCCGTATTTCTATGTACTTTAAAAATCCTTGATACCAACAGTGTTACAATTTAAAAGATCCATGATTTTAAATTGTAGGTATTAAAATATCATAGAATCTTCAATAGAACTATGTTATATTTTCATTATGCTTTCCTATCTTTGTTTAATAGTATATCAACCTTTGTAGTTTCCTTTGATTTGGTTTGGTTTGTTTTACGGCATATCAACCTCAGTGGGTCATTTAATGCCGATAAAGTTTTGGAATAAATCAATTTTTAATGGATAATACAATTTTTTTATAAATACATTTTTCTATTTAACCCATAGATGGGACCCTAACAGGTACAACCGCTCCGGGTCAGAGTGGACCAGGGATCAATGGTGATGAACGGGTGCTTCACATTCCCCAAACCTCCAAAACTCGAATCTCACCCTCAGATAGAGTTTAACGTCATTCCCAGGACATGTAGACCCTCAGCCACCGCATTCTAGCACCTATATGATAAAAAGTGTTGGGTCTTGCTAATAGAGAATAAATGAGAAAAGTATTGGCATATAAAGGTTCTCAATGCTAATAAAGCAGAGCAGATTTACAATCAATAATAATGATATTATGGATATTAACTCATAACTATAAGTTTCATGCTTACGCAATCTTCAGAGGAGTCAAATGGTTGGGATTTTAAAAACCAGTAGTTTTTTTAGCGTTTATATAAACGTGAAATGTGTTCACGTGATGGAATGTTATAATGCTAAAGTTTGTTTTTTGGTTTGTTTTTTTTTTTTTAACTGTGGCTTGTTTAGCGTTTATGTGACGTGAAGCGTGTTCACGTGATGGAATGTTATGACGCTAAATTTGTGTTAAAAAATGATAATGAAACAAACTTGCTTTGGTCTTAATGCACCCGGTGTCCAGATGATTTTTTTTTTAATAAATAAAAGGAGGGCAAAAATTAAGGGATTAATTAGGATCAGGTGATAAGTGACACAATAAAAATTTGTTCAGATGCCTGCATTTCGAAATTATATTAATTTGATGCTTCAAAAGAGTCTAATAATGGATGAGAAAAATTTTCAGTTATGGACTTCTCTATCAAACAATATTTTATCCTTTATTATTTTTTATTTTTCGTTATTTTTTACTTTTGAGAGAGGTCACTTGGAAAGGATTTTTTTCATTTATTCCACTCATCCCATTCATTTTTTTTTCATTCATTCATTCATTCATTTTGCCATTAATTCCTAACTATATATATATCCTATTATAATGGAGATTGTGTTTTTTTCTGTCTGTAACCGAAACTATATTACTACTCAAGTCACAATTTCCTTAGTTATTGACATCACATTCTCCACGATATTAATTTTATTTAAATCTCAATTATTAATAAAATTGTTTTACATTATTAATACTGTTAACCATATCTACATATTAACGACATGCAATTATATTTATATATACAACAAAATAGCGGTTTATAGTGTGAACGGGAAGGCTAATTTGCATATTGATATTAAAAATGCGATTTTATTAAATATGTGCTTAGTATTATTAATTTTTAACTGTTTGGATTTATTTTAATGAATATAAGCAAAAATCTCTTCAATGAATCTTAAATGAAATCCATTAACAAGAAAAAATAAATGTCATTTTATTCTTTACTTCCTCTTATAACTAAATAGTTAAATTAGGAAAAATAACAATGAAAGATGGGAGTGATGGAAGAGTAAGTTTCAGTTGTTCTATTTTTCTATTATACCTCCCTCTGTTTCAAATTATTTTATCTGCATTTTTATTTAGTTTCATTAGCCTTTCTAATTTAATACAATACTTTATTACATTAAAACTTAGATACTTGCACCCGGAGGGTGCATATATTTGCTAGTATATATATATATATATATATATATATGTGTGTGTGTGTGTGTGTGTGTGTGTGTGTGGTATTTGTGGAAAAGATGACTTACCGTTGAAAATGGTCACAATGGTTAGTTGATGCAAGTTTCACAATGATAAGACACCGATATACAAATATAAAGTGCTCAATACGTTAGTAGAGCAAATTTATTATGATAACGATATACAGTAATAACCTACTCGAGTTTCACCATAAGGATCTTCAGGATTAAATCCACTGGATTAATCAAGATATTGAATAATTGCAGTCGACTGCAAGTGTGTATTTTTTCGCGATAAACTGTTGGTTATAGGTCCACGGTGGGAAAACCTATAACCAACTGTTTATCGCAAAAAAAAATACACACGTGCTATCGACAGCAATTAATCAATATCTTGATTAATCCAATGGATTTAACCCTGAAGATCCTTATGGTGAAACTCGAGTAGGTTATTACCGTGTACCTTTACGATTATATATATATATATATATATATATATATATATATATATATATTCCACTTAATATACTTAAAATTATAAAATAAATTTGGAATATAAGCCAAATAAACAGTAGA